>CM044002.1:69841492-70293992 GCA_024085815.1 Flaveria linearis | reverse complement strand
CATGATTTAGCATATATGGGTCAAAACAGATAAATTACCAAAAAGTCATCCATGCTATTCACAACACATACAAGATGCCCAATACATGCAACATACATCTATATGCTCAATTCCAGTCCCAAACATGATGTCCTAGTTACTAGTCAACATACCAAACCATACATGACCATCAAAGTGATTAAATCACCCAATAACCAATTAAACATTCCATAGTACTCAATTAACAGATTCTACCACTTTAAACATCCATAACAATCATTCTAGCATGATCCTAAAACCACAAACAAGTCCAATTCTCGATATTCAAAGTTCGTGTACAATAAAGTTTCCTTTTTGGGAAAGTAATACCCAAAAGTGATTTAGTATTCAATTCAACCATAATTCCAACCATTATATACCTAATCAAGTCCATAGGATTCATCCTAACATGCTAATTACTTCCAAAACATCCAAATTCCCAAACATGTTACAAAAAGTTTCTACTTTTAGTAAGTCATGATCAACATCACAATTTCATGGATTTTCTTGCACAATTCAATTAAACTAACATCTAAGCATTACATCTAACATCTTAGAATCATCAAATCATGAATTCCAAGAACAAAAAGTTTCCTCTTATGGCAATGTATGAACTAAAGGATCAAAACCCTAGATTTCTTGCAAAATCAACATCATTCAACATTCATACAACTTAACTAGCATCATACGATCATCTAACAATCATCAATTCCATGTTATCATCATCAATTTCGAATTAGGGTTGCCTATAATCAAAGTTCATGATCAATCCACTAAAAACATACAATTCATGCATAATTAACGTTAAACAACATGTAATCAATCCAACTAACATGCTAACATCATCAAACAACAACCAATTTCGACAATCAACATCCAATTTCGCATGGAACCTTCGGCCAACATGAAAAAAAAACTTCAAAACATGTAAAAATCTCACCTTTAACGTGTAATGGCTTGCAATTAATGTTCCTAACGTGTTGCAATACTTGGAATCGATCAAAATCAAATGAATGTGGGTTGTTCTTGGCTGAAATCGTAGGGGAAGAAGGCTGGAGGCTGCAGTCACGATTTTGGGTGGGAATGGGGGCTAGGGTATTTTTTTTTTTTTTAGTTTAATTAGCCATATTTACATCTTCAACCCTCTTAACTTGTATTTTATAAAAACTCAGCTTTTAACTTCTTTTTAAAAGTGTTTTTAACCATCTAAAAAAATATAAACTAATAATAACAATTATATATTTTTATCTTTAAAAAACACGCAACATACGAATTAACACACGCGTTTCCGCGTTACGCGATAAAATTCTCAAATAGTCTTTAAATCGCGTAAAAACATAAACATAAAATAATAATCATCTTATCAACTAGATTATTACTAAATTAACATTATTAATTATTTTTAAGTCACCAACGTTAAACGACAACTAGTGTGTGCTTACGACACGTGTATGCAAAACTTAACGAAACTAACGGAGTTTGGTAACGGAAAATTACCGGATGTCACAGGTGTGACGGTTTGGATGGGGTCGGTGCGCTAATCGAGAGAAAATCAGATTCAAATAAATAATAAAAAGTAAACTATGACGGCGTGCCCAAACCGTAATAGTTGAGGATGGGGTAGGTGCGTTAATCGAGAGGAAATCAGATTCAAATAAATATCAAAAGGTGTCACGGTTTGGCCTCTTCGTGACATTTAGTTTCAAATTAAAGCTTACGGTTAGCCCGAACTGTCACCTCTTCAACAATGAGCTTTAAGTTTCTTGTTGTTGTTGTTGTTATTATTATTATTATTACTATTATTATTATTTATTATTATTATTATTATTATTATTATTATTATTATTATTATTATTATTATTATTATTATTGTTATTATCAGGGTTTAAAATTATTATTATTAATATTCTTATTTATATTAGAGTATATTGATATTATTATTATTATTATTACTATTATTGTTATTCTTATTATTATTACTACTACTTTTACTACTATTATGATTATTATTATTAATATTTTTAATATTATTAACTGTAACCTACACAATATACTATATGTTTATTTTTATTAATATAAAATTATTATTATTATTATTATTATTATGAGGGTTTAAAATTATTACTATTAATATTTTTATTTATATTAGAGTATATTATTATTATTATTATTATTATTATTATGATTATTATTATTATTATTACTATTATTATTTATCATTATTATTATTATTATTATTTATAATTGTTATTATTATTATTAGAGTTTATTATTTATGTTTGAACATAGATCTACGAAATCTAATTTGTTTTTCACGTGTATATATGTTGATATGTTCACGAACAGATTATTTAGGCTATCATTAAAATTTCACGGTTTGTATACGTACGCATGTTTGTACATACGTCTACGAAGAGTATTTGTTCTTATTGTTTATATATGTTGATGTGTGTGTATGTTCATGAAAAAATATATGTTTTGATATACCTAAATGATCATAAACGATTAACATATGACTTCTGGGAACCCTAAAAGGTCACGGTTAGGCCTATTGGTGACATTGTTCTCACCTAAAACGTCACAGCGAAGCCAAACCGTGATGGCTTTAGTAAAAAAGATGTGACGGTTTTGTTCAAACACGCCACTAGTGAAAACAAGGTGTCACGGTTAGTCCATAACGTCACCCGGTGCTGCTACTCATGTTTATAACTTTTTATTTTTCATTTCTTTCAGCGAACCACTCCCACCCCGACCGGTTAAGACGGTAGGGGAAGGCGGGGTGGCGTGGGCGGGAAACCCACTACCACCAGTTCAATGGTGGTTTATTTTCTTTAGATTATTACTTAGGAACTTTTTTTTGAAAAATATACCAAAAGGTCACGGTTCGGACACACCGTGACCCCTTGATATATATGTTTTGATATACCTAAATGATCGTAAACGGTTAACATATGACTTCTGGGAACCCTAAAAGGTCACGGATAGGCCTATTGGTGACATTGTTCTCACCTAAAAAGTCACAGCGAAGTCAAACCGTGACGGCTTTAGTAAAAAAGATGTGACGGTTTTGTTCAAACACGCCACTAGTGAAAACAAGGTGTCACGGTTAGTCCATAACGTCACATGGTGCTGCTACTCCTGTTTATAACTTTTTATTTTTCATTTCTTTCAGCGAACCACTCCCACCCCAACCGGTTAAGACGGTAGGGGAAGGCGGGGTGGCGTGGGCTTGAAACCCACTACCACCAGTTCAATGGTGGTTTATTTTTTTTAGATTATTACTTAGGAACTTTTTTTAAAAAAATATACCAAAAGGTCACGGTTCGGACACACCGTGAACCCTTGATATATTTTTTTAAAAATATATTAAGCATCAATTTTTACATAAAAACCATCTTTGAACCGGTGGTAGCGGGTTTCGAGCCCACAGGTAGGGGTGGGAGTGGTTCGTTGTCACACCCCCGCTGAGAGCGGAAACACGGGGGCGCGAGCGAGACGGGATCGTCATAACACATGGTATACGTTAGAGAAGCAATATAAATATGATGACAAGCGTGTCATGACGACACCCGAACACAAATGGAGACTTGTGTCGCGTTTAGTCAATATTCACGACAACATAGCGATAAGCATAACATGTAAGGATCACATAACCATATCGAATGACATTGTTTAGTTTCCCACAACCCAGGAACAAGTGTCCAAAAGATTGTTAATTGTTTAATGGACTGCAACAATGTACAAAATAATTGTTCATCATGTATGTTTAGTCTCAAAAATGCATCCTAGGGTCTCCACTAAGGCAGCACACCTAGATCTTCAGTTATCATGATCACCTAAAAAAAATATGCTCAAAACGGTCAACAATATTGTTGGTGAGCTTCGCAGGTTTTAAGTAGTAAATAAATTAAATGAAACAACATGTAAGTTTATATGAATGATCGTAATTACATTTATATGTAAGCGGTTTCGCCTGTTATTGATAGTTACAGCCAAACCTGGTCGTCGGTTCCACACGGGAATTAATGGCCGTAAGGAAAGTACCACACAGCGAAATAAGATCCACACAGCGTATAAAGATCCACACAGCTTTTAAAGATCCACACAGTGTATAAAGATCCACACAGCGTATAAAGATCCACATAGCGTATAAAGATCCACACAGCGTATACGGTGTATGTTACAACCAAATCAATCCTTAGGTCCTATTTCTGAAATTAATGGTCGTATTGAAAGATCCACACAGAAGAACCACACAGAAGAACCACACAAAATAACCACACAGCCAAATATTATCACCCAAAAAGTAGGATCACATAGTAATGTAGCGTCACCAAGTAACATGCAAGTTGGTAACGTAGTATAGAGTCATGAACCATGATATCATCATTCAGCAGATAAGTCATTCATAACAGTAGTAGTAAGCTTCCACTAGGGAAGACGTGTAGATACAAGATAGATGGATGAGCATTCTTTTCCCTCATGTTTATAAATGTTTAAAAGGTTGTATAAGAGTAAAAAGGGGCCACGAAACCCACTTGTTAAGTGGTAAGTATGTATGATGAAACTTCCCAAACTTGTATGTATGAGCGGTCAATCACCTATTGACAGTTATGTTAAGCATTAATAATGCGTCTAATGTTAACAATATTGTTTAGTTGGGTCGGGTAGTATCGGTTCGGTCGTGGGTAACACTTGCACACAAGCACGCACAATAGATCTTATGTAGATCCAAGTACTAGAAACGTTGTCATTATAGATGATATTTGTATAAAAGTGTTATTGTTGTTAGAGAAATACTTAGTAAGCACATGTGTTATGAATCGTTGGTTGTTTGTTGTAAAATGTTAAGTTACTTCGATTTGGTTTAACTTCAGTGAATTTACTGACGATTGTCATTAGCGATGGCAACCGTCTCGATGTCACCTTAACATCACACGACAAGCACCGTACACATGAAGAACTCACTCACAATGACTCCAATCACATAACAGGACCAGACGCACGACTAGACACTCTATTCGCACGATTGGACCTTCAATCGTGCGAATCAGCTTCATTCGCACGATTGAGCCCCCATTCGTGCGACTCAGCATCCAGTCGTACCATACAGCACCTAATCGCACGACTCAACTCCCATTCGCACGATTTAACCTTCATTCGTACGAATTAGCTTCATTCGTTTGACTGAACCTCCATTCATGTGACTGGACATCCAGTTGTGCGATGCACACAGTCGCACACATTCATCCGTATTGACTCAATCGCATGGCACACACAAACGCATGGGCTCAGTCGCACGACTCACTCAATCGCATGGACTTAGTCGCACGACTTACCCAATCTCTTGGACTCAGTCATACGACTCACCCAGTCGCACGGCTCAGTCGCTTGACAGACCCAGTCGCCCAGTGCAGCAGATCGTGACTGCTGAAGTGCTGAGCAGCCTTCGGCTGCTCCGTGCATGGGTTTCACACATCAAGAACCTCCAGAAACACTCATCTAACATATCTAAGTAAAATGCACACTCAGAAAAGCAACAGACGCACCCCCACGACCTCTTGTGCTTGGGTTGAACCCGAGCACCCGAAACCCTAGAAATCGCAGAAGTAAAACGAGCAAAAACGGACAAGCAAGCTCGTCTACCTGCTTGAAACGTGTTGTCTAGGCTGTAGTAGTAGTCTAAACGGTGAAATCATGAAGAAAACGGGGAGGTTCTAGGTGCAAGGAGATGGAGAAAGTGGAAGAAGAAGGTGAAGAGGAAAGTGTAGTTGTGAAGGCTAGGGCTGAAACAAGGGTATTTATACCCAGCCCTAGTTTGGCAATTGTCAATTTTAGTCCCTGCCCTTAGCCCCCGGGTTCCCAAATTTGCTTCGGTTGAAAACGACGTAAATACGAACGTTATATTAATTATAGGGAAGTATTAAATGTTGTTCTTATCTTGAAAATGATGTTATTAATGATGTTTATATTATATAACATAATATAGTTAATGATGTCGTCAGTGCTATTCGTAAGCGTTTTAAGTGTTATGGATGCAAATAATGATAACACCACTGAATAAGAAAAATCAACCAAGTATGATATCCACACGAATGGTTTATAAGTGTGAGGAATGATTGTTCTAAGAATAGTTAACGAAATTCACGTTAAATGACGGACCTTGTGGTGACGGATGTCACAGTATCCCCCAGTTGGGAGAATTTCATCCCGAAATTCAACTGGTGTTAGATCCAAGAGTGTCATCCTCGAATAGATGTGGATATTTGAGCTTCATCTGATCTTCCTGTTCCCACGTGAATTCTGGTCCTCGTTTTGAGTTCCATCTCACGCGAACAATCGATATCTTGCAGTGCCTTAATCGTTTGACCTTTCGGTCCATGATCTCGATAGGTTCTTCGATGAAATGAAGCTTTTCATTGATCTTGATTTCCTCAAATGGCACATGTAGAGTTTCATCCACCAGGCACTTTTTGAGCTTTGATACGTGAAATGTGTCGTGTACACCGCTGAGTTCTTGTGGCAACCTTAATCGGTAAGCCACCGGACCGATTCTTTCTGTAATCTCGAATGGTCCTACGTATCTTGGGGCTAACTTCCCTTTCTTTCCAAATCGTACAATCCCTTTCCAGGGAGAGACTTTGAGTAGAACGTGATCTCCAACATTGAATTCTAGAGGCTTCAGACGGTTGTCGGCATAGCTCTTTTGGCGATCTCTTGCAGCTTTTAATCTGTCTTTGAATTGGAAAATCTTGTCAGTTGTATCTTGGATGATCTCTGGGCCTGTTAGCTGGCTTTCACCAACCTCAGCCCAACAAACTGGGGATCTACATTTCCTCCCGTACAATGCTTCAAATGGAGCACATCCAATGCTTGTATGGTAGCTGTTGTTGTAAGAGAACTCAATCAATGGTAGATGAGTGTCCCAGCTACCACCAAAATTGATTACACAACCTCTGAGCATGTCTTCCAATGTTTGTATTGTTCGTTCACTTTGACCATCTGTTCGTGGGCGATAGGCCGTACTCATATCTAATCGAGTGCCCATCGCTTTCTGTAGTGTTTGCCAAAATCATGAAGTAAATCGGCTGTCACGGTCGGATATGATTGACACCGGTACTCCGTGCCGTGTCACGACCTCCTTTATGTACAATCTCGCCAACTTTTCCATCTTGTAATCCTCTCGAATCGGTAAGAAATGAGCGGACTTTGTCATCCGATCCACTACGACCCATATCGAGTCGTGCCCGCTACTTGTTCTAGGGAGTTTGGTAATGAAATCCATGGCTATGTTCTCCCATTTCCACTCGGGAATTTTAGGTTGTTGTAATAATACCGATGGTTTTTAATGTTCAGCCTTAACTTTCGAATATGTCAAGCATCGGCTTACGTACATAGCAATGTCTTTCTTCATTCCTGGCCACCAGTATAGATCCTTAAGATCGTGATACAACTTGTCTGCACCAGGATGAACAGAATATCGTGTCTTGTGTGCTTCCTCCATGATCAGGGTATGAACGTCTCCCCATTTGGGTACCCATATATGATCCATGAAATACTGTATACCATCATCCTTGCAAATCATCTGTTTGTCCAACCCTCAGAATTCTTCTCCCGCAAGGTTTTCTTCTTTCAATGCCTCACTTTGTGTAAGTTGGATCTGAGCCTTCAAGTTCGTTTGAATAGTCAAGCCCAAAGCTCGAGCACGTAGTGGTTTCACGCGTTCTTTGCAGCTTAAAGCATCAGCCACCGCGTTTGCTTTCCCTGGATGATACTGGATTTCACAATCGTAGTCACTAAGTAACTTTACCCAACGTCATTGTCGCATATTGAGTTCTTTCTGATTCAGGGTGTGTTGAAGGCTATATGATCTGTGTAGATGGTGCATTTGGTTCCATACAGATAGTGCCTCCATATCTTAAGTGCAAATACTACAGCGCCCAACTCCAAATCATGAGTTGCATAGTTCTTTCCGTGCACCTTAAGTTATCGTGAGGCGTAGGCAATCACCTTATCTTTCTGCATTAGCACACAACCCAATCCTTGATGTGAAGCATCGCAGTACACCATAAAATCATCAGTCCCATCTGGGAGGGACAATATTGGTGCGTTGCACAACTTCTCCTTCAATGTTTGGAATGCTTGTTCTTGTGCATGTCCCCAATCAAACTTCTTGTCTTTTTGAGTCAACAAAGTTAACGGTTAAGTGATCTTTGAAAAATTCGCGATGAAGCGACGATAGTATCCGACCAATCCTAAGAATTGCCGTATCTCTGAAGGTGTCTGGGGTGCATCCCATTTCTTCACCGCTTCAATCTTGCCGGGATCTACATGAATCCCATTTTAGTTAACCGCATGCCCCCAAAAATTTCACCTCTCGAAGCCAAAATTCGCACTTCGAGAGTTTAGCGAAAATTTTCTCTTCTTGCAATAGACTCAGTATCGCCCGTAGATGCTCCTCATGGTCCTATATCGTTCGGGAGTAGATAAGTATATCATCTATGAACACGATCACGAACTTATCCAAGTAAAGTTTGCACACTCGATTCATCAGATCCATGAACACAGCTGGTGCATTAGTCAGTCCGAACGGCATGACTAAGAACTCGTAGTGCCCATAACCAGTCCTGAATGTTGTTTTCAGTATTTCATCCTCGAAAACCCTTAGTTGATGATATCCAGAATGAAGATCAATCTTGGAGAAATATGAAGCCCCTTGCAGCTGATAAAATAAATCATCAATTCTGGGAAGAGGATATCGATTCTTCACAGTCAACTTGTTCAACTCGTGATAATCGATACACATGCGGAACGACCCGTCTTTCTTTTTGACAAATAAGACCTGTGCTCCCCATTGTGAATGACTCGGCCGAATAAAACCTTCTCCAGTAGTTCCTGTAATTGGCTAGATAACTCTTGCATTTCGAATGGTGCTAACCGATACGGTGCTTTTGCTACTGGCGTAGCTCCAGGAACCAACTCTATACGGAATTCCACCTGTCGTGGAGGAGGCAAACCCGACAAGTCATCAGGGAATACATCCAGATAATCTCGTACTACTGGAATATCTACCAACTTGTTGTTCTCTTCCTTTTTTTCCACCACATGGGCCAGAAACGCATAACATTGCTTTCGTAAACATCGACGTGTCTTCATGCAAGAAATAAGCTTTACCCCGGTCGTTCTCCTTGAATCCTGAGTATTTCCCCGTTTGGCATGGGGATTCGTACTACTTTCTCCCGACAAACAATCTCGGCTCCGTGTTTCGACAACCAATCCATTCCCACAATCACATCAAAACTTCCCAGCTCAAAAGGTATTAAGTCTATATCGAAGTCATAGTTTTCCAATATCATCGAGCACTTTCTAATAATCTCATCGGCCTGTACAACTCTACTGTTGGCCATTTCTACGGAGTAGCTAGTTTCTAGCCTACTGGGGTTCAAGGCTAGCATGCGAGCAAATTCAGAAGATATAAAACTATTGTTTGCTCCAGTATCAAACAATATAGATGCAAAGTGGTGATTGAGCAAGTACGTACCCGTAACGACATTCGGGTCCTGACGTGCGTCATTTGCTCCGATAACAAATGCACGTCCTCTGGCAGCATTTCCTTGATTCCCTTGGCCTGGATTACCAGCTATGGCCATCACTTGTGGTTGATTGTTTGCTTGCTGACCCTGCGCCCGATTCAGTCTTGGGCACATGTTTCGGTAGTGACCCAGGTTCCCACACTCATAACAGACCCTAGCATTCCCGGCGGCGTTACCCGCGTTAACGGGTACCACCAGGTTTGACGCCACTCTGCAGTCTCTCGCTTGATGCCCCGGGTGTCTACAGTTTAGACACACCCGACACGGCGTTGCTGGAGGATGATGAAGGTTGCACCTGTCATATTTCGGGTGCGGCCCAGCATATTCTTTCTTTCCTTGAGTCATAGCCACAAAATTTCGGGTCATCTTGGCCTTCTTATCAAACCTTCCGGCGTTAGACAGGCTCGTTTCCCCAGCCTCCTTTCTCTTCTCTGCTCCCCTACCCAACATCCCTGTTCTTACCATCTCGTCAGTCAGAGCGCCGGCCTTCAGAATTGCGCTCTGAATCGTAGGAGGAGCAGCTGTTGTTACCAATGCTCGGATTTGAGGCGTGAGTCCCCAAATATACCTTTCAATTCTCTTTGATTCCGGAGTTACCAGATGTGGAACCAGTCTTGCCAACTCATGAAAACGATCAGTGTAAGCTGCATGCCCAGCTCCTACCATAGCATGGTTCCAGAATTCCTGCTCCAACTTCTGCATCTCGTTGAGTGGACAAAATTCTTCGGTGATCAATGCGTTAAACTCATCTCAAGTCATCTGCATTGTTGACTCTCTTCCTCTAGCTTGAACCTGGGTGTTCCACTAGGTTAGTGCCTTGCCCTGTAGTGAACACGTGGCTTACTTAATTCTTTGACTGTCGAGGCACTCATTGATGTCAATCACTGCCTCCATCTTTCAAGCCATCTTGTTAGAGCTATCGCCCCACCTTTCCCATCAAATTCTCAGGGTTTGCAGGCCATAAATTCCTTGTAAGAACATCCTCGTTTTGTATTAACAACCCCAGTCTCATTACCAGTTGTTCTGCTAATCCCAGTATCTTCCCCTGTTCCTTGGTTATGCTCATGGTGAGTATCATGATCCCCATGGAGATTATGATTCAGTAGAGTGTCGCTCACTTGAGTCACTATAGTTGGAATCGGTGCGGCTAGCTGCTAAGCAATCATAGCAGCTATGTCAGGGTTGTCAGTTCCCTGATTGTTGCCAGCGGGAGCACCACCTGTTCTTGGTAGTCTACCCCTACCTCTGCCTTGTGGGGTCTCACCTTCTTGATTGGTACTACGTGTGACTCTTCGAGGCGGCATCTTCTAATCATAAAGGAGTAAACATGTAAACTTTAGTAAACATGTAAACCTTAGTCACTTGAAGATATATGTATGATTCCACTCATCAAGTTCTAACAATCCATGCTTCAGTCAATCAGGATCATCACGTAGTCCAGTTTAAGCACATTCTTAGTATACCGGTGATGCTTATATATAGGGTTCCCCGCAGCGTTCCCACCACATCCACGATATACCTAGAATGATGCCTAAACCGGTTACTTGCCCTCCCATTTTCCTTAGCATCATCCTAATGAATAACAAAATGTATGTGAAGAGAGTATCATCACTCCTCTACATTTCTTGAAGTCCACTTTCATTCTAAGCATTCAATCAGTTCCTTAGTTACTAGAATGCTAAGTGGAGGAATGTTTCATGGAGAATAACATCAATTTCATGATTAAAAATACCATGAAGGCTCTAAGTAGGTCAGGACTTAGGTAATAGTAGGTGTTAGTAATGTTTTGTTACCCTTAACAAGGTCTTACTAGAATTATGATCCTAGCACCCTAGGGTATAGAATAGAAAACTTGTGATACTCATGATCGTTACCTCATGGTAAGATTAGCCAGACTTCTCATGCACTACAAATTGCAATTACGTGTGCACCCGTAATGGTAATTTGCCTTGCATGGTCACTCTTAGCTTCACCTACCCTAAGTTAACATTATAGTATTGTCAACATTCATCAAGCACGAATCATGTAATGCCCTCATGTCCATGAGCCATTAGTATTCCAATAGTAGTATGTGATAGCAAATAAACTCCAAGCATGTAAGCACAATTTGTCTGATGATAGTTGCCTATCCTTCATACTTTCAGGATCTCAGGCATGCTATCTTAGGGTCGGATTTAGTATTTGAGATCGACGCTACGCGTGATCTGTGAAGTTTCCCTTCAGTTTGGGAATTCCGACCTAATGATATAATGTAGTGCGCATACGAACGTAAGATTCTACTATAAAGGCACCCCGTGTAGAAAGACTAAGAGTAATGGTGTCTTCCTCAGGATGATCAGATAGCAAAATATATATGTATAGAACACGTATGGAGATAAGAAACAAGTATAGAGGAACATACATGTAATATCAAATGCAAGCCAGTCCTAGCATGCATTCTACATGAAGGTTCCTAGGTTATAGTCTAGGTCAAGTGAATTGCCTAATTCTCTATAACCAATGGCTCTGATACCAGTCTGTCACACCCCCGCTGAGAGCGAAAACACGGGGGCGCGAGCGAGATGGGATCGTCATAACACATGGTATACGTTAGAGAAGCAATATAAATATGATGACAAGCGTGTCATGACGATACCCGAACACAAATGGAGACTTGTGTCGCGTTTAGTCAATATTTACGACAACATAGCCATAAGCAGAACATGTAAGGATCACATAACCATATCGAATGCCATTGTTTAGTTTCCCACAACCCGGGAACAAGTGTCCAAAAGAATGTTAATTGTTTAATGGACTGCAATAATGTACAAAATAATTGTTCATCATGTATGTTTAGTCTCAAAAATGCATCCTAGGGTCTCCACTAAGGCAGCACACCTAGATCTTCAGTTATCATGATCACTTGAAAAGATATGCTCAAAACGGTCAACAATATTGTTGGTGAGCTTCGCAGGTTTTAAGTAGTAAATAAATTAAATTAAACAACATGTAAGTTTATATGAATGACCGCAATTACATTTATATGTAAGCGGTTTCGCCTGTTATTGATAGTTACAGCCAAACCTGGTCGTCGGTTCCACGCGGGAATTAATGGTCGTAAGGAAAGTACCACACAGCGAAATAAGATCCACACAGCGTATAAAGATCCACACAGCATTTAAAGATCCACACAGCGTATAAAGATCCACATAACGTATAAAGATCCACATAACCTATAAAGATCCACGCAGCGTATACGGTGTATGTTACAACCAAACCCATCCTTAGGTCCCATTTCTGAAATTAATGGTTGTATTGAAAGATCCACACAGAAGAACCACACAGAAGAACCATACAGAAGAACCACACGGCCAAATAGTATCACCCAACAAGTAGGATCATATAGTAATGTAGTGTCACCAAATAACATGCAAGTTGGTAACATAGTATAGAGTCATGAATCATGATATCATCATTCAGCAGATAAGTCGTTCATAACAGTAGTAGAAAGCTTCCACTAGGGAAGACGTGTAGATACAAGATAGATGGATAAGCATTCTTTTCCCCCATGTTTATAAATGTTTAAAAGGTTGTATAAGAGTAAAAAGGGGCCACAAAACTCACTTGTTAAGTGGAAAGTATGTATGATGAAACTTCCCAAACTTGTATGTATGAACGGTCAATCACCTATTGACAGTTATGTTAAGCATTAATAATGCGTCTAATGTTAACAATATTGTTTAGTTGGGTCGTGTCGTATCGGTTCGGTCGTGGGTAACACTTGCACACAAGCACGCACAATAGATCTTATGTAGATCCAAGTACTAGAAACGTTGCCATTGTAGATGATATTTGCATAAAAGTGTTATTGTTGTTAGAGAAATACTTAGTAAGCACTTGTGTTATGAATCGCTGGTTGTTTGTTGTAAAATGTTAAGTTACTTCGATTTGGTTTAACTTCAGTGAATTTACTAGTGTTAATTTGAAGATTGTCATTACGATGTTAACCGTGTCGATGTCACCTTAACATCACACGACAAACACCGTACACATGAAAAACTCACTCACAATGACTCCAATCACATAACATGACCAGACGCATGACTAGACACTCCATTCGCATGATTGGACCTTCAATCGTACGAATCAGCTTCATTCGCACGATTGAGCCCCCATTTGTGCGACTCAGCATCCAGTCGTACCATACAGCACCCAATCGCACGACTCAACTCCCATTCGCACGATTTAACCTTCATTCGTACGAATTAGCTTCATTCGTACGACTGAACCTCCATTCATGCGACTGGACATCCAGTCATGCGATGCACACAGTCGCACACATTCATCCGCATTGACTCAATCGCATGGCACACACGGACGCATGGGCTCAGTCGCACGACTCACTCAATCGCATGGACTCAGTCGCACGAATCACCCAATCGCATGGACTCAGTCGCACGACTCACCCAGTCGCACGACTCAGTCGCTTGACAGACCCAGTCGCCCAGTGCAGCAGATCGTGACTGCTGAAGTGCTGAGTAGCCTTCGGCTGCTTCGTGCACGGGTTTCACACATCAAGAACCTCCAGAAACACTCATCTAACATATCTAAGTAAAATGCATACTCAGAAAAGCAACACACGCACCCCCACGACCTCTTGTGCTTGGGTTGAACCCGAGCACCCGAAGCCCTAGAAATCATAGAAGTAAAACGAGCAAAGTTGGATGACCAAGATCGTCTACCTGCTTGAAACATGTTGTCTAGGCTGTAGTAGTAGTCTAAACGGTGAAATCATGAAGAAAACGGGGCGATTCTAGGTGCAAGGAGGTGGAGAAAGTGGAAGAAGAAGAAGGTGAAGAGGAAAGTGTAGTTGTGAAGGCTAGGGCTTAAACAAGGATATTTATACCCAGCCCTAGTTTGGGAATTGTCACTTTTAGTCCCTGCACTTAGCCCCCGGGTTCCCAAATTTGCATCGGTTGAAAAAGACGTAAATACGCACGTTATGTTAATTATATGGAAGTATTTAATGTTGTTCGTATCTTGAAAATGATGTTATTAATGATGTTTATATTATATAACATAATATAGTTAATGATGTCGTCAGTGCTATTCGTCAGCATTTTAAGTGTTATGGATACAAATAATGATAACACCACTGAATAAGAAAAATCAACCAAGTATGATATCCACACGAATGGTTTATAAGTGTGAGGAATGATTGTTCTAAGAATAGTTAACGAAATTCACGTTAAATGATGGATCTTGTGGTGACGGATGTCACATTCGTTGAAACTAATGGAAAGTAAATATTTTTGAACAAATAGAAAACAAGCCGTCACGGTTTGCATAAATCGTGACTATTGGTCCATAATGATAGATTCAACAGTGCAAATGATCATAAACACACACAAATCCCACTGATATTCATTGAACCATGAGAGAATATTACTTAACAATCAAAGTGAAGATCAAACCAATATCACTAGAGGATATAAAGCTACATAATGAACAAATCAGCTCCTAGCACCTCTAGCCGTCACACAAGATAGGTTTTGAATAAGAGAATGTGCAAAAGTTACATTAACACAGATCAAACATACAATATATAGTAGCAGACCTAGGTTCGCTGACAGATTCGCTGCAAGCGAATTTGATCAGCCAAAACTAACTAAGTTCGCCAGGCGACCCAAAAATAGGTTCGCCCGGTAACATACAAACACAAACATAATCCACGCTAGTCTGTACTAATGGGCGAACCTATAGGTTCGCCCTTAGGTTCGCTGCAAAGAAAAACAACAAAATACAAAAGATAATAACACCGACATGCCGGTGAGTCCAACCTACACAAGTCATCAGTGACGTTTATTCTTTTGGCAGAAACCCTAAAGGTCACGTAGCTAGTAGTCAGAAAACAGAAATCGTAACCTTGACGGTAGCCCTAACCGTCATGGTTTGTCCTTCTTTATTTGGTTTAGTATTATTATTATTATTATTATTATTATTATTATTATTATTATTATTATTATTATTATTATTATTATTATTATTATTATGATATTATTATTATTATTACTATTATTATTATTATTATTATTATTATTATTATTATATTATTACTACTACTACTACTGCTACTACTACTACTACTACTGCTACTACTACTACTACTACTACTACTGCTGCTGCTACTACTACTACTGCTACTACTACTACTGCTACTACTATTATTATTATTATTATTATTATTATTATTATTATTATTATTATTACTACTACTACTACTATTTCTATTATTATTATTATTATTATTATTATTATTATTATTATTATTATTATTATTATTATTATTATACCTATTAATCCAAGATGTCGGTGCTCCAGTGAGGTTTTTGTTCTTTTCATTTCTGCCACAAAAGGTTATGGGTGTTTATATAAAGTCCTATCACTTTTTTACTTTTTAAGGGAGGATCCCGTTCATTTGGTTCATACTAGAGAGATGGAGGGTTAGAGAGAAACCATGAGAAAGGAACGACGGTCGGTTGTGGTCCTGTTTCCGACGAAGGCGGGTTGGGGTCTCGCTTGTGCTTGGCTTGCCGTTTCTCAGTGACAGCAACGTGGAGAGAGAGGGGGGTTAGAGAGAAAAACCCTGGAGAAGGCGGCGACGGACGGTTGTGGTCCCGTTTTGGGGTCTCGCTTATGTATTTCTTTGTGAAAAGACGACTACGATGGCCGCTTGGCTTGTCGTTTTCGGCAACACCAGCTTGGTCTGTCGTTGTCGGACATCGCCGTTGCTACGTTTCTCTTAGATCGTTGTTGCTCGCAGGTTCTCAGTTTCTCTTAGATAACCTTGATTTCTCTTAGAAATAACAACATGTAAGATAGAGAGAGGGGAAGAGAGAGAGAGGATCCTAACCGGTGGTCGTTTCTGACCGTTGCCGGCGTCCATGGCGTCTCTCTGTTGCTTTCCGATGACCTCTTTTACTGTTGTTTGGTTTCTTTAAGCTTGTTCAGTGTATGTTATAAACCCTAAACCCCGTTTCATATTTTAGAGCTTTCAGATTTAGGGTTTTATATATGGAGAAAAAGATTTTGTTTTTGTGTTTTAGCGTGGCTCAATGAAAATGAAGCTTGGCTCATCTGAGAGAAATAGACCTCTGGATGTTGATGATGATGATGTAACGCTGGTACTTGGCTCGATGATGATGAGATTACCTCATCTGAGAGATGTTATTGGATGTTTTTGATGATTATGAGATTTATCTCGTATGAGAAGTCCTTGGGTATATCATTTAAGAGAACTGCAAGGCAGTTTGGATTGAATTGTTGATGGTCGTAGTGTACTTTTTGTTTGGGTTTCACTCTTTGTTGATAAGATTAGAGGCTATGATGACACAAAAAATATTACATATTCGTTGTTTTGGCGTGGCAATCGTTATTTGCAGCCACAATACAACTGAGCCTAAACTTCAGTGATGATTAAGCATGGCTTATCTGAGAGAAATAGACCCGATGATGATGTAATGCTGGTACTTGGCTCGATGATGACGAGACTACTTCATCTGAGAGATCTTATTGGATGTTCTTGATGATTATGAGATTTACCTCATATGAAAAGTCCTTGGGTATATCATTTAAGAGAACTGAAATACAGTTTGGATTGAATTGTTGATGGTTACTGTGTACTTTTTGTTTGCTTTTCATTTTTTTGTTGATAAGATTAGAGGCTATGGTAACGACAAAAAAATATTACATGTTCGTTGTTTTGGCATGGCAATGGTTATTTGCAGCCACAACGACAACGCATTTCTGAGCCTAAACTAACCTATTAGTGTATCTGATTGAAGCTATGGTCATTTTTGTATTGGTTTGTGCATGTCGTGTGAATACTATTACTATAAAAAGTAACTAAGTAAACAAAAGAGCAAAAACATGGTTTCTTTGATGTTTTTCATTTATGATATAAAGAGACTTTAACAAGTAACACAACGATCGTGGATGGAAGATTGGCCACTGCAACGCCCTGCGTGAATCTCTAGTTATTAATATTATTATTATTACTATTATTTTATTATTATTATTATTATTATATTTCTATTATTATTAATATTATTATTATTATTATTACTATTACAGTAATTATTATTATTATTATTATCATCATCATCATCATCATCATCATCATCATCATCATCATCATCATCATCATCATCATCATCATCATCATCATCATCATCATCATCATCATCATCATCATTATCATCATCATCATTATTATTATTATAATAGTTAGAACTAATTTACTATAACAAACATAGATAAACTATGATAAATACAACGATACAAAAAGATACATTAATACGTATGCTTAGCCTAACATATTAACTGTTGGGAGTGGTGCCTCTTTGACTATCCATTATTTTGATGTAATTGTTTATACGATCCTGGTACATATTTTGCCATTATAGTGCTCGTCGATATGCAAATCTCGGCCAATGATAGCCCACATTAGGCATTGGGTAATCCCCTTCCAATTGTATGCAAATAAAGTGATCTTGGTTAATATTAGCAAGTACTACAACTGGATAGTTAAATAATGATTCTGGGGCTGTTCTTAGCGGTAACCATGTCTGGATGCCAAATGAAGAAATAAGATGGACAATACAAGTGAATGTTCCGCAATTACGAATCCATGGGCTGGAAAAGTCAGCCAATGGATATCCAGTGCGGGTTGAGTCGTGCCAAACCAATCTAAGCTATTACGAATAGAATCATAGTAACCAGGCAACTAGCGGTTCAAATTGCTCCGCCAATACCACATGTTTCTGTCTATTGTGGATCTACCGCATCGAGTGAAATACTTATGCCTAGATTTAAAGGTTAAATTATTAGTAAAAAATATGCATCATGTGATAATGGTAAAAAAATGTATTTCAATTATATATAACCTTCCGGGAAGTATATCTCCAAACGACAAGCATATGGCAAGCCCATGGACGTGGACAACTGGTGTCCACATGAACCCCCAGACTCCTGAATCATTTTTATTTTCGTCAACTCTGATTTAAGGAGTCTAATGCAAAAATGGATACTTTATAATGCAATTTTGAAAATAATTGCAGTTGATGGGTTTTTTTTTATTTTCACACGGGACACCTCGAATGTTTTACAAATTTCGATCTCCTGACCATGCACGAGGTCACAAACATATCCGACAAGTGTGTGCAATGTATTATTGGTCCCTGTGAGGTAACTCTTGAAGTTGGAGTGTTGGCTCTTAACCCTATTAGTTGTATATTCACCAAAGTTGAGGCGGTCGTACATCCAACAAGTAACAATTTTCTCTTTGTACGGCACCAACCAATTATTTCAAATATATTCTCATACCTCTGAAAGAAATAACAAATTGAATAAAATGAATAAATAGATTATTAGAGTAACAATAACTATGAAATTCCTACCATGTTTACCATCTTCATTTAACTTTTCTTCCATCTTCGTGCCATTGTAATCGTACAATGCCCCTGTGGGAGACGAACACAGGGTCTTCCACCAGTATGGAAAATCCTTCCACATGCCGTTTTAAAAAGGATGTTGTTGGATCATGATAAGGTTGGTGCAACCAAAATCACTTCATAGTCATCTTTTGGTACTACATTCAAAGGCTTTCGAAGCTGAGAAGAGATCTTCCGAGAGTCTGAAGGACAGCTTCCGAAGACAAAGTCTGAAAGAACTTCGAAGACAAAGTCTGATGAAAGAGCTTCCGAAGACAAAGTCTGAAAGAGCTTCCGAAGACAAAGTCTGAAAGAGCTTCCGAAGACAAAGTCTGAAAGAGCTTCCGAAGACAAAGTCTGATGAAAGAGCTGAAGACAAAGTCTGCTTCCGAAGACAAAGAAGACTCCAAGCCTCGGAAGAAGCAGTCCTCCGAAGTATAAGTGGCTTCGGAAGAAGTTATTCTTCCGAATTACTTTATCCTTCGGAAGACATTGCTATGTCCAGCAGATAAAAGTATGGTCCCTGACAGTACGCTGCAGACCTCTGATACAGCATGGCATCTTCCTAAAGAGCCATGTTGTTGACCATACTTTATTCTACTGTTCACCTTTTTATGATAGTACATGTTACCAACTTTAGTTGGTGATAAAAGGTAAGTCAGGGACATGTCCTGACTACCAACTTTCAAACAAAATGTCTGAAAGACCTCACCTAGAGTCTTGTAGTATAGATGTAAGGTTAGAGGTGTCCAGCTGGTATCAAAGTATATCCGGCTGTAGGTAGTATTATATATATCTTCTCCCTGTAACTCTTTAGATAAGCGATTTGAGTCCAAGTGTCTTGTAATCCTTTGAGTTGAGAAGCAATATATAAAAGTACCTTGAAAATTTACCTGCTGTGTTAATTTTCTTACTGCTTGTTACTTGTTATATTGTGATCAACTCTTCATAGACTGCTTGCTGAGTGTTGATTCAAAGTGAGTTGAGAGAAAACCACCCGAAATCCGATCCTGCAATTGGTATCAGAGCTCCAGGCTCTTGATTGTGAGATCTTACCATCCTAATCAACCTGTTTTTCACTCCTCACCACAATCCACTCACTCAAATGGCTGCTCTCTCCAAGGCTGATATGGAAACTGGTACCTTGACCAAGTCCCCTATGAGCACCCCTGAAGACTTTGACACATGGTGTATCAGGATGGAAGGCTTATCAAGTGTCAAGACTTAAGGATGTGGGACTCTATTGTCAATGGTCCTTTCATACCAAGCACTACATCTGTCACTGGTAATCGCATCATTCCAAAAGATGTTGATGATTACTCAGAAGAAGACAGGAAGAGAATAGAGCTAGATCAAAGGGCTATGACTTGTCTCCAAACTGCTCTCCCCAACTCCGTCTACAGACGCTTCAAGAAGTGCAAGACTGCTAAAGATTTATGGGAAGCATTAAAGCTGATGTATGAGGGATCCAAGGAAACCCAAGAGAACAAGAAAGATCTCTTGAAGCAGCAGTTTGAGAACTTTACTTTCAAGGCTGGTGAGACCTTGACTCAACAATACTTCAGGTATGTTGAGCTAGTAGATACTCTGGCGGATATTGGAGTAGCTCTTGAGAACAGAGACATAGTTAGGAAGTTCATGTCTTCTCTTCCTAAACTATGGACTCACTACTGTGTTGTCATCAAGAGAACTTCGGACCTTAAGACTCTTTCTCTCACAGAGTTGTATGGTATCCTAAGTGCATTTCAGATGGAGATGAACATGCAGAACTCCTCTGACCACTCCAATAACCAACAGAGTTCAGCCCTTCATGTGGTTGAAAGGGAAAGCATGGAACCACAACATCAGTTACTATGCTACCCTGACAACTCACATACTGGACCCTTCATCACTCTACCTGAGACTCCAAAGTCTCAAAAGGTTCAACACAACTCCTTTCAGGATAGTTGTGCCTTTGTCTCTGGAAGTGGACACTCTGGTGATTTTCAATACTGCTTTGATGATCTTGAGTGCTTCAATCCAGATGATGTGGAGTATATGGACATTGTCCAGCAGATGGCTCTTTTAACTTACAGAGCGAAGAAGTTCTTCAAGAGAACTGGAAGGAAATTCTCTCAAAACCCAGTCAACAGCAAGTTTGGGTTTGATAAGAGCAAAGCAAGGTGCTACAACTGCAACCAACTTGGTCACTTTGCTAGGGAATGCAAGGCTCCCAAGAACAACCCGGGAACCCCACAGGCCTCCACACATCCCACTGCTCCCAAGCATGAAGAAAAGTCAACTGAAACAGCTGCTGTTGCTCAGGAAGTTGACTGGAGCTTCATGGTACAGGATGTGACTCCCGCTCAAGCACTCATGGCCGGAACAGATGATGATCAGGTATATGAACATCTTTGTACTGCTGCCTGTATTGCTAAAGTTAAATTGTATAAGGATTACATTTCGGAAATCAGATCTGAGGTTGAGTCTTTAAATGTGCTAAAATCTGACTTTAAGAGAGCTGAATCTGACTATCAAAAGAAAATTCATGAGTTAGAGAAAACTGTGTCTCTTTTAAAACATGAAAAGACTAATTATAAGACTCAAATCAAAGATCTGATCTCCAAACTTTCTGAAGTTCAAGCCCAGTTAGTCACAGCTGAGGCTTAGGCCAGGAAGCAAGCTATTGCTGAGCAAAGCTTCCAAACTATTCTTGCATCAACCTCTCATTCCAAAATGTTTTATCAAAACAAAGAAGGGTTGGGAACCAGTGAAATAGCTCCACCACACTCTTATGAGTCTATTAGACTACCTAGATGTGGTACTGAAGAGCAAGAGGTTCCAACTGCTGACCCTTCTCCATTGGAACTAGAGGATGAAGCAAAAATAGTGGCCTCCACAGGAGAGAAACAGGAGGATACACCCATCTCCACCTGTGATGACCAAATCCTGACCACCAAGGCAAGAAGAAGCAGAGCTAAAGCTGCTAGAAGGACTGCCAAGAAGGTTGCAGAGTCCAAGCTTAAGTTTGACCCTAAGCAAAAGGGTGTCTTCATTTCTGCCGGATTTCAAGTGGTAGGTACTCCTGATTCAGGAAAGGAGTGTAGTACCAGCACTACTGTCCTACTGAAGGATCAGAAGTTGAAAGGAAAAGTTGCTGATGAAGAGAAGAAACCCAAGAAACAGCAACCTGCAAGTTCCCAAAAGACTAACATTGCATGCATAATGTGTGGTCTGCACAACCATATGGCTAAAGATTGTTACTACAATCCAGCAAGCACACATTATGCAAATAATGTTAGAAAGGAAGGAGTCAGAGAAGGTTTCTCAGTTGGACCACTTCAAAAGGTCCAAATAATGAAAAAGGGAAAGTTGGTCTCGGAAGCCAAGTTGCTTTCGGAAGAAACTACTTCTTCCGAAGGGAAAATGGCTTCGGAAGTCAAACCTTCTAAGGTTCGGAAGAACAAGAAGGCTCCCTGAAACCATCTCAGAAGAAGACTACTTTGGAAGAAAAGGTGGTGAAGGCTTCTTCCGAAAAGAGAGAAGCTTCGGAAGAAGACCATGCTGCAAAAGCTTCAACAAGCTCATCCTCAAAGATCAACCAAAGGATGGATTGGAAGATCAAGGAAGATGCTGCACCCCAAACCTCTTCTTCAACAATGACCTCTATTGAACCCCATTGCATATCTTTTGGTTCAATTATGTCACTATCTTTGGAAGAGCCCGAGACCTGCAAGGCTTGGGCTTCCAAACAAAACTAACCATCTCATCTTATGTGCAGGGACATCCATTTGACAAGAACAACAATATCTGGATTGTAGATAGTGGATGCTCCAGGCACATGACAGGGAACAGATCTCTCCTTCAACAATTCCAGAACTTTGATGGAGGGCCTGTCCAATTTGGAGGTGAGGCCGGAGGATATATTTCTGGCAGAGGAAGTATATCCAATGGCAGAATAAACATTGACAAAGTTCACTTTGTCAAACAGCTTGAACACAATCTGTTAAGTGTTTCTCAATTCTATGACCAGAAGCATCAGATGCTTTTCACAGAACATGAGTGCATTATCCTCAGACCAGGGATGACAATTCCTCCGGAATTGGTGCTTCTCAGATCTCCCAGGAAAGGGGATATGTACAAGCTAGATATGAACAATGCTTCTCCTATGGGTGAAGTATCATGCTTTCTTTCCAAAGCTGATAGTGATGAGTCAACACTATGGCATAAACGCATGTGTCATGTGAATTTTAAAACAATGAATAAATTGGCTAAAAATAACTTGGTACATGGTTTGCCTAAAAAGGAATTTTTCTGCAAAGATAACTGTGTTGCATGCCTGAAAGGGAAACAACACAGATCATCTCATAAATCCAAATGTGTTAACTCTATCACTACTCCATTACACTTATTGCACATGAATCTCTTTGGTCCCACAAGTATAATGAGCATTGGAAGGAAATCATACTGCCTTGTGATCGTTGATGATTTTACAAGATTTACATGGGTATTCTTTTTAAGAAGTAAAGATGAAACTGCTGAAACTTTAAAATCTTTTATTCTTAAAATAGAAAATCAAATTGATCACAAGGTTAAGATTATTAGAAGTGATCAAGGGACTGAGTTTAAGAACTTCGTTCTTGACTCATTCTGTGACTCAAAAGGGATTGCCAGACAATATAGTGCTCCCAGAACTCCTCAACAAAACGGTGTTGCTGAGAGGAGGAACAGGACACTTATTGAGGTTGTTCGGACCATGTTAGCTGATTCAAAGCTGCCTCTAACATTCTGGGCAGAGGCAGTCAGCACTGCATGCTATGTGCAGAACAGGGTTCTTGTGGTGAAGCCCCATGGAAAAACCCCTTATGAGTTATGGAACAAGAGGCCACCGTTCATTGGCTTTCTAAGGTCCTTTGGATGCAGGTGTACCATACTTAACATAAAGGACAACTTGGCAAAGTTTGCTGAGAAGTCGGATGATGCTATCTTTATTGGATACTCTTCTAGCTCTAAAGCTTATAGAGTATACAATATCAAGAATCAACAATTTGAGGAGTCATCCAACATAGTTGTTAATGAGCACACTCCTTGTGTTAGGGGGAATGGACCTGAGTATATCTTTGATTTAGAATTGTTTCCAAACTATTCTAAACCATCTTGTGAGAATGTTTCAGCTGGAACAGGTGCTCAAAGTGATGCTGATGCTGATGCAGGTCAACTATATGAGCTTCCCAGACCTCTTCCAAATTCTCCGAGAGCTGAAAGGCAACAAGCTTCAACTATTCACAGATCTGACAGTGTAACTATCTCCAGAAATAGTGAAGCTTCAACAAGTGAATCACTTGATCAACCTCAAAGTTCTTCAGGTGATCCATTACAACACCAGGTTGATGGAAGTAGTATTCTGAAGGAACAGGCAACTGTTAATACTACTTCACAACCAACCATTGATGATGTTTCTCAATCATTCAATCAGTCCTCATTGAATGACTCTGAAACAGCAGTTGGACAGAGTGATCCAGTTCCTGATCAGAATATGTCTAACCTAGACTTATCTCTGCAATTGGAAGTGATTCCTCGTCTTAGGATTCACAACACTCATCCAACTGAGAACATCATAGGGAATGTCTCTGAGGGTGTGAGAACAAGAGGACAAACTCATCATGGGAATGTCTGCTTGTACTCATGCTTCTTGTCTCAGATGGAACCAAAGAAGGTAGAAGATGCCTTAAAGGATAGTAGTTGGGTTGAATCGATGCAGGAGGAGCTGCTTCAATTCAGAAGACAAAAGGTCTGGAATCTATGCCTACTACCATCTGGTCAAGTACCCATAGGCACTAAATGGGTATTCAGGAACAAGAAAGATGATAGAGGATTGATTATCAAGAACAAGGCAAGACTAGTAGGTCAAGGGTACACCCAGGAGGAAGGAATTGATTATACTAATGTCTTTGCACCTGTTGCAAGACTTGAGGCAGTTAGAATCTTCCTTGCTTATGCTACATCCAAGAACTTCACAGTCTACCAACTTGATGTCAAGTGTGCTTTTCTATATGGGGATATAGACAGGGAAATCTATGTGTGTCAACCTCCAGGATTCGAAGACCCACAGCACCCCAACTATGTGTGCAAGCTGGATAAAGCTCTATATGGGCTGCACCAAGCACCTAGGCTGTGGTATGAGACCTTGTCTCAGTTTCTCCTGAAGAGTGGATACACTAGAGGTACCATTGACAAGACTCTTTTCATCAGAAAGAGTGGAAAAGACATTTTGCTTGTACAAGTCTATGTTGATGACATCATATTTGGTTCTTCAAACGACCAAATGTGCAAGGACTTTGAAAGCATTATGAAGCAGAAGTTTGAGATGAGTTCCATGGGAAAAAATGGACTTTTTCCTTGGAATCCAGGTAAAACAGATGAAGGAAGGGTTCTTCATAAGTCAATCTAAGTATGTCTCAGACATCTTAGAAAGATTTGAAATGAAGAACTGTAAACCAGCCAAGACACCCATACCCAGAAACCATAATCTTTGCCCTGACCTTGAGGGGGAGGATACTGATCAACATCAGTATAGAGCAATTATTGGTTCTCTGATGTATCTCACTGCAAGTAGACCAGATATCATGTTTGCCACATGCATTTGTGCAAGATATTAGGCTGCTCCAAAGGTGTCTCACCTAGCTGCTGCAAAGAGAATCCTCAGATACCTCAAAGGAGCACCTAAACTAGGTGTCTGGTATCCAAGAAATAGTGATTTCAATCTCTATGGATACTCTGACAGTGACTATGGTGGCTGCAACATTGACAAGAAATCAACATCAGGAGGATGTCAATTTCTTGGTGGAAGGATTATCTCATGACAATGCAAGAAACAATCCTGTGTCTCTACATCAACTGCTGAAGCTGAATACATTGCTGCTGCTAGCTGCTGTGCTCAACTGCTATGGATTCA
Source organism: Flaveria linearis (assembly GCA_024085815.1). Classification (NCBI taxonomy): domain Eukaryota; kingdom Viridiplantae; phylum Streptophyta; class Magnoliopsida; order Asterales; family Asteraceae; genus Flaveria; species Flaveria linearis. Next base: position 70,267,977 of record CM044002.1, on the reverse strand, counting down.
AAATCAGATGTTAGACTATGGATTCAACTTCATGACTACTCCTATCCATATTGACAACAACAGGGCTATCTCCATTACTGAGAATCCGGTGAAGCACTCCAAGACAAAACACATTGATATCAGGTATCATTTCATTAGAGATATTCATGAGAAACAGCTGATAAAGTTAATCAAAGTTGACTCAAATGAACAATATGTTGATTTGTTCACAAAGGCATTTGATGAACAAAGATTTAAGTATCTCATATCAGCAATTGGGATGATAAACATTGAATAACTACCTCTTTTAAAGACCTTTTAAATGAGTAATGTCTTGTGTCAATACAATTTAAGCCCTGTTACAAAAGATCTTTAAATTATTCCAAGTGTAAACTCCTTCCGAAGAGGAATTAACTCTCGAAAGATATTCCTGAATATCTTCCGAAGTCAAATTTCTCAATGGAAATTTTCTTCTCGGAAGAATTTTTGGTCTCGGAAGAAGCGATTGATTCTATATCAGATCTACTTCCGAAACTTATACAACTCTCCATTCGGAAAGACAACTTTACCTTCGGAAGCAATGCCTTGCTTCGGAAGATAGAGTGATTTCAAAGGACAATTTTACCTTCGGAAGCAATATCAAGCTTCGGAAGATAAATTGCCTTCAGAAGAAAATTACCTTCAGAAATGTTTTACCCTCGGAAGTAAAGGTTTTTATATGTAACGGATATCTTTTGGGCCCCACTCTGTAAAAAGTAAAGATTTTGTTGATAATATCAGATTATTTAAAATTATCCTTGCCGCCAACATCATTTCTCCGCCGTAAACCACCATACCACCCACAGTAACCCCAAAACAGTTACCCTATTACCACCACTACCACTATTCACCCCTTTTAAATAATCTTGACTCATCAATTTCACCTTCTTTTACCACTTTACAGCCCTAACTGTTCCCTTCACTGTCAAACCCTCAATTTCACTCAAAATTTCAAGCTTACCTTTTCTCCAATGGCGCTAAACCCTCAGCACATCCAAGTCGCATTACTTGACTCGTCAAGGGATGCCGACTTCACCCAAATCATCACCTTTCTCACCGAATCCACCTACCTCACTGCACTCACAGTTAACCCAACCGTATACTCCAACCATATGTCAGAATTTTGGAGCAACGGTGAAACTACAGTGATGAATGGGGTTCGAGTCCTGAGAACCAGAGTTTGTGCCAAGAGTTGGTCATCAGTGAACAGCTCATCAGGGAGCATCTCGAGCTTCACGCTGATGGGGCTCCTACTGAGTTCCCCAAGGAAGACTTGGAAGGCACCTATATCCTCATGGGATATGGAGGCGATGTCAGCAGGTCTACAGTATCAAGTTCAACTTCTCTTACCATTGGAAGTTCCTGCTGCACATTGTTCTACATTGCCTCTCCAACAAATCAGGGGGTTGGGATCAAATCCCATATGAACTAGGATGCCTAGTTCATGGGTTGGTGAAAGGCCTCAGATTCAACTACTCACGATTTGTGTTGAACAACCTAATCGCTAATTTGAGCAGGGATACATTCTTCATGTATCCCCGATTTCTTCAACACATAATCAACTGTGAGATGGAACCAAGCAAGCTTGTCTGCGCAGCTGCTCTTCCTGTTCCACACATGAGGCCTACCATCTTCAAGACACTGAAGAAGATGTCCACCAACTTCACTGGACGGTACACTCCATTACCTCCAGAGATGACTGAGCGCATAGCTCCTGGTGACATCCCTGTTCTCCCCACAGGTGATGAACCCACACCAGCAACATCCACCACAATACCAAAAGCCTCTTTACCCATCAAAGCTACATATCAGAGACGCCCCAAACGAACCCTTGTTCAATCTACTCTGATTGAACAAGCTCCTTCTGTTCACACCCAAAGGACTAGAGTAGAATCATGGGCTCCCACTCAGTCCGAGGTCACACCATCCTTCACAATTGACCTCAATGTGGGTTTTAAGCCTCCTCAGTCTCAAACCCCTGAGCCCGAACCCCAAGCCTTTAGCCCACAGGGTGAATCTCTACACTCCCCTATGCAGCCTTCTAGGGACAGCCCCACCATAGGCTCAATGCCTGTAGACATTGATCAAGGTCCCGGGTCAGTAGGACTAACCACCCTCTCTTTCACTGACCTTTTACTCCGAACTGATGAAGAGATTACATCTCTCCATGGCCATGAAGTTGATCTACAACACCCACTAAAAGATCAACAGAGCCAAGAGGGATCCCTTGTCTCTAGCCCCCATCAGAAGCCAGCTACTGAGGTGAGTCCCACTGATGTGGAGGGGACTCATGTAGGCTCAGCTGCCACTACTCAGAGTCTCTCATTGAGCTCTCAGGATAGTGGTAACATAATTAGGACTGAGTCTACGGCAACTTTGCCCATTGACATCTCTGAAAGAGATGACTCTGAGCAAGGGAAACCAGGGTGCCAAGAAGCCACATCTGGTGGTGAGAGTGAGCATACTAGGTATGTTATCTCATCTCCCCATGACTCTTCTCAGGAAGATGAGGGAAGTATGCAACTAACACTTTAGTACTTGCTTTCTAAGGTCTCCAACCTGGAATCACAGGTGAAGATCTTAGAATCAAGGACTGCCACTCAGCAACTTGAGATTAACTCTCTCAAGGCTAAACTAGCTGAGAAACGGACGGAGAGGTATGTTAGGCATGTACCAATTCAGGTCTCAATGACTTCTTCCTCTAGCTCATCTAGCTCTCAAGATGATGCTACCAAAAAGGGGGAGAAAGTTCAGAGACAAACACCACAGGAACCACAGACCCAACTCATTTCTTCCCAAATCATTACACTACCTGAGTCATCTCAATCCTTTCTAGAGATTGACTCAAGGATGCTTCAAGATCTCTACAGACTTTTCACAAAGTTTGTATTGAGATCATCCCTAGAACAGCCCAGCCCCGACACCACACTTGCATACTTTGGGGCTGAGGAGCTTCAAAGACTGGCTGCACCTTCTACCACTATGGAGGAAGTTGGTCAACCTAAGGTCTTCATGGAACCTGAGATTAGCTTCGAAGGGGAAATGGGGACTGATGGCCCAGCAACTGAAACAGTTGGGACAGAATCTGCAGCAGTCTCATCTTCCGAAGCTCTAGCTGAAGCTTCCGAAGCTTACATGGAAGCCTCGGAAGAACAAGACAAGTCTTCCGAGGCCGAAATAGAAGCTGCGGAAGGCTTATTTCAGATGTCCGAGGAACTGACCATCACAGATGTCATTGCTGAAATTGCATCTGAGGTGAGCAGGGAGGACATTTCTGAAATACCTCCAACCCAAGCACCAGCTGAACTTCTCTCTCAATCACAACCCTCCATCCAAGAACCACCACAGTCAAGCACAATCAAAGACAAAGGCAAAAGAAAATTGACTGCGGAAGAGCTTCAGGAGGAGGAGAAGATTGAGAAGGCCAAAAAGAAAGGTCGGTTTCCTACTGAGAAGCTGCTAGCTGCTAGTTCTAAGGCAGCTGTAGCCAATCAGGAAGAAATCAACCAGAGGAGAAGAACAGCACTCATTGACCAGCTCATCAATCTAGGAGCTGCCAATGAGGAGATACTCCTGCTACCATTAGAGGAGTTGGTGACTTTGGATAGGTCAACCAGGCTACAACAAGAAAAAGAAGCCAGGTTGGCCTTGGAGAAGGAAGAACAAGAGCAAAGGGAGGCAGCCCTGAAGCTGAGAGAGGCTAGGATCAAGTTCCTACTCTCAAGAGGCTTCAGTCTTCCTGAACTGTCTCCACATGATGATGACATGATCCTGTTGCTCCACAACAAAGAGCAGGATCAAATGGAGAAGGAAAGGAAGAAGGCTGCTAGGGAGAAGTTGAAGGTGAAGAAGAAGAGGGAGGAAGAGAAGGAGGTCACTGCTGCCAAGAAGTCAACTGACAAAGCCTGGATGAAGGACTACCTCCGGGCTCATGGCTTCTCTGGTAGGCAGGTGGGACCTATGTCCGAAAGGACACTCCAGCGGATAGTCAGTGAAATTAAAGCTGACATCCGTTTGGGGAAGAGGAAGGAGATGTACAGGAGGATGAAAGGAATGGTCTTCACCCCAGCCACTCAACCACAGCCACAACCCACACGAGAACCAACCCCTTTTCCCATTAAACCCGAACCCACTGATGAAACCTTCACCCCTCAACCACCCAAACTACCCATCCTAAAACCCAAGACTCAACCCAAAACCACTAAACCTAAGCCTACCCAACAACAACCAAAACCATCCCCTCAGCCTCCTAAACATCTCTCCTTTGAGGAAATAAAGGAGTTCAAGACGAGGCTCATCAACTGCACTACCTTGAGCAGCATCTCCTGTGAGGGAGAAGTTATCAACATCACCTATGTTGATAACTCTTCAAGCTCCCTCACCCTAGGCCAATTTCTTGAATTGCCTAGAGACACTTTGGGCCAGGCTGCAAGACTTCTTGGTCTCAACTCCGATACCCTCAATGCTGAGGAGAAGAGGCTAAGAAGAAGACCGGTGACTCTGCTGGATACCAGGAAAGAGGACAGGATTTCTGGTCAATCTCCTGGACCTAGAAATGCAATAATCCAGTGGAGGTTCGATGAACCTTCTCACAACTTTGTTGTGGAAAGGGAGAATGGTGAAACCAACAAGCTCAATGCCACTTCTCTACTGCATCTCAGCAGATTTGATCTTGCTGAGCTTGCAGAGAAGCCATTCTCCAATCCCTCCAACTCTGAGACTGCTGCACACATCAGAAACCATATCAGTGGTCTCCACTTGGCTGAACGAAATAGAAGAGCCAAGATTGAAGAAGAGTTGAAGCTGAAAAGAGTGGAAGACAAGGAAAGACCAACCACCAAAGGCACAGCCTTTCTACAGATGGTGGAAGGTCCTGAATTGGAACCAATAGTTTGATGGGAATATGACTATACTTCCCATCAACTAACTCTTTTCAGAGGGCCATAACAGAGGGTACATATAATCCAAGGTAACAGAGTAGAGGTTCTGTCCACCAATGACCTGTATAAGATTCTCAGCACCACAGCAGGAAAGAATGAAGACACTGATAAACACCTGCTCTCCTTGGTGCTGAGAGCTTTGAGAAGAAGAGGGAAGTGAAGTTTTGGTAGCATCAGCCTAGGGGGAGTTTGTTGGATCATGATAAGGCTGGTGCAACCAAAATCACTTCATAGTCATCTTTTGGTACTATATTCAAAGGCTTCCGAAGCTGAGAAGAGATCTTCCGAGAGTCTGAAGGACAGCTTCCGAAGACAAAGTCTGAAAGAACTTCCGAAGACAAAGTCTGATGAAAGAGCTTCTGAAGACAAAGTCTGAAAGAGCTTCCGAAGACAAAGTCTGAAAGAGCTTCCGAAGACAAAGTCTGATGAAAGAGCTGAAGACAAAGTCTGCTTCCGAAGACAAAGAAGACTCCAAGCCTCAGAAGAAGCAGTCCTCCGAAGTATAAGTGGCTTCGGATGAAGTTATTCTTCCGAAGTACTTATCCTTCGGAAGACATTGCTATGTCCAGCAGATAAAAGTATGGTCCCTGACAGTACGCTGCAGACCTTTGATACAGCATGGCATCTTCCTAAAGAGCGATGTTGTTGACCATACTTTATTCTACTATTTACCTTTTTATGATAGTACATGTTACCAATTTTAGTTGGTGACAAAAGGTAAGTCAGGGACATGTCCTGACTACCAACTTTCAGACAAAATGTCTGAAAGACCTCACCTAGAGTCTTGTAGTATAGATGTAAGGTTAGAGGTGTGCAGCTGGTATCAAAGTATATCCGGCTGTAGGTAGTATTATAAATATCTTCTCCCTGTAACTCTTTAGATAAGCGATTTGAGTCCAAGTGTCTTGTAATCCTTTGAGTTGAGAAGCAATATATAAAAGTACCTTGAAAATTTACCTGCTGTGTTAATTTTCTTACTGCTTGTTACTTGTTATATTGTGATCAACTCTTCATAGACTGCTTGCTGAGTGTTGATTCAAAGTGAGTTGAGAGAAAACCACCCGAAATCCGATCCTGCAGATGTTCCACCGTCTCTTGATATTCTCCCTAGCGTGCCACCCGCATAGGTTTATAGTAGCACTCAGGAACACTGTATCACACGCGCTCATCAGAGCCAGGTCCCTGTCTGTGATAATAAGGCGGGGCTCCACACACCCATATAGCATAAATCTGATCTGCTCCAAGACCCATGTGAAGTTGTCCTGTCGTTCCCTTGATATAAATGCGTGCACAATACGAAAGGACTTCGACGTCGACGTAACGCCAATAACCTGAACAAATGGAATGTTTTACATGTTGGTCTTGTACGTCGTGTCTATCAACATCACGTGCGGGAATGCGCGCCATATTTTGTACGAAGTAGGATGACAAAAGAAAACATTTTCCACGGCCTTAGTAGCTGGATTCTTTCGTGTTTCATACACGAACTCTTTAGATTCTATCAGGTTTTCAAGTTCTTGCATGGGTGTCATGCCTTTTTTTCCCCTCGGCTGAACTTCGACATCAGATTGTATATGTCCTGAACAACACAGGCGCTGTCGGGAAACTGCTCCCTTACGGCTGAATGGATGTATCGTGGCCGCACGTGCTGCCTGTGTAACTTCTCGATAAGATCAATTTCTTCGGCGGTCATATTCCTAAGATGCGCGTGGCCCTCGTCGTACACAACAGGATCATGGTTGTGTGTCTCGTTTCTCACCTCCAACATCCAACTGTCACTCTTTCCTACGTACTTCCTTACGAGTTTAAAGGGGCATCCTTTCTTTATGCTCCCAGTACGCCTACATGTGCCGGTGAATTTAGGTTCACCACTACGATTGCATAAGAGTTCCAAATCCTTTTTTGTGACAGACCCACCATAATGACGCACCCATGCTCGCGTCCTCTCATTTTAGCCCACTTCTCCAAGTCCTTACGAGAATCAAAATACTGCACAAGTTAAAAAGCCAGATATAAAAAACAATATATAAAACAAATAAATAAATAATATAAACAAAAGAATGAAAACTCTTCATACTTTATCGGTTTTATAAGAAACCGAGCCTTTCTTATCCGATCCTCATCCCCATCATGCTTCGTGGTATCCCCATGGTTTTCTTTGAGGTGAACCGAACCATCACTCTCATCTATGTCATTCCCATTAAAATTATCCAACGTATGTGTAATTTCTAGTTCTGACTGGTACGGGGGATGTCTAAAATCTAGCTTTGTTTGTGAGTGGCACGTGTTTAGGGCATATCCGTAAGAATGGTAAGGGGGATGTCTGTACCTTTCATTGTAATCCGTCGGTCCAAATAATGAGTTGTACGCCTCTTCAGCAAATGTGTTTGACGGGTTGGTTTCCTCCTCCCCCCACGGAGGGTGACTACCGTATACGTAATATTCCTAAAAAAGGTAATGGTTAAATATTTCAAATAAGAAGTTATACTAAAACAAATACTACTTCAACCATGTTCGAATCTTCAATATGTGGCTCCTCATTCAAATCTGGAAGCTTCGGCTTTTGATAATGATCTCCTGAACCCGACATTGTTTTCGAATTAACTTGTTTTTGGAACGATGAAGGCTATTTATGTTGAAAATCTGAAGGATATTTATGATGAAAAAATTGATGCACCGTGATTGTTATTGCATGAAATTATGAAGGCTATTTATGTTAAAAATCTGAATGAGAAACCATCACGGTTTGGCCTAAGCGTGACGGTTCAAAGTGGTAGACGCTAGATTCCTGGAGCTTTTGTCAACATCAACAACCTTTTGTCAACATCAATAGTGAACTGGCACCCTAAAGGTCACGGTTAGGGCAAACCATAACGGGTACTTTCTCTTTATCAGTGTCCTTTTGTCGTTTTGTTACGTGATGTCGGATAACAGTGAACCGTGACTCAGAAACCGTGACGGTAAGGCCTTGCGGTCACGGTTAGGGTGCAAACCTTCACGTTTAGGTCTAACCGTGACCTTTAGGTTTGGTGCCCCCCTAAAAAAAACCCTACAATGTCCCGATTAGAACCCAATAGTTAAGTTTAACTCATCAATTTCATAGTCAATTGAAGTTGGTATTGGTTGTAAGGGGTAAAAGAGGAAATTTGCCTCTTGTGTTGCCTTCTTCATAAAATAAAATACTAGTTCTATTAGTTTTTCAAAACTCGACTTACTTCGATATTTTATTTTTTTAATATATATTTCAAAATATTAAAAAATTCTATTTCTAATTTGAATATAATATCATCATACTTTTACACTAAAAAATATCTATCTTTAAAGGTAGTAATGTGGTATGTGTTTATGAAGTTTTGCTATAACATTTTGTTCTATACAATTATATTGTTTTCAATTATTCTAGTATCTTTTATTACTACAAATTAGTCCAATAGAGGCGACATTTAAAGGGACAACATATATCCCCTTTGTAGACCAAGCAATAGCGGTGGCATATCGCTTCTATAGATGCTTGATTTTTGCTGATCAAATTTTGCTTTTTGCTTTGATTTGTCACGAAGTATCGTTTGCGTGGTGGAGGGAAATTTCCCACTCCATGAAAACTTATTAGCGATGACACATCATTACTAATACTATTAGTCATTTAATATTTCTTTTTTTTTGGTCTGCGCTGGTATAGGTAAATGAAAAATAATAAAGTTATAATGACGACATGTCGCAGCGGGTTTGTTAATTATTATATTTTTTACTCTGCGTTTATTTAGACCTCATCGTTTTAATTGGCTTTAGCGGCGACATATATGAGCAATAACGGCGACAGGTCGCCATTATAGCTTTAAGTTAAGATAAAAAGGAAACTCCAGCTCAGATCTACGCCATTTCACTTCGAAAAATGTAAATGACGACCTGCGGTTGCAATCCGACGAGCGACTCCCACTAGCCAAAATCTCCAACCATCTCTCTGGTGACCCTCCAACGTTCGGAATCCGATGACATTCCCATATGTTAAGGATTTTACCCTATGTAGCCCTATTTTGATTACTTTTAAAATTATACTACTTAGGTTTCAATTTATGATGAAGTTGTGTATATCTTAGTTTGTATGTTTGTGTATATCTATGTATATGTGTATATGTATGTGTATCTTTACTTATGTTTATGTATATATGTGTTTGTAGGTGTATGTGTATAATTATATGTATATATGTGTATAGGTGTGTGTATGTGTGTATATACACGTATGTATGTGTAAATGTCACATAAGTAAACAAAATCATCCTCTTCTAGAGGTTTGTAAATATCACATAAAAAAGTTTAGGTTGAAAATATCGTGATTTTTGGTTTAGGTTCCATGTTACTAGGTTAGTTATTTCAAGAGCAACTTAGATAATCAAATAAAAGATGGTAATGATAACTAGAAATAAATACATGATTACAAGAACAGATAAATCAACTCCTTTGATATCACAAAACAACAATAAATCGTCGTGTCAATTGATTGAAGAAAAGGATGAAGAAGATACTACAAGTGATTAAGTTATTTGTTTGTGTTTGATCAAACGATATGATAAACGTTATGTTAAATGATTGATATGTTTAAATAACTCTTATGTATGTTAACATCTATGTATTTGACTTTTACATTAGAGTGTTGCGGAACTTGAACGGTTTAAACCTGAAAACTTTTTACATAATTTAAAAATAAAATAAAATAAAAACTCTATAGCAACCACATGTCGTTTCTAAAGTCGTCTCTATAGTTATATATATATATTTTATTTTTTTATTTTTTTCTAAATTTCGTAAATTAGATTTTGATGACAATATAATAGGCATTCACAAAGCTTAGTGAGGATCCCCTTTTTTTCCGTCAGTAGTGTTAGTTATCGGTATGATGATGTTAATTTTCAGCTTATAGTGTAAATTAGAATTTAGAGTCCCCTCCCTCTATATGTAACGTATAAACATGTTACCTTATAGCATTAAAACCACTCATTTATATGCGTCACCTTCTCGTTGGTTGCTACGCTTCACACATGAAATCCATGTATAAATACTCATTAAAAAGAGTGGTTTGTTGTGTTTTTTATACATATATATAATATATATATATGTATATATATATATGTATATATATATATATATGTGTGTGTGTGTGTTTTTTTCTCTTTAAGGATCTTAAGAAAGATTTTTCAACGGCATAAAAAAAGCATTATGGGTGAACTTTCCTATTGTACCCGCTTTTGGCTTTTGTTTTCCCATGGACCATGGTACCTCACAACCTCATGTCCGCATTAAGGTGAAGAAAACCCCACTCCAAAAGCAAAAGCAAAAGTCTCAAAAAGAAACCCCAACAACCTCTACTTAAAACCCTTCCTTCACTCCTCTACCAAAACGAACACACACACATACACTCTCTTTCTTTCCTCCTGCTCTTATGAACATGGATGATGAATGCAGTCCTTTTAATTGGGATTCTTACTACCAAGAAGAGGTGTTTGCCACTTGTTAAACAAAATCAACATACTTTCATTCTTGTTATATGATTTTGATATTTGTTTTTGTAATTATGTGTTTTAATCAGGGTCAAGGAATAGAAGAGTTGAAACACACTTTATTGTACACACTGGAGTTGGAGTCAGCACTTGCTTGTGCCCAAGAAGAGATTGCTAGAAAAGGAGATGAAGTGTTGCATTTCAAATGCCTTTTGACAAAGACAATTAAGGAGAGAGATGAAGTACAATTGAAATGTCAAAGTTTAGTCTTGGAGAACATAATCATCCAACAAAAGATTCGAGAACTTGAAGCGGGTTCTCCTTCTTTTGTTCGAACCACTCCCGCTGGTTGCGTTGAAGATGACAATCTTCTAGGTGTGGACTCATCTTCTGGCTCTAGTGAGAACTTTGTTGCTACTGGAACTCAAGCAACTCAACAACCAAAACCAGAACTAACTGATAAAGTTGTATTGACAAACGGGTTGCCGGAGAATGGTAAGTTTCTACAGGCAGTTGTGGAAGCGGGCCCGTTACTCCAAACTCTTCTACTAGCGGGCCCGCTTCCACAGTGGCAGCATCCGCCACCGCAACTCAACTCAGTTGAGATCCCACCAGTGACCATCCCATCAACTCCCACTACCAACACCTCTACCACCACCACCACTACACCTAGGATGCTACTCCACCAACACTCTTGTGTTAAAACAGTCACTGGTGGTGGAGGATTGAACACTAGAAAAAGGAATTTAGGGCAAAGTTGTGAAGGAGTTGACAATGATTATAAACTTCACCACCGTCGTCAAGAACCAAAAGGTTGTTCACCAATCATCATTGACCAACATCTAGTGTTTTGATCCATAATTTAGTCTCAAAACATGTCAATTCCATCCTTTTCTCCAGGCTTTGAAAAGTTTATCAGGATGAAAGGGATGGCTATGATGGTCTTGTTTTCTTTTTCCCTTTAGATTGGGTGTACATTAATTCCTTTTTTTTCCCTTAGATCTCAAGTATCCTAACTATTATTAGCAAAAAGAAAGAGAGAGGGCACAATCAAACCCCTTGGAGCCTCTATGTTTGATTGAGGACTTTCCTAATTCCATTAGGCTATTTCCACTGTAGGTCAGATTGGAATTGATTTTCTTGACTATATTTGAACTTTGAAGTATGCAATCACAACTTAAGTGTAGCCTCTGAGACATCTTATCTAAATGTATGTTGTTTTAAATATATGTTGGTTGTCTTTTATCAAAATTGTTATTTATGTTATTATATTGTATTTGGGATCATTTATGGCATATTATATATTAGATTTTATTATAATGATAATGTGAAAGTGTAGATGGGTGGTGGGACGTTTTTTGGTGGTTTGTGAGCACTTAACCTGACATAATTGCATGTAGCAGTTGCATATGATGACTTCTGCTTTTCCATTTTTGTTCTGTTATGAAAGTTTATGTTAGGGTTGTGCTGGGGACACCGTTGGGGTTTTTGGTGGTAGGTCGGTTCAAACGGTCACGGTTAGGGTTTGCGGTCATATTTTGGCCCCTAACCGTGATCGCAAGGCCTTGCTGTCACGGTTTAGGCTGGTACTACCCGTGATCTCGTGACAACAAAACGGCAAAATGGCCTGATAAAGTTAAAAAGCGGTCACCAAAGCGTCACGGTTTGGCCTAACCGTGACCTCTAGGGTACGAGGTCTCAGTTTAAGGTACGAGTTAGACGTGATTTTGACAGAAGGCGGGAATCGCGCCACGAACCGTCACGTGGAGGCCAAACCGTGACGGTTTGTGCACCAGATCTTCACCTTAAATACCTTTCCTCATTCAACACTCCGCATCGAATCATCTCATTCGAAATTTTTTCATTTGAGCTTTCATTCATCCAACACTCGAGTTTTTTCAGCCTTCGTCATTCCAAAAAACACGTTAATTCGAAAACAATGTCGTGTTCGGGAGATCATTATCAAAAGCCGAAGCTTCCAAATTTGAATGAGGTGCCACATATCGAAGATTCGAACCAGGTTGAACTAGTATATGTTTTATTATAACTTATTATTTGAAATATCTAACCATTATCTTTTTAGGAATATTACGTATACGGGAGTCACCCTCCGTGGGGGGAGGAGGAAACCAACCCGTCGAACCCATTTGCTCAAGAGGCGTACAACTCTTTATTTGGACAGACAGGTTACGGTGAAGGGTACAGATATCCCCCTTGCAATTTTTACAGGCATGCCCCGAACACGTACCACTCACAAACAGAGCTGGATTACGGACATCCCCCGTACCAGTCAGAACTAGAAATTACACATGTGTCGGATACTTTTAATGGAAATGACACAAATGAGAGTGACGGTTCGGTTCACCTTAAAGAAAACCATGGGGACACCGCGGAGCATGATGTGGATGAGGATCGGGTTCGAAAGGCTACGGTTTCTTATAAAACCGATAAAGTACGAAGTGTTTTTATTCTTTTGTTTATTTTATTTTTATTTGTTTTATATTATTTTTTATGTCTAGCCTTATCATTTTTTCAGTATTTTGATTCTCGTGAGGACTTGGAGTGGTTCGCTGATAGGTATAGAAAACTTATTCTTTTAAAATAATCTGGACCAAAAGGTCACGGTTTGGGCAAACCGTGACCCCTTTGTTTACATGTGGCGTTGTGAAATGAAGCTGTCACAGCTTGTTAACACAAAGTGTCACGTGGTGGGCGAACCGTGACAGCTTGTTGACAAAAGAGGTCACAGTTTGGTCTAACCGTGACCTTTTAAAGTTCCCTAATCCTACACATTAACCGTTTATAATCATTTACGTATATCGAATCGAATATTTTTCATGAACATACACATACATCAACATATATATACAATAAGAACAAATACACTTCGTAAACGTACATACAAACATGCGTACGTGAACAAACCGTAACGTTTTAATGAGAACCTAAACAATCTTATCGGGAACATATCGACATATATGCACCTTATATTTTGTAAACCAATGTTTAAACATACATATAAATTCTAATAATAATAACAATAATGATAAATAATAATAATAACAATAATAATAATAATAAAATTTAATAATAATAATTTTAAAGTTGATAATAATAATTATAATAGTATTATTTTGTATATCTAGAAACTACAAAATAAACTCTAATAATAATAATAATGATAAATAATAATAATAATAATAATAAAATAATACTCTAATATAAGTAAAAAGTTTAATAGTAATAATTTTATAGTTGATAATAATAATAATAATATTTTGTATATATCCAGAAACTACAAAATAAACTCTAATAATAATAACAATAATTATAAATAATAATAATAACAATAATAATAATAATATACTCTAATATAAATAAAAAGTTTAATAGTAATAATTTTAAAGTTAATAATAATAATAATAATATTAATAATAATAATAATAATAATATTTTGTATATATCCAGAAACTACAAAATAAACTCTAATAATAATAATAATAATGATAAATAATAATAATAACAATAATAATAATAATATACTCTAATATAAATAAAAGTTTTAATAGTAATAATTTTAAAGTTAATAATAATAATATTAATAATAATAATATTTTGTATATATCCAGAAATTACAAAATAAACTCTAATAATAATAACAATAATGATAAATAATAATAATAATAATAATAATATACTCTAATATAAATAAAAAGTTTAATAGTAATAATTTTAAAATTAATAATAATAATATCAATAATAATAATATTTTGTATATATCCAGAAACTACAAACTAAACTCTAATAATAATAACAATAATGATAAATAATAATAATAACAATAATAATAATAATATACTCTAATATAAATAAAAAGTTTAATAGTAATAATTTTAAAGTTAATAATAATAATAATATTAATAGTATTATTTTGTGTATTCAAAAACTAAAAGGTTACGGTTAATAATAATGATAATTAATAATAATAATAATAATAATAATATAATAATAGTAATAATAATAATAATAATAATAATAATAATAATAATAATAACAATAATAATAATAACAATTATACAAAAAAAAGGGAAGAGGTCACGTGGAGGCCAAACCGTGACCTCTTGAGATATTTTTTTGAATCTGATTTCCCCTCGATTAGTGCACCTACCCCTCGAGCACCGTGTGTGTAAGAGGTCAAGTGGAGGCCAAATCGTGACCTCCTGTCTGTAAGAGGTCACGTGGAGGCCAAACCTTGACCTCGTGGTTACTGGTTTCATCTTCAACCATTCGCACACCCCCATTTCACCACACAACCACAACCATTTCACCACCACAATCCTCCCAACGTTTCACCTCCACGGCCTCCAAACCGTCACCTCGAGCCCTCCCCGTGACACCGTCGCCGCTCACCACCACCTTCCACCACCACCACTACCGCCGCTCAACCATCTTCCTCCACCACCACCACCGCCACCACCGCCGTGAATCCACCATTTTCCACCACCACCACCGCCGCTCACCATCTTCCACCACCACTGTCGTGAATCCACCATCTTCCACCACCACTACCGCCGCTCACCATCTTCCACCACCACCACCGCCGCTCACCATCTTCCACTACCACCGCCACTCACCATCTGCGCACCACCACCGCCGCTGCACCACCGCCGCTGCACCACCTCCGCTGCAACAACGCCGTCACACCACCACCGCCGCTACATTATCGTTTTCTGTACATAATTTTCCGCTTTAATCCATAGAGGTAAACATAGATTTGATATGTTTTTCTAAATAGATTTGATAGGTTTTCCCAATTAGATTTGATAGGTTTTCCTAAATAGATTTGATAGGTTTTCCCTTATAGATTTGATAGGTTTTCCCGTATGTGTAGCGTAGTTTGTCGACGGTTTATTATTATAATTAGAAATAATAATAAATAGTAGTAATAATAATAGTTATAATAATAATAGTAATAGTTATATTAATAATACTAATAGTAATAATAACAGTAATAATAGTAATATAATAATAATAGTAAATAATAATAATAATAGTTATAATAGTAATAGTAATAATAATAGTAATAATAGTAATAATAATAATAGTAAATAATAATAATAATAATAATAATAGTTATAATAGTAATAGTAATACTAGAAATAATAATAATAGAAATAGTAATAATAATAATAATAGTTATAATAGTAATAGTAATAGTAATAATAAATAATAATAATAATAGTTAAATAATAATAATAATAATAGTTATAATAGTAATAGTAGTAATAATAATAATAATAATAGTAGTAGTAGTAGTAGTAGTAGTAGTAGTAATAATAATAATAATAGTATTAATAATAAGAATAATAATAATAATAGTAATAATACTAATAGTAATAATAATAATAATAATAATAGTAATGATAATAATAGTAATAATAATTATAGTAATAGTAATAATAATACTAATAATAATAGTATACATAATAATAATAATACCAATAATAATAATAGTATACATAATAATAATAACAATAATTGTAATAATACCAATAATATAATAATAATAATTAATCGTTAACCATTAATTTTATAAACATTGTAAATAATGATAAATACGTTTTTTTTCGCAGATATGGATGCCGACGATGCTTTTATTCCCGGCATTGATGACTGCCAGTTTTTACAGTTCGAGCAGGGGACTACACTGTACGAGCGGTTCAGGACCCTGAGAGCACGAGTGCCGGCACCGGGGACCGTCCTGTCAGAGGACTTCTTACAGCTCGTTGGAGAGCGGGACCGTTTTTTGAGATTATCGGCGAGGACAGCCCGTGGGAGCAGCTGTTCCGGATGAGCGACGATGCCCATCGAGAGCTGACCGTGGAGTTCTACTGCACCTTCACATTCCGTCCACGTGAGCAGGGACTTGCGGAGCTGGACGAGGACGACATAGCGGACGGTCGTGCGCCCGCGGAGGTTTCTTTCCGGTTGTTCGGCCACCTCCACCGTATGTCACTTCGGCGGTTCGCTGTCGTCAGCGGCCTCTACACGGAGGTGGAGGTCGGACAGCCGATGTACACCACGGCCTTGATCCGCGGGGCCGACGACTCCGATAAGGTCTGGTGGCCTGCCATTGGCGACGGACCGTACGGTGGTGATACGAGGTCATCTCATATACGAGACCCTCTGTATAGATACATTCACAGACTCATCGCCACGTCCGTCGCCGGTCGTGGGCCGGGGACCGACAGGGTCAACGCCGCCGAACTTTTTTTCTTCGGTGTGTACTCACACACCGACACTGCCACCTCGCGCATGCCCTCGCTGATTATTTTGATAGTTATTATCATTGGCAGTCGCGAGGGGCATTAGTGGGCGGGAACATCGTCTCCCGGATCGCTCGGGGCTTGGGGTACGCGCACGCCATGTCCGAGCTCCCGCTACCTCCGACTCCTGTGCGCGTGGCCGGCCAGACCACTGCCACTAGGATGAGGATCGTTCGGAGGTTCCCCGACGGCACGTGGCACCTGCTCAGTAGATACCATGAGCTCGTGCCATGGGTGCCCGAGCCGTTAGTGGACCCCCCGAGCTGGCGGGGGCTGAGGTCCACCTTCAGGATGCCCACGAGCCCCTTGGCGGCGGGGAGGATCAGCCCATTCCCCCGCCGCAGGACCAGGACCCGCCCCAGCATCCTCAGCGCGTGTACCATGCCGTGCGATTGCCTGCTCATGTTCTTGATATGCTTCAGGACACACGAGACAGGGTCACGAGGCTGGAGGATACGACCACGACGCTGCATGATATGATGGACTGGGTCATCTAGCACATGGTCGCGGACTATGCCGCCTCGGGTACGCCGTTGTTATCACAGCCACCAAGGCGGTTAGACCATGACGGTGCTGGCCTATCTGGCGCGGGCGGGTCTGGTCTGGGCAGCGATCCGGGGATGATGGATTAGATAGGTATTTTGTTTGTATTTTACTTCTTTTTGTATGTAAAAACTCGTTGTATATATATATGTACAGTTTCAGTTATGATGACTTGTATATTTGGTTGTGTTTGTTTGGTTGTGTTTCTTGGTTTGTTTGTTTTATATTTGTAATGTTGATAATGTTAATTGTATATGTTTGATAACAACTGATTTTTACGATTAGGTTAACCATGTAATAAAATAACAACCAACTTGTTTAATAAATAATTAAACACAAAAATTACTTGTAATATGATAATTTAATAATAAACACAAAACACAAACACGTATGTTACGATTAAGTTAACCGTATGATAAAATAAATTAAAATAAAAACAAACTAGTGTGATTACTCAAATTTAGAAAACATATACAATATGTCTGTATAATAATGACAACCGATTTTTACAAACTCGTAAACAAATTAAACACAAAACCGTCACATTAATAATAAATAAATACTTGTAATAAGATAAATTAATAAACACAAAACACAAACTTGTGAGTTACGATTAGGTTAAACGAGTGATAAAATTAAAATAAAAACAAAATGATATGATAAAAAAAAAATATAAAAAATAAAGGCAATATGTCACGGTTTGGCCAAACCGTGACATATAGCCCCCAAAACCCTAACTGCACACAATCAATTCCCCATTAATTACATACCCAATCATTGTTAACGGATCCCCAGAGCTAATTGTATCGGTTAGGCCTCACCGTGACAGTTAGGTCTCACACCTGATTGAACGGTCACGGGGAGGCCTAACCGTGACCGTTTGAATCGGTTTTTTACAGGAAACTGCGGTGTGTGCAGAATTCCCGTTATGTTATGATTGTTAAAATTATATTAAAATTTATTAAAGCATTTAAGAATAAGCTAATCTAAAGTTCTTAGAATTGCTCCTTATGATCATTGAATTTTCTTCGTAGTTTGACAACAACGAAATTAGCTGAAAACGAATTTACAAGTATGATGACTAAAAGAATATTCATTCCATTATAAATTATTAAGTGGAAATAAAAATTAAAATTAGCGACCAAGTACTCATAAGCTTTAACAAGTCATGTCCTAACGAGTAAAATCAAATAAAAAACTTTTCTTTAAAATATAAAATTAAATGTGAGCTAGCATTGTTAAAGTAACACAACTATTTTTTCTCTCCATATTAACACCACTAAACAAACAAGTATCTTAATACCACTAAACAAACAAGTATCTTAATAGATGTTTACTAATAATTATATTTCTCATAAAATGCATATGGAAACATCCAAGTACTAACGTAGTGTTGGATTATTTTTTGGGGTTTTTTTTCATAAAATATAGTTTTATAGTTATCACATCCAGACTTTTCAAAAACGGTTCCTATTTTATTGTTGAAAAGTATCTACGCTAGAGTGACCATCTATGCTTTTCAGCATAATACTTGTCATCAAATTCCTTGCCATGCATTTTTTAGTTGTTGTCATTCACTAGCGGATAATCTGTCGAACATATATCCCCGGTGAATGCATCTATAAATGGAAACGAATTAAGACCAATGTATTGTATAGTTAGAAAACAATAGTTCTATGACATTATAGATGAGCGGAAGAGTTGTAACATCTATAGGTGGTACACCATTCCTGTGGATCCACATGTATGTATATCATGTTTTGTTTTTATCATAAACAATAAACTAACTATTTGTTTAATATATGTAGAGTACTGAGCTTTAAAACTTGTTGGAGAGAGTCTAGAGGGAGCAGGACCTTGATCGATAAGAACCGCCTCAAAGCGACAATAGCTCAATTGTTAGTTGAATGAAAGTAAAGGACTGTTTAGTAGACTCTTAATGGTTATTCAAAAGCTATCTCTTAATAGTTAATAGTCTCTTAATGAATAAAAGGTAACTTTAATGTTAAATGATTAATAACTAACATTAAAAGAATACTTCTTTACCATTTAGCATTGTAGTTATCTCTTAATCATTAATAGCCTATTAACCATTAAAAGATAATCTCTTAATAACTATAAGAAATTATCAAACAGCCCTTAAGACCCGAGAGGAGCCCAAGACCCGACCCCATCCCACCCCAAGACCAAACACCACCTCTAGACTTTTTCTCTTCTTAACTAGTTTTATTTTTTTAACTATAGTTATGTAAACACTCATATGTGTTATTATGACGCTCTCTCCCATATTTCTCTCTATATATGTATGTATAAAGAGAGATAGAGAATGATAGAGCGTCTCAATAATATATAGAATATACCTCTAACAACATTATTTTTTATATGTTGAAAAATAATTTTTATTTAATCTTAAAATAATTATAGTTTTGTGTATTTCGTGAAAATGAAGAGGTTTAAGAAAATATTCCAATCACCTAACAAAACTTTTTTTGTAATTTATATGATATATAAGAGGCATATTGCAACTTTAAACAACAATATTTTTGATTATGACCGTAGGTCTGTTCAACTAGCTCGCAGCTCGGAGCTCGTCCGGAAAAAGCTCGAAAAAAGCTCGCTCGAAATGGCTCTGTTTTAAACTGAATTAAATCAAGCCAGCTCGGTATAAAAACGAGCTGAACTTGGCTCTGTTCCGAGCCGAGCCTGTAAGGGACAAAACATATCAATTACAATATCGTTACAGGTATCATGACATCATTTCGCACGAAAATATGCATGCTGAGCAACAAAGTCGCGCGAATATAAGTTGCATGCATGCATGCGAAAAGTATACTAATTGCATGCATGCGAAAGTAAGTTGCATGCGAAAATCAGTTGCATGCGAAAATCAGTTGCATGCGAAAGTCTGGATGCGAAAGTTGGAATATGCAAGCGAATAGAATATTAAATGAGAAAAGAGGAAAAGTGGATAAGCACACAACAATGCATGCGACAATGCATGGAAAAGAGGAAAGTTGCTTGCGACAATGCGAATAGAATATGTCGCATGGTTGTTACATGTATACGACAATTTGTAAGCATGTGTATATATATGCGCATGCAAGCGCAGTTAGTGTGTGTGCAACATTTACACAACAGAGAGAGCTTCAAACTTAGTGTGTGTTCTATTCGCTCAATTCGAGCAGATCACGTATGTGATTTTCCACTTTCGGGTGAGATCGATCTTGTATCGATTATCATTGTAATCATTCAACATTATGTATACATTTGAATTACAATGATTTTGTGCTTAATATCTTGTTTTCTCGTTGATTCGATTAGATTACGCACCCGTCTTCGCGTTTTATCAAGTGCAACTATCAAACGAAGTGAGTTCGATCGGATTTTGGATTTTACATTTGGTATCAGAGCAAGGTGTTGCTCTTGATACAACAGATCATTATTCCGCGATCTTCCGTTTAAGGACGTTAAACAAGTTGAAAGTTTTTCCGGTTTCATCAAGGAATTATTCGAAACCGAGAACACACACAAAACAGATTAAGATTGCAAGATCTTTTGAAGTTTTGAAGCTCAACAGTTGTTTCATTTGTCCGCTAGTGCGAGAATCTTCGTGAGAAAGGTTTTGTTGAAGATTGAAGTTGTAGACCGCACACCAAGTGTTTGTGTAAATGCTCAAGTGACAAAACGATATCATAATCCAAGGGGAGATTGTAAGGGACAAAACATATGGATTACAATATCGTTACAGGTCTCGTGACATCATTTCGCATGAAAATATGCATGCTGAGCAACAAAGTCGCGCGAATAGAAGTTGCATGCATGCATGCGAAAAGTATACTAATTGCATGCATGCGAAAGTAAGTTGCATGCGAAAATCAGTTGCATGCGAAAATCAGTTGCATGCGAAAGTCTGGATGCGAAAGTTGCAATATGCAAGCGAATAGAATATTAAATGAGAAAAGAGGAAAAGTGGGTAAGCACACAACAATGCATGCGACAATGCATGGAAAAGAGGAAAGTTGCATGCGACAATGCGAATAGAATATATCGCATGGTTGTTACATGTATGCGACAATTTGTATGCATGTGTCTATATATGCGCATGCAAGCGCAGTTAGTGTGTGTGCAACATTTACACAACAGAGAGAGCTTCAAACTTAGTGTGTGTTTTATTCGCTCAATTCGAGCAGATCACGTATGTGATTTTCCACCTTCGGGTGAGATCGATCTTGTATCATTATCATTGTAATCATTCAACATTATGTATATATTTGAATTACAATGATTTTGTGCTTAATATCTTGTTTTCTCGGTTGATTCGATTAGATTACGCACCCATCTTCGCGTTTTATCAAGTGCAACTATCAAACGAAGTGAGTTCGATCGGATTCTGGATTTTACATTTATTGTAAAATTCAGTCAAATTCCCAAGATGATCAATCAAGATCTCAATCACAATAACACGGAACAAAATTATGATTGGAAGAAGACAAAGAATGATCAAAACAACTTCAATTAATAATCAATAGTGATTACAATCTTGTGCGAAATCGCACAGAGCAAATACAAGCAAAATTGATCTGAAAACTGGACAAACTTTGAAAAACTTATCTACAAAAAGCAAAAATTACATATTTATACTAAAACAACTGTTCTCGCGCGAGATACACTTTTCGCGCGGGTCTTCATCTCGCGCGAGATCATCTTCTCGCGTGAGTTCACTTTTCGCGTGACTTCTTTGTTTCGTGTATCACTTTGTTGTTTTGCCGAGCCTTTTAATGGTCTTCTACAATCTCCCCCTAGGCTCGGTGAAACATCATCAGTCAAAGTCAACATTGGCTTTCTTGTAAGAACCAGAATGAGCATACCATTTATTTCTAAGGATTCGATCTGTCATCCAGACATATTGGCAAGACAAAAAGTAAACAGACTCATCAGCTGAAATAGGACAGTGCAGTAGCTTGATCAAGTCGTCTTTGCCGAATTTCATTAAGTCAGCGGGATCAATGATTCTGTATGATTTATCAGCATATTTGATCACAGCTTGACCTGAATCTTTTTCACATCTCCAAGAAATTAATTGCTTCAAAGAATTTGGAGGAACAGGAGCATGAACTGGGACTTTTCTTATGAATTTAGGATGTTGATAGACTCTTATTTTTATTGGAGCTTTGGTGTTTTCATCAATTCTTGAAGAATCATCAATCACCTTTGACTTTGCAGTTTTGAAGTCCTTGAAGTTAGTTCTCATCTCCCTTCTTATCTTAGATCTCATTAATTCAGCTTCGCTATAGTTGCTTTCATTGATGAATGGAGCTTTTTCCATGGAATAAAGATCAGCAGCTCGTAATGTATGGAAGTCTTGAGTGCTCTTCAAATAGTCTATTTCTCCATTCTTTCTCTTTATAACATACAACGTTTTCTCGCTATCACAACCCCAGCTTATAACATGAGACATTTCACCATATTTCTGTTTAGGCTTTGATACAAATAGAAAATGAGCTTCGGTTGGTGGTGGTGGCACTTTGAAATGTAATCCTCCTCTAGTATATAAAGCAATCTGACCAGTAGAATCTATTTGTGTTGAAACAGTAGGAGTTGGACCACTTACAGACTCAGTTGGAATTTCACCTTCCTCCAGATCAATATCTTTGAATAAGTCTTGTAAGTTGTTCCTAAAAATATCAGTATACTCATTTTGCTCTTCAACATCATCAAATAACCCAAACTCTTCTTCTATAGCTTCAGTTGAAGTTGATTGTTGAAATGAGTAAAGCTCTTTCTTGTACAAACTTTCAGTATTAGGGTCTAATGGATCATATCCTTCTGGGTTACTAGTACTTGGTCCGGAGACATTTTCAGTGCTAGTATCACCAGTTGGATTAGATGATAAGCCTCCAACATCACCTCCATCATCATCATTATTATTATCATCATTATTTCCTCCATCATGTCCACCATCATCTCCTCCATCATCATCATCACCATTATCATCGTCCTCATCATCATCATTATCATCATCCTCATCATCATCATCACCATTATCATCATCCTCATCAGAATCATCATAATCAATCAGATCTTCATCTTCTTCTTCGTTAATGATAGGATGAGGCATCATATGTTCAGGTTCAACAAAAGCAGTGGATGTACCAGCTTCAGTTACATGTACCTCAGAAGTAATTGGAACTTCTTCAGCAACACTGATACTTGGCTGTATCTCAGAAGTTTGAGCTTTAGTCACATGTTCTTCCTCTTCAGAAATATTTGCAGGAGATGGACTTGGTGAATGCCTGCTCGTCTCACCAACCACCGTAGTAGACCTGATAACTGGTGGTTGATGGAAATAAGTCTGAGAAATAAACTCTCTCAGCTCGTTCAGCTGCCTCTCTAAACTCGATGAATAGTCAAAAATATTCTTCATTTGTTGCTCTAGAGTTGCTATTCTTGTATCCTTGATTGCAGAATCTAGATAAATCATGGTAATTAGCTTTGTTTTCTCTTCGTTTTCCTTTTTCAACTCAGATATAACCTACAGATTTTCATAACTCTCCTTTTCCAAATTCTTGATTCGTTCTTCCAAAGTAATAGAGTGAGGAGCACTGGTAGATTCTTCTCTTCCTTGGAAATCTGGAGGAGTGTTTAGAAAAGTATCTACATCAAACTCTAGATTTTCTTGTCTTGGTGGAGTTGAGAAAACAGGATCAGAGACGTTAGGTGGATCAGAAACATGAAATGGTTCAGTCTCAGTAGCTGTAGCAGTTGAGCCGGCTGGATGTTCTTCCTCAGTCGTCTCTTTCTCAGGTGATCTTTGAGTATCAGAAATAATAGGCTGTTCAGTTTCTGTAATAATCACCTGAGTATGTGGTTTTCTTGGAATCTCACCTCTTCCCCTTTTCTAACCGGGAAATCTTTTCTCCTAGCCATTCTCTTTCTCCTCATAGAAGTACTAGGTGAATCCACAGGATTGTAATCAGAATCTCTCTCATCATTACTTATCCTGGAAGAAGTAGAAGTAATAGGAGGTTGATCTCTTTGAAGAATGTAAGGTACATTCCCAATTTGATCACTATCTGTCTCAGAACTGGAAGCAGTGTGTACTTCACCTTCCACTCTCCCTTCATTGATTGGCTCCTCCTCAAACATTCTTTCTATCTCTTCATCAATATCATCTCTACCATTAGAGGCAGACGTGCCAGTCTGTGCTTCTTCAGTGTTAGCATTTTCTCCTTCCAACTCTCCAACAGTGTCATCTATCTCAGAGAATTTACCAATCGTAGCAAAGCTTTCTCCTGAGCACTTGTTTTCACGTGCTCCAGTAAGATGAGTAAAGATCTCCTTCTTGATGGTCTGTACAACATATTTTGGAGACCTCAGAGTGGCAAGTTCAGGATAGGCGTCATTAGTTACCAGCTGAATAAACCGAGGATACATGATAAACTTCCTTCCTGGATTAGCTGTGACATTTTTCTGCATCTCCTGGAAAATTACTCCAAAAATACTGAATGAAAGATCATCCACCAGGGAAACCAATAAAGATCCAAACACAGCACTTAGACTGTCCATCCCAGCCTTCAAGTTGCTCAGACAATGAATAACCACGTGAAATAAATACTTCCAGTACGGTGGCAGCCACTTCTTCTCCAGACTAGGATATCTGTACTCGTATCCCATCCGAGTTAGACAATCAATAACAACATCATCATCCAATCTGGTTGGAGCACCCTCTTGGTCATCAAAATGTAGTACTCTGTTCAGAATAGCTTGGGAGACAATCACTCTCTTATCTTTGACAGTAGCAGTGACGATTGGATTTTCAGCTTGATCTTTTTCTAGAGCAGCAGTACTCCAGAAAGAATCGATCAACTCAGAATATATGGCTGGATCAGCAGAAATAGCATATACTATTCGGGAGTTCTTTAGTCCTTCAATCATAGACGTGAAAAGTTCCTTTCCCTCAGGAACATCATCCAAGTATGCTACACAGTTATATTTTTGTTAAAATCATTTGAGCCATCTGCAATGTCACAAACAAACAACTTTAGAATGATTGAAGTAATTTAATCACACATAAGAAATAATTTTCAGCATGTAATTATTTTCAATCGTGCGAAAAAGAAATGTTCAACACTTAGAAAAATTTAACAAATAAGGTTCTATCGTGCGAAAACTAAATTCATGCGAAAATTCCAGTTGAGCGAAAAGTTCATTTCATGCGAAAATCAATTTCAAGCAAAAAATCCTTTTGTGCGAAACTCTCATTTCGTGCGAAGACAAGTGTCATGCGAAAGTCAAACATCACGCGAAACCAATAATCATGCGACAACTCTTATCACGCGAAAATAGAATTCACGCGAAAAGTTTTCTCATGCGAAAACAAATTTCGCGCCTGTTCATTGTACTTGTGCGATTCGCATATTTCACTCATCAAATTGACTATCAAAAACATGATTTTAATCCATGACAATCATTCCACAACTGTCGCCTAGGATCATGATGTCTATTTCATCTTTCAATTTCAACTTTTAAGTCCATTTATGAGATTTTAGTTTAAGTTGTTAAGGTCCATTTTGAAATTCTTCTCTTTCGTAACCATATAGATCAAGATATACCTTTAAAATCACAATATGAATGTAATGTGAATGGCTACGTGTAGTAGAATGTCGAATAAGAACAAGATGAACTCAGATTTTGAATTTATGAAGGGAAGTGAAAAAGGGTTTCGGATGAAAGATGAAGTGAAAAATGACTTTTCGCCTTGACTGATGATATTTAAAAGTCAAATTGTGTATGCAATAAATCCTTTCGCATACCCTAATTTTTCGCGCGACATCTTTTATCACGCGACAACTACCATTCGCGAGATTGTGTTTAATCCTTTGAAAAATTTTCAATGTTTTCAGGTTTTCAACATTTCTTGTGTTTACACAAACATTTATTATCAGTTATGTATGTCAACAAAAAGTTTTATTTACTAAGTGACCAATTAATTTAATGAATCTTCAATTTTCAAAAATTATTTGTTATTATTTGTCTTATCCTAAACAAACAGAAGTAAAATGAAAAACATTACACACAAAATTACAAAATAACAGAATAATGAAAATAAAGAAAGAATCAAGATCAGATTTGTTTATTGATCAAAATTGTTTTGTAAGAATTTTCATAATGAGATCATATAGTTCTTTGTCAAGTTAAGACTCTGTCCGGCTTTTATTTAAAATAACTGGTTAAGTTGATTGTCAATATATTTTGTCCTTTTTAAACTTATACCTCAGGTTTTACTCAGAAACATAAGGAGTGATACATATCATATTTTGTTTTGATTTAATATAATACAGTGGATCCCACAATCAGAACTTCTGTAAAATAATTATTATCCTTCAAGACACTGTTGAGATTTCAAGTCACCCCAAATTGACTTAAACCATGCATTGTTGATTAGTGATACCATTTATTTATTCCTAAAATATAACTATTTGAGCATAACTAGCCTGAGAAATATCTCTTAATCATGGAATATTAACAAGTTTAAGGACTTACTAACAGTCATCCGGACTTACGTCTGCCCTCTCAAGATGTTTAGGACTTACAAGCCATCCGGACTTACATACCCCATCTTTTGATTTTGTCTTCCATGATCAGAAAATATTCTCCAAATAGAATATATATACCATATAATATGTATGTCTTTAGACATATCTTTTGATTTGTTGTGATTCTTGGCATCTTATATCCTATATGGCCTTTTGGCATCTTTTTGCTCAATTATTTTCGTTTTGTCTTTTTATTTCTTTTTGTCTATTTGTATTTTCTCTTTTATATATATACATAGTTATGATAATCACTGAATCAAACAAATACAGGCTTGAGTATGACAAGATTATAACTCTCAGTCTGTGTTAGAACATTTTTGAAATTGTCACATAATCCTGATATGTTCCCCACTAAATCATATCACTTTAATTCAAGTTTAATCACTCAATTATGATCTTTTCATATCTGAAAGCAAAGCCTATCGACACATCAATCATAATCCAAGTCTATTCGTATTTAAGCCTTTGAAAGTACTTAGACTCTTTTAGAACTTTGTAATATCATTTCTCATTTAAGTATGAAAATTTCTTTTCCTTTCTTTGCTTTTTAAGCCTTTGATCTTGACTCCCCTAAAACCAAAAATATTTTTTTAGAACGTGTTTTTTTAATTTTCTCCCCCTAAAATTGTGATTGTCTTTTTAAAGAAAAAGAAACAATTGAAATTTTATTCGTTATTAAAAAAAATGAAAAATATTTTTGTGAAGATTCAAGAAATCAATTTATCCAAAGTTAATCATTCCCAATGATTGCACAAGGAAATCAAATCGAGAATGATCAAATGCCTTGGTAAATAAGTCAGCAATGTTTTCGGTTGACGGCACTTGTTTTAAATGAATAAGTTTTCGATCAAAACAGTCACGGATAAAATGGATGCGGATGTCAGTGTGTTTAGTTTTGGAATGTTGAATGAGATTTTTAACGATGTTCAGAACTACCGTGTTATCACAGCAAATTGGTCTGTCATAAATATTGAGACCATAATCGAGAAGTTGTTGTTGAATCCAGACAAGCTGGGAACAACAGCTCGATGCAGCCACATATTCAGCTTCGGCAGTGGATGTGGACACAGTGTTCTGCTTTTTACACTGCCAGGAAATGAGTCGGTTACCCAAGAATTGACATCCTCCTGTAGTCGACTTCCTGTCTAAATTACAACCACCATAATCACTGTCAGTATAAGCAAATAAATTGAAATCAGAATTTCGAGGTACCAAAGACCAAGTTTGGGTTGACCCTTGAGATACTTGAAAATCCGCTTGACAGCTTTCATGTGTGATTCTTTTGGATCACTTTGATAGCGGGCACAATGACAAACAGGGAACATGACATCCGGCCTGCTTGCAGTGAGATACATGAGGGAACCAATCATTGATCTGTATAGATGTTGATCAACTGATTCTCCTAATGGATCTGGAGTAAGAGTAGGACGAGAAGACATAGGAGTTGGAGCTACTTTGGAATCTTGAAATTGTATTTCTCAAGAATAGTCTGAACATATTTTTCTTGATGAATAAGAATACCAGTTTCAGATTGTGTAACTTGGATACCCAAGAAAAATGAAATTTCTCCAAGGGAACTCATCTCAAATTTCTTCTTCATCACTTTTTCAACCTCCGTGCACATACTTTCATTTGTAGATCCAAAAATGATATCATCGACATAGATTTGAACCAGAATGATGTCATCGCCTGATTTACGAATGAATAAGGTTTGATCAATAGCTCCTCGTGAATAACCATTTGCAAGCAAATGTTCAGTCAGAGTTGCATACCAAGCACGAGGTGCTTGATGTAAACCATATAATGCCTTATCCAACTTGTAAACATAATCAGGATGATCTGGGTCTTCAAATCCAGGAGGTTGACAAACATAGGTTTCTTCTTTCATTTCTCCGTATAAAAAGACAGTTTTAACATCCATCTGATACACCTTGATATTCATGTATGAAGCAAAGGCTAAGAATATGCGTATTGCTTCAAGTCTTGCAACTGGAGCATACATTTCTTCATAATCCAATCCTTCAACTTGATAGAATCCCTGCACCACAAGACGTGCTTTATTCCGAACTATAACACCCTTTTCATCCATCTTGTTTCTGAATATCCATTTTGTTCCAATCGGAAGCTTATCCTTTGGAAGTTCTACAAGATGCCAAACATTCAGCTTCTTAAATTGCATCAATTCATCTTGCATTGCTTCTATCCAGCTGTTTTCCTTGAGTGCCATTTCCACATTCTTGGGCACTATTTGTGATAGAAAGCAAGCATATAGGCATGTGTTGATTGCTCCTGATCGACTTCTGGTAATGACTCCTTCATGCAATGGACCAATGATTGCTTCTGTTAGATGAGTTTTATGAATTCTTAATTGAGGAATATCATCTACAACCATCCCTTCGTCCAAGTTAGTGAGGTGTTCAACATTGTCATGAACTTTTTCAGATTGTCTAGACTGATACACAATATTTTCTTCAAATGTGTCATCTGAAATAGGATTTTCAGAAGCAGTGGACACATTTGGAGATTCTTCAAATGGAACTTAAATGACTTCTATTGGTGTATCCACAGTTTCTGAATAAGATGAAGACAATGGTGAACTCAATGATTCTTCCAGCTCCTGATTGTGAATTTGTCCTGAAGGAATGTCTGATAACTCAGAACTTTCAGATACTTGCACAGAAGCTGTGGGAATAGCCTTGGATGATGAAGAAATTGCAGAATCATCAGATATAATAGATGGAAGTTCCTCAATGATTTTGTGCTCCAAAGATATTGCTTGAGAATTAGAATCTGCAGGCGAAGGATTAGAAATTTTAAAATTTATGAACAAAGATTCATAATCATAAACCCATGACGGAGCTGAACCTGCATCAGTTATGTTAAGCTCATGCCAATAAATATTAAATGACTTAATTATTTGTCGTGTTCTTTTATTATAAACACGATATGCAACTTTATTAGCTGCATATCCCACAAAGTAGCATTCATCAGCCTTTTCAGAAAATTTTGAAGTTGATTCAGTTGTATGTAACAAAGTACAACAACAACCAAAGGCTTTAAAATATTTGACTTTAGGTTTGTGTTTATAAAATATTTCATAAGGAGTCATATTTAATCTTTTATTGATCAAAACACGATTCTGAACATAACATGCAGTATTAACTGCTTCAGCCCAAAAGAACAGAGGTAATTTGGCAGCAGATATCATTATTCTAGCAGCTTCAATTAATGTTCTATTCCTTCGTTCTGCAACTCCATTCTGTTGTGGAGTGCCTGCAGCACTGAATTGTCTAGTAATGCCCTTGGATTCACAAAACTCGTTCAACGTTTGATTGCAAAACTCTGTTCCATTGTCACTTCGGATGCATTTTACCTTTTTATCTGTCTGATTCTCCACCAAATTAATGAACTTGATCAAAAGGTGTGGAGTCTCATCCTTAGATGCTAAGAAAAACACCCAAGTAAATCTAGAAAAGTCATCAGTAACAACCAAACAATAAGATCTTCGACCCAAACTTAAAACACTCATTGGACCGAAAAGATCCATGTGTAAGAGTTGTAAGATTGATTCGATGGAGTTGTGTGCAATTGGTTTGTGAGGAAGTTTATGTTGTTTACCCTTTGAACATGACAAACAATGTTTATTTAATTGAAATTCTTTTTCGGGTAAACCAATGACATGATTTCCACGTACCAGTTTGTTCATATTTTTAAAATTGACATGTCCTAATCGACGATGCCATAACATGGAATCATTCTCCGAGGCTTTGGATAGTAAACAAGAAGCGGTTACCAAAGAATTAGAACAATGTATATCAAGAAAATATGTGTCATTGTCTCTCGGAGTCCTCATCAAAACCCATTCATCAGGAATAACAAAACTCGGTTTTATGATTAAGCATTCTTTGTTAGTGAAGTGTGTAGAATATTGTTTGTTACAAATTTGAGACACACTTAACAAGTTATGTTTTAATTCCTCAACAAAGTTCACATTTTCAAAGCTAAGGACACCATTAGTAACTGTACCACGCTTAGTTATTCGTCCTCCTTTGTCTCCTGCGAAAATCACTCTTCCACCATTATAAGACTGAACATCTTGTAGTAAAGATAAATTCCCAGTCATGTGTCATGAACAACCGCCGTCTACATGCCATAGGCTTTTAATAGTCTTTTGCGGTTGTCCCTGCATAAGTAACAAACTTACTTAGCTTTTGGTACCCAAGTCAAACATGACTTGAGCACACTATGTGTTGTATTAAGACAAAAATTTTAGATTGTTATATTTATTTAGCACATCAGTCTTTTCATTAACACTTTTCACCTTGATGTTTTCTTTTAAATCATTTTTCAAACTCTTATGCTTTTCGACATTATAAGCATTATCAACTTTTGATTTCATTTGTTTTGCAAATTTTCCACGAGTGAAAAATATTTTTCTATTATGAGCAATAGAATTATGAAATCGTTGTTTGCTTAATGATTTTTGTCGAAAAGGACAATTATTTGCTAAATGATTTATGTTTCCACACTGATAACATTTTCTTTGTTGTGTGTGGAAAACAAGCTATGGATGACAATTATAAAAATTGTCATAAAAACCAAAGTCAGATTGACTTTTTAGTTTAACACTCTGCACAGTCTTTCGAATCTGTGCTTCATTTGATAATTGCTTGTTCATCTTTTGCAAATTCGAGGAAATTGGTGAATTGTGAACACTTGTAACATGAGATTTAGCAGTTGTGACTTTTGGAAGTGATGACGCTGGAATTGGACCAGTCTTAGAATTTGCTGGAGTAGGACCAGGCTTTGATATGCGAATGGATGCTAGAGAAGGACCAGGCTTTTCAATTTTCAGAAAGGATGAAGAAGGAGCTTTCACTTGTAAATCTGGGCTACAAATATCTTGGTTTACAAGGTTAGCATTATGATGAAGTTTATTTTTAAAGAATCAAAAATTCGTTTCTTTAAAAATATGATCTTCATTTTCAATTAAACCTTTAGAAATAAATCTACTTTTAAAGTCCTTTTCAAGTTTTGCTTTCTGATTTGCCCTTTGATTTTCATTCAAATTATATTTAATATTTAATTTTGGCACATTCAAATCAACAATCTTTTTATTTCTTGATGAAATTTGATTACAATCAGATCTGAAATCATTTACATTCTTATTTTTCAAACTTTCACTTTCATTTTCACTCTCACAGTCACTCTCCCACTCTTCAACCAAACCATCCACCTTCACATTATCTGCATAAAGATTTTTAGTTGATTGTTTAGGTTTAGTTATTATGATAGGATCAACTGTCAGATTTACCTTGACTGAAGGTTTTAAGTCTGAGGATGGAGAAAAACCTATCCTATAATTCATATCAGAATCAGAAATGACATCAGATGAAGGTAAACATAAATAATCATGATTAATTGGAGGAGCAATGCTTGAAAATCCAACACCGCATTTTCCTCCTTTTATCTTCTAAGTCATTTGTGACTTGATAATACCTTCAACCATAGTTGATGAAAGTTCAAACTTTTCAACAGTCAATTTAGCCGAAGCTAGTTCACTGTTGAGTCTATTGATTTCTAAGGCGAGTTCATTAATTCTATTTGTCAAATCATTATTTGTACATTCTTTATCATGAAGATTTAATTGTAAATTGTAAACCGTTTTATTTAAACCGTCAAGTTTTTCTTTAAAATCTTTTCATTTGACTTATGTTTTCGAGCTTGATATTGAAGTTTTTCAACTTCCATTATCAAGTTCTCATTATGAACTCTATACCTTTGAACTTTCTCAACACAAGAATTTGAACATAAGTCATCATATACCTTTGGTTCTGAACTTTCTCCTTCAGTTTCTTCAACCTTCTTTACCATGAAAGCCTTCATGACAACAAACTGTTCTTCCACTAGAGCAACTTCAACAGTCTTTAGATCTTCATATTGGCATTTGACTGGAGGCTCAACAGTGTACTCTTCAACCTCTGTCCTTTTCTCAGCAACTTTCTCTTCCTGTTCTTCCTTCTCAGCTTTCTCTTCACATTTAACTTCTTCTTTCTCTTCTTCAACTTCCTCCTTCTCTTTTTCAACTTCCTCCTTCTCTTCTTCTTTCTCACCAAACACACCTTCCAACAGATCATCAGAAACAAATTCAGCAAATAGATTCTCCTCCTCTTCAGGTTCAGTAACAATCTTGGGAATCAAAGCAGTAGACAATTTCAGATCAAGAGCTTCCATCTGGTCTGACCAGTCATATTCAGCATTAGTTTGGGAAACCAATGCTTTGTTACCACCAGAAGTACTAGATTTATCTTTCTTTGATTCAATCTCAACAGTCACCATTCTTTTTGGGCCTTCAGCTTGACCAGACTTGGGTTCTGTACATTCTCTAGCAAAATGACCTGGTTTGTCATAGTTGTAACACCTCAGGTTGGATTTGTCAAAACCAATTTTGCTAGAGTTGTTTACACCAAATCTTTCTCCCAGTACGTCTAGCAAAGTTCTTTGCCCTGTATACCACCATAGCCATTTGGTACTTGATGTCATTTTCCTTAACATCATCAGGATTGACTTGTTGAAGATCATCAATCAACACATTAGGAGCAGTGAGTCTACCAGCCATAAAAGCTTCATAGCTTGACATGAATGTAGTGAATAAGGCAAGATGTTCCTCAGCAATCTGGACTGTCTGCTTTGAAGGATTTGTGTTAGCAACATATGCATGTTGAACACTCTGTGGAGATGGGGTTTGAGGGATTTGTTGATGGATGATAGGGGAATAATGTTGAGCAGCTGGAATTTAAATTTGAGGGTTGATTACTGGTTGAATATCAGAAGATGCTGGACTTCCAGTTTGCTGTTGCTGACACATCTGGGTATAACTGACATAGTAATTAGGATTACTAGCCATTTTGGCATAAAGCGCAGTTGCTTCAGCACCCAAAGAACTTAAATGATTTGCAACTCTCTGCTTATCATCCATCTCATAAGACTTGATAGTGGATATCAATTCAGTCAGAGAAAGAGTATACAAGTCTTTAGTTCTTTTGATCAGTGTACAGTTGTGATTCCAACTGTATGGAAGTGAGTTCAGCAGCATTTTGTTTACCATGATTGGTTCCAGTGTAATCCCAGCACTCTTCATTTTTGTTACCAGTTTAACAAACCTGGCAATCTGAACATCCAACGCTTCACCCACAACATGATTAAATATGTTGAACTCTTGATTCAGCATATCCTTTTTACTTTCCCTCATGTCTTTATTGCCCATGATCTGAGCTTCTAATGCATCCCATAACACCTTTGCACCTCTGAACTCTTTAAACTTATGAGATATTTCCGTAGTCAAGACCATGGTAATAGCAGCATAAGCCTTGTCATCAAGCTCTAATCTCTTTATGTCATCTTCATCCCACAAGTGTTCAGGTTTCTGGACCATCTCTCCTTTATCATTCTTGTACAGGGGAATATAAGGACCATACTTGATCGACCTCCACATCTTTGGTTCAGTATAGATAACATGATTTTCAAACCTGTATGCCCAATCAGCATAATCATCTTCGCTGAGAAGTCTAGGGGGCTTGTTCCCAGTACCGATTTCAGTATCAAGATGAAGAGAAGCAGTAAGGTGTTTCAGATTAGGTGTTGAAGAAGACATGTTGATCAGAAAATCAGAAATCAGATTTGCCGTGCGAGAGCAGACTTCGTGTGACAAACAATTTCGCGCGACAATGATTTTCGCGCGAGACAACAGATCGTGCGAGATACCCACTTATCCTCCATGCGAATTCGCTTGAAAAACAAAATAACTGCCTGTGCAAAAAGGTAGTTTTTGCACGCAAAAATTCCTGAATCTTTTCACACAATCGGTTTTCCAATTTGCGAATTTTGCCAATTTTCACCACAAATTAACTGATTAGTTCCATTTTGAGGTACTTTAGTTCAAGTTAATAAGTGTTCTTTCAATTATAGGTCCAAATTCAATTAATTCAGTCCAAAAGATCCCTTTTCTTCAATATTTCAGCAGCATAACATCTCCATTTTGAATTCTCAATCAAACAAGTGAATAGAAAGATGAAGAATGATCCAATTCAGTCAAAAACGTCTTCAAATCTTGGTTCTAGAGCCTATTGCTCTGATACCAATTGTAAAATTCAGTCAAATTCCCAAGATGATCAACCAAGATCTCAATCACAATAACGCGGAATGAAATTATGATTGGAAGAAGACAAAGAATGATCAAAACAACTTCAATTGATAATCAATAGTGATTACAATCTTGTGCGAAATCGCACAGAACAAATACAAGCGAAATTGATCTGAAAACTGGACAAACATTGAAAAACTTATCTACAAAAAGCGAAAATTACATATTTATACTAAAAGAACTGTTCTCGCACGAGATACACTTTTCGCGCGGGTCTTCATTTCGCACGAGATCATCTTCTCGCGTGAGTTCACTCTTCGCGTGACTTCTTTGTTTCGTGTATCACTTTGTTGTTTTGCCGAGCCTTTTAATGGTCTTCTATAGAGCCGGATCGGTTTAGCTCATTTGTTAGCCCGACTCGGATTAGTTTATTCGTAATATATATTATTTTTATGTATATAACATATATCATTGCATTTGCTCATTTGTTAAGAATATAATATATTTTTTAGCTATTTTATGTTAGAATATTAAACTATAATGTTTGTATTAGATAGTTTTATGTGACGCTTCTATACTTTTATATGCTAGAAAGAGTTATTTATTATGAAACAACCTATTAACACCTCAATATGAATATAGCATATAGATAATATAAAAAATAAAGAAGAAGATAAAAGAGAAAACTCCTATTTATGAGTGTATCCTTTTCATACAACCATGGCCCATATATATAGAGTGTTTAGTATTTGATAAGTAAAGTTATAAGTTAATGAGAAATAGTAACCACTCATGAGTTACAAATGCGAATGATAATCACAATTCAATAATATTTATAACACTCCCTCTTGGTTATCAGAGTGCTTGGAGATGCTGCATCATTAAAAACCTTGATAGGAAAACCTAATGAGACAAAATCATAGCTAAGAGAAAAAGAGTACATCAAGTATTACTCCTCCTGATTTATATAACCTCTAACCTTAATTAATGAGTTTCGATCTTCAATGGGTTGCTCTAAAATAATATTGTCAACGATAAGTAGCTTGATCTTTATCTATTTACGTCGAGAAATTATATGTTATCTTCATATAAGACTCCTAGTTCCTCCTCTCATAAACAAACACCATAAGATCCATGTTCTTGTTGTGTTACATTCCCAACATGTACAAAGCTAACCAAACTTGTTTCAATATGTTAGTATGATAGATTACCATACCTTTTGAACCTTAATGGTATCATATATTTGTTTCTACCATTTTAACATCTTCTTATTTCATTTGATTTAGTACAAAACAAAATGGACCAATTACATTTAACAATAGTACTTCTTGACCATGATTATCTTCTTCGTTATTTAAATGCTCAATATGCTGGTTGAGACATAAAGTTGCCATATCATCTTTCATTTCAAATTTATCACTTAAGATATACAAACTCTCGTCAATCTCTTTAGAAGATATAGTGGTATCACCAACATATAATACTCATATTATTCTTTTAATATAAACACCAAGACCGATTCATATTAATTTATCTTCTTTTCGAGACAATTACTAAGTCAATTATATCATATTCGGATTGACATTTTTAGTCTATATATAGAACTTGTTATATTTCTTAACTTTATTAGTTCATGCACACTTTAGAAGTTTGACATATAACTTCTTCATTTAGCACATCAATTACTATATCATATGTAACAACTCGCTACTTATCATTTAGCAGCATCTCCAATATCCATATTGTACCAGTTCATAGCTTAGATCGTAATCATCATGTATTATGTATAATGTCTTTGTCATGCCTTTATTTATGTACGAGGATTACATCCACTAGATATTACTCAAGACAAAACTTAGTTTTACCAAAAAATTTATGAATCAACTTTTAAGGATTCAACTATCTTAAAAACTTGTAAGGAGTTTTAGTTATGCACAAGTCATTAATATATACATATAATCATAATAACATATCTGAATATGTAATATATTAATAACCATATTGTTCTTGAGAACATGCTTTACATGATTTGTAATTTTATATCTTCCATGGATTTTATGTAAGTGTCATTATTATGTGAGTCGAAACATTTACAAGATGCATATCAATTCTCTCTTACTATTACGAAACTACTGAGACGTTGCAATGACATTGCATCCACCACTTGAGAATATATCTACTCATGATCAATTATAGGTATTCATAAAAAATCCTTGTGACACCAATTTTGCTTTATATATTTCTTGCATTATTTTACATAAATTTTTCACATAAAAAATTGCATTATTTCATGAAAAAAGCTTTGATTTTTAGATCTGAAGTTCTGGGGTGTGATGGCGGGAGGTGCAGTGCAATCAATGATGGTGGTGGAGGAGGTTACTGGTTTGTGGTATTTAATTTGGACCTAAAGGGTTCGATTTGTGTGGGTGGTAGTGGTGTTTGATTTGGGTGTTCAATTTCGACTTAAGGGAAATGTAGTGGTGTGCGGTGGTATGGTGGTGGTGTGGCGATGTTGATGGTGGTGCTACGGTGGGAGAAATGCAGGTTATGGTGATGGTGGTTAGGATTTGGTGATGGTAGTGCTATGGTGGGAGGTGCAGGGTAAATGATGTGATGGTGATGGTGGTGCCATTGGGATATTAATGTTGTGATGGGTTTTCAATTGTAAAAGAAGATGATTAGATGAAGGGGTGATGATTCCATGATGATGTGATCGTAAACAAAAAAGTGCATGAGAGTATAAGCGGTGGTGATGGTGATGCCAAGCAGGCGTGATGATGATTATGAGATTGTTTGAGGATGATTGTGGTGGTAAACAATAAAAATAAGGGTGGAATGACTAAAATACCCCTATGTGCTTGCACATGAGGTGAGTTAACTTAAAACGTTTACGTGCGTTGGTACAAATGGTGAAATCCATATGAATTTTTCACATAAAGGATAAACAGTGCAATTTTTTAAATGAAAAGACTCATTCCATTATTTTGTTTATTATTAAGGATAAAATTTGTGATTACTCTTAATCTTTCAAATGAATTATCCTTTAAACTTATAGTAAACAACTGTTTAATTTAAGGATCAAGATGAGACGTTGATAATTCTAATAAGCGTATTTTGTTCGTCAACTGCCTTATATCTCCCCCTCATGTTTAGAATGATGATCCTTTTATAAGAAAACCAATAAACTGAGACGCAAGCAAATCACTCGTTGATGGCACTAGTTACGTAATTACAGAAAGTTCTTAATGCCCGACATACATTCATAGTCTTATTTGAGGTACCATCTTTATGCGTTGTGATGAAACATTTATATAATATATTACATATCAGAATAACCTTGGATGGTATATATGTTGTTACTAACCAAAAACTAATTGTAACGGGCTGCGAGTACAGCAACACATAAACCTAATGTGAATTACTATTTTCATTTGTAAGTAATGTCCCAAAATAAAAAATAAACTTTTGCTCTCATAATTATCGGCTTTGCTATTAATTGGATGTTCTTTATTCGTCTTAACAAAAACAATCTAATCTAATAATCCTTTATATTATGATGCCACATGTCATTCCCACAAGCCCTCTCATTTTAGTTTTCAGCTTATTACTATTTACTTTATTTTAAAAAAGTCAAATAACTAATTATTATTTTTTTGCCATTCTCTCTCTACATTATAAATTCAAATCCTTTTTAATTATTAATTTTTAAAAGATAATTTTTGATTAAATAAGAACTAATTGTTTTGCTTAAAAATATACTTTGTCAAAATCAAAATTGTCTAAAACTATGATTTTTTTCCTAAAACAAGGAAATATTTTTAAATTATAAT
Source organism: Flaveria linearis (assembly GCA_024085815.1). NCBI lineage: Eukaryota > Viridiplantae > Streptophyta > Magnoliopsida > Asterales > Asteraceae > Flaveria > Flaveria linearis. The sequence goes on along the minus strand of CM044002.1, from coordinate 70,229,086 downwards.
ATATTTTAAAATCAATCTTTTTACAAAACAAATCCAGACTTTTAAACGATGAGATATGAATAAAAAAACTGATTTTTTTTTCTAAAGCAATAATTTTTAAAAGCTTTTTCAGTTTCTAACTCTTACTTAATAAATATTTAGTATTTTTCTTATTTAACTCGTATAATACACGGGATTGTAGCCTAGTTTGTGAATAAACATATGATATTCACCACTTGTTTAAATGACCATTAATAATTTAAGAATAATCATGTATTATCAAAATAAATATGTTATTCTAGAATAATATGTTTGCTATCTTATTACAAGAAATTGATGTTAATGCAACCCTGACAAAAATTTACAATAAGCCTTGAAAATATTGCATTAGACCTAATGCATATTTTATTAGGGGCTGCATTATAAACATTTGCATTAAACCTAGTGTGACATTTTTATAAGATAATGCAAGTTCTTTAGAAGGTGTTGCATTTACTATTCTAACACAACCTTTAAAGTATGCAACTTTTTTACACGTTAATACAATTTTTTTAATTTTGAAATGCAACTTTTTTTATAAAGAAATGCAACTTTTTTTAGTTTAGTTAAAAAAAGAAAATCTTTTCTACAGTCAAATGCAACTTTATTAATACTTAAATGCAACCCTTATTTATATAGTACTAATCATCAAGTTAGTTTGTGTGTTAGAGTTGTACTTTAGGTTTCTAATAGTTGTACTTTAAATTGTATATAGTAATTATCAACCTTGATATGCATTAAAGGTTGTACAATATGTTTTATTGGTTGGACTTATTTTTTTAATATTTATTTTTTTTAACCTAATACTTTTATATCTTTATAATTTAGCCCCAACATTTTATTAATTTCAAATTTAGTCCCATATAATTTTTATATTTTACAAAGTTTCCAGTTTACGATTCGTTCTAAATTTTGAGAGTTAACACTCCGTAATGGGCGTGTGTTGTTCAACGTTTTTTTACGTTTATACACCCCCTCTCCCCATCCACCACCCCCCCCCCCACAAAAAAAAGAAAAAAAACCCGGTTTAACGGCACAATTGCAAGGCACTGGTCCTAGGTCGACTTACCAATTGTTTTATATGTATTATGTTTTGTCTGCGTAATTCAATGTTTTTACGTCTACTTTTCATTAAGTTTTATTCTTTTATTTTTTATTTTTTTAATATGAATTTTTCGGTGTTGGTGGTCACTAATAGTGGTATGCTACGCACTATTTGTTACGGTTTTACGTCACCTTGCTGCAACATGAGGAGTTTATACTATTTATAATTTAGTTACAAAAAATATAACTTTTTTGAGACTTAACACAACCATTACCATTTTTTTGACAAAAAATACTTTTTTTCTATAGTAAAAGCAACATTTTTATGGTTTTGGTTATACAAAATGCAAGCTTTGTACACGTAAATGCAACTATGTAACATTATTCTTTTAAGCATTTTAATTTCTATAAATTAATATGCATTCAATCATAATTACGAAAAAAACAATATTAACATAGATATCATTGATAGTCTAATGACATACAATTAATAAGATACTTATTCAAACTAGGGTTGTCCAAACCGCTCGACGTTCGACGCTCGACGCTCGCTCGACGTTCGACGTTCGTTCGGAATTTGCTCGAAAAATGCTCGTTTGTTTTTGCTCGGTTGTAAACGAGCCGATCGGCTCGGATCGGTTTGTAAACGAGCCAGGCACGAGCAAAGGTCCGCTCGATTCGGTTCGGATCGAATTAATATGTATATATAGTTTGTACGTAGTGTTCTAGTAAATTTGACCCATTATATATAAATATATAATTCTATTTATGCATATTTGATCAATCAACCTAATAAAAGAATTTTACACTTAATATAAAAGTGAAACCCTAAGCCGTTAAAAGATATTTTTCCGATCATCTCACTCTCACCGTCACCGTTATCTGCAATATGCTCTCCGCCTATCGGCTAAAGACTTAGCTAGTTTTATCGTCAGCCACACGTGTTATCATCCATAAAAGTATTATGTAATGAAATGTGGCTGATTTTAAAGTTATTAAACTTTATTTGCTGTAGTATAAATCGTATGACACACAAGATAGTTGGGTTGTATAAATTACTTGCCGCTCGTTTGCGCTCGCTCGACGTTCGCTCGAAAATTTAACGCTCGAAAAATGCTCGTTCGATTTTCCGCTCTGTTGTAAACGAGCCGATCGGCTCGGTTCGGTTTGGAAACGAGCCAAGCACGAGCAAAGGTCCGCTCGGTTCGGCTGGGCTCGTGATCGGCTGGGCTCGTGATCGGCTCAAATAACAATATCGTAAACACAAACTAGGAGTTGGAAAAATAAAGAGTAATGATTACATTATACTCCTCTCAATTTCATCCGCTAGTTGGTCTATAACGTTCTACATCATAGCTTTCAAGTTTTTAAGTTGACTGTGAATGGGTTTTTTTTCTTTTTCATAGCTTCGAGCTCGGTTTTTTCTTTCACGATCATCTTCAATTCCTTTGCCCAGTTATAGCAATTAAGTTTTTTCAACTTCAACTTTAGCTTTGTTCTCCATTTGCCCCTCTTGAATCATGTATGATGTGCAATCACCATCTTTTTTTTTATCGAAGTATTTGTAACACCTTTGCCATAACATTAAAAATGTTCATAATTATCTTTGTTTAGTATAACAAAAAAGGATCGATCATAGCATTGACATCCTCTATATGTTTGTATTTCTTTATTTGTTCATACAATATAAAAAGAAATGTGTTGAACCATTAAAAAGGTAAAAAAAGATGAGTTATTTAACCCAAACCTGTGTTAAACCGTAATATAAAAAGAATTATGTTGGACCATTAAAAATGTCAAAAAATGACATGTTGATGGTTAGCAATGCTAATTAGCAAACCTTATTACAAGATTACGTGGATCAGGTACAATAACTAAGAGATCACATCAACACATGACTAGCTACTTGTTAACGTTGAGAGCTGACAGTTAGTCCCTAACACCACTTTCAACATAACAAATACCATAGACAAAAAAATAACATTATACCAAAAGTTACAATCAAACAAATATATACAAACTACATATATATTATCTTACTAGAGATTACATAAATGAAATAGATTACAATAGTAGCGTACTTGAATTGAAGAAGACACAAGATTTTGAGCACGAAATTAGACGATTGACGCCTGCGAGCAGTGTCCTAAGCCGCTCATTGGACTTTTCAAACTTAGCGAACTGAAACATCTGAATAGCTAAAGGCCAGAAATTTTCGTTATACGAATCTGTCTTGAGGATACAACAATCAACCAAGAAGATATTCTTGATTCTATCAAAACTCTTTGTTCCCTTATTTGATAAATATGCAAGTGTTTTCTTAGATGTTTTGAATATGATAAAAAAAAGCGTCATTAATAGGAGACCAAAGAAACAGTTAATCAACCGTTAAACTGTTTTATAGGTAAAACAGTTAATTTCGTAATTAAGAATTAAAACAAAAATAATTTAATTGGTAAAAAGACCCCTATCCTGACCTATTATATTATTATATTAATTCAAATATATGTAGTCTAACCTAACACCACATGTTAAGCCCATCCATTTCAAATAAATCCTAGAATTAGAAGTTATAACTTATAACGAAGAGTAAATTTCTTATTGCTACCAATGCGGGACTTGTCCCACATTGTTTAATTCATGCAAAGTTCCAACATATAAAACTATAATTAACAGAAATGGGTATGTCAACGCTAAGAATTTAACAAATAATTACCACTTACCTACAACACAAACATGAACTTTGCAAGGAATTTACATACAAATGCAACCATTAACAAGTGGTGCAGTAATAACAAAGATATAAATGCAACTTTATGTAAAAAATGGCTTAGCTGCAATCATAGCTGTACTACTTCCAATGGATCACCCTAGCTCCGCCACAATTGAAATCATTAAAACTACACTGTTCTATATAAGGAACACTTCAGTTAAATAAGTACATAAACTATATTTCAAATTTAAGTCGAATAATATATAATATATAGAATTCACTCACTGTACATATTGCTAAGTATCAGCACCTCAAATGCAATATAAGATAAAGAAACCCATTAACCTGTATACCTTATCAAACTTCTAATGCCTTATGTTTAGTTTTTAATATACAACTTAGCCTGCAGCGAATGGCTTTTCTTCCATAAAACTAACTAAAATCAATAGAGAAAATGGATGGGGTGTCTTATTTAATTTGCCTGTTGGTTTTATCTTTGCACTTTGTGTGAAGATATCCATGTTCGAGACTTGGTAGCGCATATTTTTTTCGATTCACAAACTTCTCACCCCTATTTTTTCAATTTCATGATCGCGTTATTTTGTTATAACAAAATATTAACGAAAAAAATCAAATACTAAGAAAACGAAGTGTCACCCTGCCTTGGTGGAAACATAGGAATGTAACGAAAACGAATATCACAAACACATTGTTTTCAAAAGAAACTAAACTTATATTAAGTCCAAATATTAAAACGTTACAAAATGTTTAATTAAACACATATTTGTAGATTATCAAAATATAGCCTTAGCACAAGATGCTATGCAGAAATCTCCAAGCGTGCATTCATGATATTATCTAATTATTATCTAAAAAATATGGTAAAAATTATCAACTAAAAATAGTTGGTGAGTTTACAGGTTTACGACTCGATTAAACTTAAAAACTTTACTATACTTTTGCAACAAGTAAATAAATATAATCTGCATGTCACAACCAAACTTAATGACTACTTGTATGGCCTTGCTAGTCTTATAATATAATATTAGTTTTTGGTAGAAATAATCATTCTTTTAATAATGTAGTTGTGGTTGGCGCGACCTAACATGAATGGGAGTTTGTCAGACTCCGATAATACTATGTATATTAATCAATCTGCTCAAATCTATGCGTTAATCGGTTGTGTATATAACTTGCATGAGTGTGATAATCCTATCACATGTAATATACATTATGTAAATAGCACAAAGTATAAAGTAAACAAGTATATGATACTCTTGAATGTAAAAGCAACTACTATAAGCATGTATTTCCCCCAAAATATATATGTAAAATGAAAACAGGACTATGAATATTTACTTGTGTCTTGAGTGAAGTGAGGCCACGGGTTATAAACGTAGCGGTAAGTGTCCTACTCAAGCTACAAATGAACAATACGACTCTAGTTCTAAGGATTAATTTTATGCGTAGAACAATGGTGACGATACTTACTTAGTTAAAAGATTGTTTAGGACCTATTGAAAAATAAAGATCACTAAATAATAATAAAGATTCATATACGCTTCATATAACTTATTTTCAATTAATTTATAAAAATATTACATAGAATTAAGAGTATTCACAACCATATTTATCCATATCTTTATAATTTAACTAAACATCATCATCACTTATATTTATATTTTATTATATAAAATCTACCACATCACATTCCTCAACTTTATATTTTATATTTATTTATTATTTTTTTCTTTTTTTTCATCTACGATCTTAACTATCAACTATTTTATCAGTTATTATTTATTAACTAAAACTGATTTTGGTAAATTCTTATAAAAATTTGATTATCTAATTTGTGGGTCTTTTTGCATATAGTGGGTTCAGTTAAGAACATGTTCGAGTGAAGACGGGTGCATCTAAAAAATAATCAAGAACATAGAATTTACAAAAACATAGCTTTACAAAAAGGCACAACAACTCATTTCCCAAATCAATGAAGAATTATCATATAATTTGGCAACACCAAATTTGATCTCTGTCAAAAACAACAAAGAAGAACAAAAATGAAGGGATAACTATAAGAATCTAAACAATAAGTGCTCCTGATCACTATGTTTTCAATTTCCTTTAAATTTCATAAACAAGCCTATCTATCCATGCAACTAAAAAATACAATGTTTAACACTATAACACTATGAAATCTATGTAACTTTGCCATAACTATTACTGGCATAATTATGCTTATATGTAAAAGGATCAAAACAGTGGTATAAAAACAAATGAATTAAATTGCAACGAGTCTAACTGAACAAACAATCCAAACTAAGTTCCCTCGGAGATTCTTTGGTCTTTTTGAAAATGGAATTTTGTTGATGTGCCAACAGAGATGACCAGAGAAAGAGGTTTCAAATGGCATCCACGAGTAGAGAGGAAGGAGAAAATAAACAAACAAACAAACATACCCAGTATGTCCCACTGAGAGTAGGGTCTGGGAGGGCAGGTGGTGGCTAGTCTTTTCGCTATCTTGGAAGACAGAGAGTCCGCTTCCAAAGAGACCCCCGGCTCGACAACGATAACAGCGAGATTATAATGCATATATCACATAGGCATACATCACACTAGAGTTTTGTATATGCATCTGCATGTCTATAAACAAAATCACCAGATTATATTGCATATATCGCATACATCACATAAGCAATAACATACTCATAACAGTTAGAATGATAATGCATACCTCACCTAAGCAATTAAGCATACGTCACAAAAGCAAACACAACATCGTTGAAACAAGTTTGAGGCAGATCAATTTTACTACGATATTAGGCAATGAATAAGACAGATAAATTTTGCTATGATATTAACAATACTAATAGGGCAATTAGCACTAAGGCTTTCAAGGCTTCACCTACATTGAACAAATAACGTTACCCTACACATCACATGCGGACTATCGCATCAAGGCCCACTAGTAGTCCCTGACTTTAATTCTACGCCTCCACTCACTCCTATCCTCGACTATGTGCTCGGAGAGGTACAACTCTACCATATTCCGGCTAATCATCTCATCCCAAGTCAACTTAGGTCTTCCTCTACTCCTCTTACCATCTAAGATGATGCGCTCTACTACACTAACTGGCGCTGCCATCTATTTCCTCTTCATGTGCCCAAACCATCTCAGTCTTCCCTCTCTTATTTTGTTGTGATACAAGCCACCTGTAGGCTCTACTGAAAGACATCGTTCCTTATCCAATCCAGACTCGTGTGTCCACACTTCCACCTTAGCATTCGCATTTTGGCAACCTCCATTTGTCTCTCGTGCGATTTCTTCATGGCCCAGCAGTCTGTTTCGTATAACATAGCCGGACGAACTATCACTCTATATAGTTTTCCCTTTAGTCGTGTTGGGAACCTCTTATCACACAAGATCCCTGATAATGCTTTCCACTTGCATCATCCTGCCTGAACACGATGGGCTATGTCACTGTGTATCTCTCCTTCTTCCTGGACATACGAGCCTAGATATTTGAACCTAGACGTTTGTGGGACCGCCACGGTCTGAATAGTAATTTGGGTGTCCTCTTTATTCGCTCCACTGAAGTTACATTGCATGTATTCTGTCTTACCTTAAGCCTTTGCTCTTTAGTGTCGCTCTCCACTGTTCTAACCTCTCGTTCAGTGCCCTTTTAGATTCTGATATTAGCATAATATCGTCTTCAAAGAGCATGCACCATGGGACTGGCTCCTGTATAGACTTTGTCATCTCATCTAACACTACTGTGAAGAGAAATGGGCTCAATGCTGATCCTTGGTGGAGTCTCACTTCCACTGGGAAGAATTCTGTGTCTCCGACTGGGGCTTGCACACACGTTTTTACCCCTTCATACATATCCTTAATTATCTTGATACATCTATCTGGTACCCTTCTATCCCGTAGACTTTTCCAAATGAGTTGTCGCGGTACACTATCATAGGCTTTTCTAGGTCAATGAATACCATGTGAAGGTCCCTCTTCTTTTCTCTATATTTCTCCATTACCCTCCTTATGATGTGTATGACTTCTGTTGTAGAGCGCCCTGGCATAAATCCAAATTTGTTTATCGCTATGTGAGTTTCACGTCTAATTCTCGTGTCTATAACTCTTTCCCATAGTTCTATCGTATGGCTCAAGAGCTTTATTCCCCTGTAATTTGTGCAACACTGGGCATCTCCTTTTTTTTCTATATGTGGGGACTATAACACTGCTCCTCCACTGATCCAGCATCTTCCCGGTCTTGAGGATAATGTTGAATAGCTCTGTTAACCATTGCAGTCCTTCTTCTCCCAAACACTTCCACACTTCAACCGATATGTTGTCTGGCCCCACCGCCCTTGCCCTTCCTATTTTCTTAAGAGCTCGCGTAACTTCCTCGATTGTGATGTTTCTATAATAACACTTATTTTGTTGTGTTGTTCGGGTTGTTTGATCAATCTCTGTTTGTTGATTAGGATTCATTACGTTAAAGATGTTATGGAAATAAGCTTTCTGTTGGATCTAGATTGTATAGGGCTAGATCATTTTTGTATAGGCTTAGTACTTGAATCAAGTCTTGTAATTAAAATTTGTAACAGTCAAAAATATATATATATATATATATATATATATATATATATATATATATGTGCTTTGAATCTATAGGTTAACCCCATATATATGTGTGTTGATTTGTGACTTGACAGGAAGAAACAATATACTTGGACGGATTCCTGAAATTGACCAAGTATAAGAAACATCTACGGATGAACATTATTGTTAATCCGTAGATATGTTTCTTGACCAAATGACCGTGTGAATGTTTCTGCGGATGATCAAGGACCATGAAGTGAAGACTCCTACGGAAGAAGGATTTCCTACGGAAGAACAAAACTTCTGTCATCTACGGAAGAACAAAAGTTCTGCGGACGACAAGACTGCTGCGGAAGAACATCATACTTGTTCGATTGCTAATACCAAGAAGTCAAACAAGTCAACAAAATCAATAACAAATCCCAAGAGATTCGGTGTTTCCTTAGCCGACTCAAACCATCTATAAATACAAGTCCTAGGTTTCACATCTCGGGGAACACAATCAATCAATATACGGCTGTCAAGAGTTACATCATTGTGCAACCCTAACCGCCGTCACATCAATATTAACATTATTCGATTCACTGTTCGTTGTTCATAGTTATTCGTTATTATTCGTTTGTAATCATTACTTGATAGTTAATGAAATACGTTTGAATAATTATTGAATTCGCAGTTATTGTGTTTCTGTGGTTGTGTTCATCATTAATCATTAAACAATTAAACGTCAATTAATGATAATTCCGCGATCATTGAATTGATATATTTTAATACTGATAATTCCTTAATTGAGATCCTTGGATTCACAGGTGTTCTAAATTCGTTGTTCATAGTTATTCGTTATTATTCTTTTGTAATCATTACTTGATAGTTAATGAAATACGTTTGAATAATTATTGAATTCGCAGTTATTGTGTTTTTGTGGTTGTGTTCATCATTAATCATTAAACATCAATTAATGATAATTCCGCGATCATTGAATTGATATATTTTAATACTGATAATTCCTGAATTGAGATCCTTGGATTCACAGGTGGTATCAGAGCTTGGTGCTCATTGATTTAGATCAATTGATCTATCAGTATTAAAATTGTTTAATTGATTTTCAAATAATTAAATCAACGACTTGTCATTCAGCAAGTATTCTCTCATTGCTTGTTTGATTTAGATATATATTCAAATCAATTGAATACTAGATCTGAGTCTTCGATAGATTTGTCAATTTTAACATTTAAGTTTTGATTCATACTTTTGCATCAAACATGAGTACTTTTGGTGGAGGATCTTATCAACTGCCAAAGTTGGAAACCAAAGCTGATTTTAAATCCTGGAAGATCAAGTTCAGGAACCATGTGAACTACACAGATTCTGACTTGTGGGAGTCCATCACTCAGGGTCCTTATATTCCACCCACTCTTGGGCCGGATTATAATGACAAGAATTTGCCGATCAGCACTAAGAACTTGTCACCTGATGATGTCAAGAAGGTCAAAGTCGATATTAAAGCATACAGTTTGCTTAGTATGGCTTTGCCAGAAGAGATCTTAATCAGGTGCGAGAATTACAAAACAGCAAATTTCCTGTGGAAGATACTTCACACTCTCTGTGAAGGGAGTGATGAGATCCGAAGCATACGGAAAGGCACCCTCAGATCACAATATGAAACTTTTCATCATATTGAGGGTGAATCAATTCCTCAGCAACTCCATAGATTTATGCAACTTGTTACTGAGATGAATATCTTGGAGTTAAAGTATACCACTAAGGAACTGAACAAGAAGATGCTCCACACTTTGCCTGAACGTTGGAAGCAAACAGTGTCCATGTTCAAGAACACAATAGATCTCAAGGCAACTAGTCTAGATACATTGGTTGCTAAGGTAGAAGCTCTTGAACTGGATGAACAATCAAGAAACAAGAGTGTGAGAATTCATGTCTCACCTTATCACTTCAAGGAAACCAAAAATGCTGGAAGTGCATTTATCTCAAACAATGAAGGTGATAACTCTTGCACTTTGAGTGATGATGAAGAGGAAGTCAGTTTTTATGCATCCAAATCCACTAAGAAATCTTCTCATAGTAAAAATCAAAAGGAAAAGGGAAGATCTGCAGAGAAAATAGATACTTCAGCAACTGCAAACTCTTCTCAACAAAACAAACAGTCAGAACCAATAACTGTGATATTGGATTCTGAAGAACAAAAAGCAGCCTTTGCAGCTTTTAGTTCTAGCTTTCAAGCATATCTTGGAAGTTCACTTACATCAGCAAACATCTGTCAGCAAGACTTGGAGGAACTCCATCCTGATGTAGTAGAAGAGATGGATTTACAATGGCAGATGGCAATGATTGCTTACAGAGCTAAGCAATATCTGCGGAGAAATAAAAATCTGGCTGCAGCAAGCAAAACATCAAAGATTGGTGTTGATAAGTCTAAGTCAGATGTTTTAAGTGCAATCTCTATGGTCACTTCTCTAGAGAATGCAACCAACAATCATCTCAGCAGTATCAGCAGCAGCAGCAACAACATCAGCAGCAACAGCAATATCAGAATCAGCAATCAACCTCTCAAAGATCTCTGCATAGACAACCTCAGCTGACCTCCCCACCAGCCACAAATACATCAACAGGACCAAGCAATTCTAAAGAGTCAGGGCTGATCATACTTCAAGATGGAACATGTGACTGGAGTATGTATGAGAAGGACGTGTTAGAGGAGAATCAGGCATTAATGGCTCATATGGACAACAAAGTTCCTCCTATGGCCAGAGAGGTAAAAGACAGGTTATGTTCATCATCATGTGTTGAGGAAGTTGAACGATATAGAGTCCATGCTCAACAATTGGCTAATAAAGTAAAGGAAACAATGATTTTGAATGAATCACACTTAAGAGAACAAAAATTATATCAAATCAAAATCAGTTCTTTACAAAAAGATTTAGAAAAATATGTTTCTGAAAACTACAGCCTCAAAGCCCAAGTTGAGCATCTGACCACTTCCTTAACAAAATCCATGGCTGATCATGCATCCACTGAAGTGAAACTTCAGAAGTTTCAATTATTATCTCAGCAATATGAGAAGTTGCTAAACTCTCATATTGAATCAAAGAACAGGTCAGGGTTGGGTTATAATGCTGTTGCACCACCTATTAATAATAACTACACACCTTTACCTGAAACAATGACTAACAATTTGTCAAATCATTTTGTGCAAAGCACCAATATTGACATAAAAACCAGTCATATAAACACTAATGATGCTGAGATGAGTGAAACTGAATCTACTGAATCAGAATCACTTAAACATAATGAATCAGATTTTGATAAATATGATGACTTGGATGATTCTGATGAACATGATACTGTTCAACTGAACATTGGTAAGAATGTTCAAGTTGAAACTGGTCTTCCGCGAGTTCTTGAAGAATCAAAGCTGCAGTATCCTCCAAAGCAACGAAACATGCTGAAGACTATCTGCAAGAGGATTGCTGAATTGAATGAAGGCCTTCAAGAACTGAACCTTCACAAAGTTGATAGCTGCGGATCAAGTGCTGAGATACCTTTTTCTTTAGAGAAAGGTAAGAAACAACAAACTTCAACAAAGAAAAAGAAAAATTCAGGTGTTGAAGATCTGCGGAAAGAGAAATCTGAAGAATCCGTAGAACATCTGCGGAAAGCAAAAACTGCCAAGTCCGTAGATCATCTACGGAAGACAAAAACTACTGAATCCGCAGAAAAGCAATGGAAGAGAGAAACTGATTCTACGGACGAGGTAAAAAGGGATGCCAACAAACATGCACAGAAAAAGCTGAATGTCAAGCAACAAAAGGCAGCCAAAGGCAAACAAGAAACAACTGATGATGCTCCCAACAAAAACAAGAAGAAATCAACTGATGCTTCAGCAAGTGAGAAAAAGAACAATAAAAAGAAGGCTGAATCTGAAGAAAATTCAGAAAAATATTGCAAATGGTATGATATGAAGAATCATAATACTGATGAATGCTATTTCAGCAGCTATTGTTCCATTTGCAATATGAACAATCACATGACTGCTGATTGTTTCTTTAACAAACACTGTGCCATATGTGACAAAAATAACCATTCCACTCAGGAATTTTATTTTAATAAGAAGAACAAGAAAAAGAGCAAAAAGAAGTCACAAGATGCATCATCTGAATCAGATTCTCAATCCTCAGTAAGTGACAAGGAGACAAAGATTCAGAAAGAACAACAAAAATCAAAGAAAAGATCATCTGCTGCGGACAAGACTTTGACTAAGAAAACACCAACACAATCCAAGACACCTCACAAAAAGGTGGATTTGTCTGATAAACAGACTGAAGCAGTTGATGGTTTCTTTGATAACTTTGCAAAAGGAACTCCTGTGCCTCAATCAAAGCTGAAAGATGAAGAAACTTTCAAAACTATAGGATCCTCCTCAAAGTTAAAATATCAACCAAAACAAGCTACGTTGAAGAAAGACTCAGATAAGCATGAAGACGTCCAAAAACCTGAATCATCTTCAACAGAATCATCCTCACCACTATCAAATCAAAAAGAAACAACTAATACTGAAACTTCAAGATTAATTCATGAAGGAGTAACTATTGTTGACACATCTGGCAAACCCAAGACAATTAAGCCTTGGGTTGTCAATTCTAACTAATTTCTCTTTGTGTGCAGGAACAATCATGGAGAGCTGCAGTGGTTGTTCCAGACATATGACAGGCAACTGTGCACTTCTCCATGACTTAAACATAAACATGCCTCTTATGTGGCATTTGGTGGGGATAAGAAGGGAGGTAAAATTGTTGGTGAGGGAATGGTAACAAATGGTGTTTTAACATTTTAAAAAGTGAATTACTGTGAAAATTTGCAGTATAATTTACTTAGTGTTTCCCAAATTTGTGATCAAAATTACTTAACACTATTTGATAACACTAACTGTTACATTCTTAAGCCAGGTTTTGCAGTACCAGCAGACTGGATCCTTCTTAAAGCAGCAAGAAAAGGCAACACATATGTCTTGGATATGAACAACACATCACTCACAAATCATGAGACATGCCTGCTGTCTAAATCTTCAGAAGATGAATCACAACTGTGGCATAGAAGGCTTGTCCATTCCAACATGAAGAACATGAATAAATTGGTGAAAAATGACTTAGTCATTGGATTACCAAAGAAAGAATTTCATTGTTCTACTCATTGTTCTTCATGTTATAAAGGAAAACAACACAGAGTGTCTCATAAATCCAAAACAATCAATAGTAACACTACACCACTCAAACTGCTTCACATGGACCTCTTTGGTCCAACCAATATGCTGAGCATTAGAAAAAGGCAATATTGTTTGGTGATAGTAGATGATTTCACTAGATTCACATGGGTCTTTTTCTTAAAATATAAGAGTGAAACATCTGAAACATTAATGGACTTTGTGCTCAAGATTGAGAATCAACTTGATCTAAAAGTTAAAATTTTTAGGAGTGATAATGGAACTGAATTTGTTAATGCTGATTTGGATTCTTTTTGCAGGAATAAAGGGATAGCAAGACAATTCAGTGCACCAAGAACTCCATAACAAAATGGAGTGGCTGAAAGAAGAAATAGAACACTCATAGAAGCAGCCAGAACAATGCTAGCTGATTCTCAGTTGCCCATAACCTTCTGGGCAGAATCTGTGAATACAGCTTGCAATGTTCAAAATAGAACATTAATTGTCAAAGAACATAATAAAACCCCTTATGAGCTCTTATTTAAACGAAAACCTTTTATAGGATATCTTAGAGCCTTTGGGTGTCATGTGTCTGTTTTGAATACTAAAGAACAATTGGGCAAATTTTCTGAAAAAGCCTATGATGGTTTCTTTGTTGGATATTCATCCACTTCTAAATCATATAGGGTCTATATTCCAGAACATAACATAGTTGAAGAGACTCCCAATGTTTCTTTTGATGAATCCATGTTTACTACAAATGTAAAAGGATCATCTTGGTTATTTGATATAGATGCATTAACTGAATCATTTAACACTGGTTATCTGATCAATGCAGGTGCTGCGGATACATGCTATCCATTTGTGCCTCCAAGTTTGAATGAAGTGACCCTGACAGCTGACCCACCACGGGCACAACTTTCAACTGCACCTCAGCAAGAATCATGTCAGCAGCATGAAGTTACATCAGTAAACACATCCGCAGATGCATCAGTATCCGCAGATGTATGTCCTGCTTCAGCCTCTGAACGAAGGGATAGAGAGGTGTTGAATCAACAAACCATGCCTGCAACTCAACAATGTTCATCCGTGGATGGTGCTATAACTCCTACGGAAGTACAAAATGCCTCCGTAGATGTTGCAGTTACTCCTACGGAAGAACAAAATGCTTCCGTAGACCTTCCTGCGGAAGAAGACAACCCAGCAGCAACTGACACACAAGTTGATCCTGATGACCATGAGCCTTTTGATTACTTCATAGACTCAACTTCTCAGCTGACTCCATCTGCTTCAATGAGTTTCTCAAACTTAGAATCCACAGTTCCAGATGATGCTGTCTCAACAAGCAGAATTCACAAGTCTCATCCAACAGACAATATCATAGGAGACCTGAATGCAAGAACTACAAGGAGCAAAGGAGGCGTGGCAAACATTTGTTTGTTCACCTGCTTTTTGTCACAAACAGTTCCTGCAAACATTACAGCTGCTCTAAAGGACAACAGTTGGGTTGAGGCTATGTAAGAAGAACTTCAACAATTCAGAAAACAGAAGGTGTGGAATCTTGTAGACCTGCCTCAAGGTCAACATCCAATTGGAACAAGGTGGCTTTTCAAAAACAAGCTGGATGACAAGGGTATAATCGTGAGAAATAAAGCTAGGCTTATTGCTCAAGGATATACTCAAGAAGAAGGGATAGACTATGATGAAGTTTTTGCACCAGTTGCAAGAATTGAAGCTATCAGGGTTTTTCTAGCCTATGCCTCCTTCAAGAAGTTCACAGTCTATCAAATGGATGTGAAGTTTGCTTTCCTTTATGGGAAAATTGATGAAGAAGTCTATGTGGCTCAACCCCCTGGATTTGAAGACCCTGATTATCCATATAGAGTATACAAGCTTGACAAAGCTTTGTATGGTCTTCATCAAGCACCCAGAAAGTGGTATGACACATTGTCATCCTTCCTACTGAAGAATGGCTACAAGAGAGGAACAATTGATCAGACACTCCTCCTCAAACATGAACATCAAGATCTTTTGGTGGTTCAGATATATGTTGATGACATAATATTTGGATCAACCAATAAGAAACTGTGTCAAAGCTTTGAAGACTTAATGAAATCTGAATTTCAGATGAGCTCTATGGGAGAATTGACATTCTTCCTTGGCTTACAAGTTCATCAGAAAACAGATGGCATTTTCATCAATCAAGAAAAGTACATTCATCAAATTCTGAAGAAGTACAATTTTGCTGATTCAACTTCATGCAAGACACCAGCCTCAACAATAGACAAGATTGTGCCTGACACTGCTGGAAAATCAGTAGATCAAAGATTGTATAGATCAATGATCGGTTCTTTAATGTACTTAACTGCCAGTAGACCTGACATAATGTTTGCTGTCTGTGTTTGTGCCAGGTATCAATCAGACCCAAAGGAGTCCCATCTGAATGCTGTGAAGAGGATTTTCAGATATCTAAAAGGCAAACCTGCATTAGGACTGTGGTATCCCAAAGATGGAGATTTCAGCCTCTACTCCTATTCAGATAGTGACTATGGAGGGTGCAACAATAACAGAAAATCCACAACTGGTGGATGTCAGTTTCTAGGACCAAGACTTGTTTCTTGGCAGTGCAAGAAGCAAACAAATGTATCCGTATCCACAGCTAAAGCTGAATACATAGCTGCTTCAGCTGGTTGCTCTCAAGTACTTTGGTTGCAAAACCAATTACTTGATTATGGTTACAATTTCCTTCAAACACCAATTCATATTGATAATTCAGCTGCTATGTTTATAACTGCTAACCCAGTTCAACATAGTAAAACAAAACACATTGAAATCAAATACCATTTCCTGAGAGACTGCTCAGAAAAGGGTCTAATCAAGTTAGTCAAAGTAGACACAACAAATCAGCTTGCTGATTTGTTCACTAAAGCATTTGATTCTGTTAGATTTAATTTTCTGATAGAATCTTTGGGGATGATTAACTTAGAATAAATCAACAAAAGCATATGACTGAATTTGTGTAGAGTAATAGTTAGGGATGATTTAAGTGTCTGATAGAACATCTGTGCATGCATTATATATGGGAAATGATAGTAGACTATGCTTGGTTTTTAAACAAAATTTCAATCTGACTTATATCACACTGATATGTGGGTAGGTTCATCTTGAGTGGAAACAACGCTATGAGCATGCCAAACTAAAAGATACAGGTAACTGTTTGTGGGAATTCCATTTGATAATCAGGAAGGTATGTTATCTCCTGATGTGATCAAATCACTTACACAAGCACACTATGTAAAATACCTTATAATCTTCTATCTTTGCAAAGTCATATTGCCTCTGTTTTGTGTGAACAAAGACCTAGGGCTATGATCCAAGAGTATGATCTTCATTTCCCTCTGTTTTGTGTCAACAAAGACCTGGGTTAAGTTCACCTCTATTTTACGTCAGTAAAGACCTGGTGACTATGCAGATCATATCTCAGCTCTAAAATGAATCACTTGTGATAAATTGTACATCAATTCAAAGAGCTTCAACATCAAAGCATTCACGAGACTGTAATATGTCTCAAGATAGAACTTATAACTTAATGTACATAGTCATTAAGTGTGAAAAGTAGTGATTTGCCTCACCTACGGAGGACATTCTTAATGATAATTGAATGTGGAACTCATGATAGTTACTGATTAACAAACTTCAAAACATGATAAATAGCATGCCCAGTTGATACATTACTCATGTATGAATTTAAGTGGATCTATATACTTACAATCAACTATGTATTGAATCAACTAATCAACATCAGCAGAAGACAAGTCATAGTATGATCCCTCTATATATATATGCATGCATGAAATTATTTAAGCCCGATGATTAATTGTTCTCTTAACTGATTCTCTCTCACTTACACTGTCATATGCCTGTCATGCTTGTTTACAACTTAAATTTATGATGAATGCAACAGTTTACCATTAATCACAAATTTAGGGGGAGTAGTTCATGCATGAAAAACAATAAAAAGCTGTTAATTGATTTAATTTACTCTGAAGGAATTGGAACTTGAGCACTAACTTGAATGCAGGATACAGGACACTTACTTTCTTGTACTTAATTGCCATGCAAATAAAGTCAACAATGTCCAACATCAACAAATGATTCTACTCAGTAGACATCATACATTTAAATTAAAGTTTTTTTAACAGAACTTTAAGTTCCGCAGAAGTTTCAGTAATACTTCTTATCCGTAGAAGTAACAGTGAAATTTCTGCATCCGCAGAAGTCTCAGTAATACCTCTCATCCGTAGAAGTATTATGTGATTTCTAATTCAGCAGCACATGCATTGTATTTAAGCTAAGGCATCCGCAGATGTCAAAACATCCACAGATGTTAAGGTTTCGCAGATGTTCTGCGGGAAGAAGAAATGCATTCGAAATAAAACAGTATATGGACGGATAAAGGGAAAGTGGGCCCAACATAATTAATAAAAGAAATTAATATGTTCGGTTATAAATAAGGTGTCTGACTCAGAATTCATTAATCAAATTTCAGAACACTTTTTCAGTTTTAACCTAGAAAATCGCCCACTTTCCCCCTCATTCAAACTTTCAAAAAATCCGTTTCAAGAAAACATAAACAACATTATCCAGTAATCGATTACTGTTATTGCGAAGGTAAATCATGTTCTAAACATCAGTACGAAACTGGTTAATCGGTTATTGCCATTAAAACGATTCAACTTCTTGAATGCTAACTCTATTTTCGTTGTTTACAGATGGCAAACAGATTCGCAAAAGAACACAATGTGTGCGCGTTCTTAAATGCTGATGATCCTGCGGCTGAAGGATGTCGAGATATCATAAGATATCTTTGGCGGTCCAGGCTCTTCTATGCCTTAACGGCAGAGCCTGTGATCCATCAGGCACACATAATCGACTTTTGGAACTCAGCACGGGTCAAACAACAAGGTGATGATGAAGTGATTGCTGCTGAGATTCTGAATGAGCGTCTTCGAATCAATGAAAGCACAATCCGAAGATGTCTGGAATTGGGTGATAGAGAGATAGGGCACCCCGATGTATTCGAGAATGAATACATTGAGAAGGTGTTCAACCTGATGGGGTACGATGGAGATTACGAGAAAAGGGAGATCAAAAAGCGTAGGCTGTGCAAACCGTACCGATTCTTATGCCATACCTACCTGAAGTGCATGTCAAACAGGAAGTCGGGGCTCGACAGATTTTCTCGGCACATATAATCTGGAATCATTGGGATATTCGTGGGGAGAACATATAACTACGCCAAGTACATCTTTAACTGTCTAAGTGAACAAGTCAAACTTCAGAGGAATGATAAGATGTACATGTTCCCAAGATTTCTACAACTTGTGATCAACTCAGAACTTCCAAGGCTGGACAGAGTTGGCGAAGTGTTTGTGCAAGCACACTTGGGCAAATCAGTGCTGAACAAACTCAGTGGGAAATACCAGGGTGAGGACATGCCAATGTTCGCCCATGTTGTGGATGCCCAAGCAGACTTACCACAAGAATTGGTATGGGTAGATGAAGCAGAGTCATCTGCTGATTCTGCACAAACATCTCCCTCACCACCTCAACATCACTCACAAATCCAAACTCCACCACTCTAACATCAATCACCCAGCCAAACACCCCCTCATCAATCATAATCACCAGCAAGCATCAACACCCAACCGATATCCCCAATTCATCACCATGAATCACCTCTGCTGATATCCTCATCATCCACCAAAAACACTCAACCAATCTCTCCATTCCAATAACAATCACCATCACCTTCTCATTCATCATCACATCACACTCAACCTTTCTCTCCATTACAAATTCAATCCCCTGTACAACCACCACCAGAATCACCAAAACATCCATCACCGGAAAGTGCTAGCATTGAACCTTTTGAGATAACTGAGTCTGTACACTCTGTACACTCAGGAGACACTGAGATATTATCTCAAGCTAGCAATGTTCCCTTCTCACCCACACACACAGAAGAACAAGTGTCATCAGCACATACTGAACCCATATCTTCAATGAAAGATAATCAAACTACTGATGAGCACGGGGATGTACAACAAGGATTTGCTGAGGATGTCATTGCATACCATGAAGATGACTTAAGTAACAGTGACATTCCTGTCAGCAAAAGCTTTTTGGTTGCTGAGTACAACAAGTTAGTACTCAAATCAAATAAGCGAAAACAAAGAATACAAGAGCTGAAAGGTATAATTCAAGAGAAAGATGAAGAGCTAATGAAGAAAGATGCAAGGCTAAAAAGGCTGAGAGAGGATGCACTAAGCAACAATGAAGTGATTGATGCATTATTGCAAAAAGAACAAGAGTTGGAGGCATCTTTAAAATTGAACAAAATGATAAAGCTAAACTGATCAAACAGAAAGATGTAGAAATAGAAGAGCTGAAAAAGAAGATATCTGCTCTGAAAACAAAAGAGGCCCCAAGTGTTGAAAAATCAAAACTCTCAGCTGAAGCTTCAAAGCAATTGATTCTTTATTCTCGGAAAAGAAAATACTTAGGTGCTATTAAAAGGAAATCTGAAGATGAAACCTCCCCAAAAAGACAAAAACTTCCATCCCCTGAACCCACACCTTCAGTAGATGTGTCTACTGTGAAGGTATCATCCGGAGATGATGTTGATAGTGAGAAAGAATGGGAGGAGCTGACCAGGATGGAGTCCCCCACTGGTGAAAAGGGAGGAAAGGCCGATGATCTTCTAACAACAGCAGACATTATGGAAGAGAGGCCTGATTCAAGCATGTTCATGACCCTCATCAACCATGGTTTTCCTTATGACATGGTTGAGAGGATGAATTCAACTGAAATGAAGAATGTACTGAAAGAGTTTGAATTTGCAAGATTCATAATCCCAAATTGTGATTATGAAGCCTTTACAGTCTTTCAGTCATTGGAGAAAATTAAAAAGGATTTGGGCCACTGTGACACAGCCAAACTGACCAAGTATAACATGACTTGCTGGTTACAGGGCCACAACTACAAACCGCATGAGCTCAAAGGCAGATCCACTGGAGAACTGCGAAGGATGATGGAGCATATGATGAAGGTGGAATTAGAAACTGGTGTCAAGTTCAGAACCACTGCTCCACATCCAAAAGAACAACAAAGTAAACTTGCTGCTGATCTAATAACAGTTGAACTAAAAGATCAGCACAAGGAAAAACAAAAACTAATCAGAGAGCCAAGGGCAGTAATCCCCGGAAAGGTATGGCCTCTGGGAACAACAGTTCGAGAGATTACAGAGAAGAAATCAACTCTCATTGAGCTGTATGATCATATCACAACTCCCAGTTCTATGGAAGAACACAGGATTATGGCCTGGAAATATGATCCAGACTGGGATTGTGCAGTAATAAAGAGGACATCTGGAAGGATTCACTACTTCCATGATGTGGAAGCTCTGTTGAGTCTTCCGGAGCAAGACATCAGGGATTTACAAAGCATCCCAATAACCAACTATCCAATCCATCTTAGGGGGAGAGACTTCTCTGCAGCTGTAAATGGTATGAAGACCAGATTTACTGATGATGTGCTCACACAAGCAAAGAAAGATGATAAGGAGCACAAAAGAATCAAACTAAGTAAGAAAAGAAGAATAGCTGAAGTCTCATCCCTTGTAGATGATGATATGCTGAAGAGAGTTGGATGTGACAAAAACTCAGATACCATCAAGAGCATCAAAGGAAATCAATTCACGTATCCCATCACAGAATGGGGATATGTTGAAAGAAATAAAGAGATGGTATTGCTGAGAAATGCTGATGGGAAGAAGGCTGATAAGATCAGGATTTTTGATCCAGTAGAGATAAAGATGCTACATCCAAGCTACACATCATACCTTCACGATAAATTCTTCCCAAAGCTAACAGATGAAAAAGCTCAGAATGATCTCTGCCTGTATGTGCATATGATACAAGTTGTAGATAAACTGCATGCAAAGGCACACAAGAGAATGAAGCATGAAGCTGGGCTACTAAAAGGAACAACAATAGCTGAAGTGTCTGAGCTCAGAATCTCAGAAGAAGATGAGTTGGAAATTGTACATAATGACAGTGTAGTGGAAACACTCACAACTGAAGAAGATGTTTTGGGACTGAGTTATGATACTCTGAAGAAGATCAGCAGGATGAAGATCAAGTACAAGTACGATGATCAGAAGACTGCTGTATCTTACTTCTACAATAAGATGATAGCAAGAGTCAAGGAGCTTGCAGTTTTGAAGGACTGATTACAAGGAGCTAAGCCTAAGGGGGAGTATTGTTGGATCTAGATTGTATAGGGCTAGATCATTTTTGTATAGGCTTAGTACTTGAATCAATCTTGTAATTAATATTTGTAACAGTCAAAATATATATATATATATATATATATATATATGTGTGTGTGTGTGTGTGTGTGTGCTTTGAATCTATAGGTTAACCCCATATATATGTGTGTTGATTTGTGACTTGACAGGAAGAAACAATATACTTGGACGGATTCCTGAAATTGACCAAGTGTAAGAAACATCTACGGATGAACATTATTGTTAATCCGTAGATATGTTTCTTGACCAAATGACCGCGTGAATGTTCCTGCGGATGATCAAGGACCATGAAGTGAAGACTCCTACGGAAGAAGGATTTCCTACGGAAGAACAACACTTCTGTCATCTACGGAAGAACAAAAGTTCTGCGGACGACAAGACTGCTGCGGAAGAACATCATACTTGTTTGATTGCTAATACCAAGAAGTCAAACAAGTCAACAAAATCAATAACAAATCCCAAGAGATTCGGTGTTTCCTTAGCCGACTCAAACCATCTATAAATACAAGTCCTAGGTTTCACATCTCGGGGAACATAATCAATCAATATACGGCTGTCAAGAGTTACATCATTGTGCAACCCTAACGCCGTCACATCAATATTAACATTATTCGATTCACTGAATTCGTTGTTCATAGTTATTCGTTATTATTCTTTTGTAATCATTACTTGATAGTTAATGAAATACGTTTGAATAATTATTGAATTCGCAGTTATTGTGTTTCTGTGGTTGTGTTCATCATTAATCATTAAACAATTAAACGTCAATTAATGATAATTCCGCGATCATTGAATTGATATATTTTAATACTGATAATTCCTGAATTGAGATCCTTGGATTCACACTTTCCATCTTACCTTGATGTCCCTCTCCTTCACCAAGACATTTCCATTCTCTGCCATTATAAACTTCTACCATTCCCAAGTTCTGTCTTCTACGTTCTCGAGCTTTGGCAATCTTAAACATGTCATGTTCTCCTTCTTTCGTCTCTAGCATTTTGTACATCCTCTCATAAGCTATGTTTTTTTCACTAACTTTATATGATGTCAATGGTGTGAATCTTTAAATTTAAAGACTTACTTTAGCTTCTTAATAATTTTAAAGAGAAGGAATACATATTACATATAGGAGCTGGAATGGAGGAGAAATAGAAAAGATTAGTTAAAAAAAGACTAGGTTATGAATACTCTAAAACACTTGGTAAAAACTAAAAAGTATATAAGTTTAAAAGAAAAAAGAAAAAAAAACTTAAAATTACCCTATATATGAAAAGAGAAAGCTGATGAGCAGTTCATTTTTGTTTCTTTGTGTTTGGCCACTGAAATTTTCAAGCCTTACATTTTACCCCCTATCCCCTTTTAAATGGGTTTTCTCTGTAATTTCCTTCTAAGAGAAAGAGGTACGGTGTGTGTGTGGGTGCACATGGCGGTGGCCTTGGACGGTGGCGCTCTGGTTGTTGGTGCCGATGAAAAAAGGAGTCTGGCGGTGGCTTGGCGTCACAATCTCCTTTTTTGTCGTCGGCGTTTCAGACAAGCATACGATTGGACGCTTCGCCTCTCTCACCGGGTGTGTGGTTGTACCTTGATTGTGACATCGGGCGCGACCACATCTTTGTTATGGCGGTGTCCGACCCTGTAACATCATCCGCATCACCAACGGTGGTTTTCTATTTTTTCGGCGACCGCGATTGTAACCTTTTGTCTCCCCTGTTGTTGTTAGTGTTGGTGATGGTAATGGTGGTCATGGTGGTGACATGTGTTGTTCCGATTGCGGGGGTGGAGTATTTAAGGTCAGGCTGGGGCCGTGGTGGTGATGGTGGTGGTACCACCGCCTCTGGCCTCTCTTTGCCTCACAATCTCCCCATTACTCTTTTAGGGTTTTCAGATCTCGCCGCCCGCCTCCACTATGTCGTGCATGCGTTAATGGTAACACTTGCTGCCACTGTGGCTATACTTGTTGCGATTTGTCGATGACGATGACCTAGGGTTCATATGAGACATTAAACTGATGTTTCTGGGTTTGAGTTGTTGTTAAAGATGCCCGACTACATTTTCTGACCTACTATTCATCTTTACTAAATGATGTTTGGGTTTTCCTCACCTGAGACTCGATTTTCATCCTTTTAATTCATGTTTGGTCTATGATGTATGTTGGGAGATAATGATGATGCTAATGGTCACGGTGGTCCCTTAGGTCGATGAATCTAAGGGTTAGGTCGGTGACGATGAATCTCGATTCATCCGAGGCTTTTTTACCTATAAAATGATCTCTCTGGCTTTCTATACTTGCAAGAAATTCCCTGTAGGGGTCACTATGTTTGGCGATGACGACAAGATAATAGATGTGTTCCTTGCTTTGGCGTGGCAAACTAATGTGTGCAGCCGCAAAGAACAATCATTTCTGAGCCAACAACGATGGATATTAATGGTTTACGGGTAATGATGATATGAAAACTAGGTGTCGTTTTGGCGAGGCAACCGATATTTTACGGCTACGACACATCATTTCTAAGCCTTCTAATCCAGATTTATACCGTTGTGTGGCATTATGATCGGATTTTTAACCGCCGCGAAGCGCGGTTGGTTACCACCTAGTTAATTTTAATACTTGAAAAACTGTCAAAGTTCCTCTAAATACACTGTTTATTGTTAATGCTAGTTCTCTCTCTCAACCCCTGTAAATTGACCTTAAAACGACACAAATTCTTCAAACTCACCCAAGGCATCAACACCAATATTTGTAGTACTTAACAAAATCCAACTTAAAGAGCAAATGAATACTGTCAAAGATACTTTTCACATCCTCGTCACTTACCTTTTCACTCATGTGATGTTTTGAAAAACAATATTCAACAAGTTCAATCTTATGCAAAAATGCAAGAAAGCAAGAAAAGAAAAACCATACTAAGAGAACAAAACATAAATCCTAGATAAGCTAGAGTTATGACTTATGATACAGCAATGGGTCTAATGTTTTTTTCTAAAGTATCCAACATAAACTATACCGTTCTTGTCAAAGTGCCTATAACAAAATAGTCAGGCAAAAATGCCAAAAAGGGCCCAAATTAACACGGTATCAGACACGAAAATCTCAAGCCTTGTCAAGTGCATCGCTGTGCTTGTACAAAGAGATGTGTAAAATATAAAATTTATAACAGACACAGTAGTATATAGCCCGTTTTTGACATATTAGCCATAAGAATGATGCCTGTGACGCTCCTTCTCCCTTGAAGAATATGAGGAGCCATGGTAGTCTCGATCTGAAACAACATAATATAACTGTCAATTTTGTTGCTATTTACAGAATGAAGTTAATGGAGAAATAACAGAGCGACTCAGATTTGCAAGGCCTAAAAAACAACCTCACAAGAAGATGACACTAAATTCAACACAAGTCTCCCAACCTTTTTCTAAATATATATGCACAATAAAGAAAATGGTAACAAAACTTAACCTCGAGAAGAATGGTGCTTTGCCTTTTCTGCGTGTCCTGTATATTAACATAAGTATCAGACTTCGAAAACAACAGATAGCAATTAGCAAACTAGATGAATATTGAGATTTGAGTTCAGAATTTTATTCAAAAGTTGATATTAATGCAGTAACATATGTTTTATTATTATATTTAAGACCCTAATTCTTTATTAGAAAACAAAAGTGAACAAGATGAGTTTCCAGCCAACCCAACTGAGCCAATTATCACTTGTCTTGACCTGACCATGACCCGCCTGATTCCCACCTCTACCAGATCAGTTCAAATTACCTTTTCAGGATGAACCGAAGGACGGTTGAGATATTTCTTTTTGCTATGTTTTAATCAAAATTTCTAACCGTCCCACTATGAGTAACTATATCTGTTGATGATAAATTAGCTTCAGAAGATCACCGTATATTGTAGTTATCATTATTAAACAATACAAAGTGTAGGATAACAGCCCCCTACACAAAGCCATGGGAAACAACTCCCTAAAAAAAGTGTAGCTAAAGGCTGTGAACATCATATTACAAAGCAATCCGGCCCCTAAGCAAAGTGGGAGCGGAGCTAAGTCAAGCACCGGCTAGGCCCTTTATTATTAAAAGATATGATATGCAAAAAACCTCTCACAAAGTAGTTGCCAGGTCAAACTTTGCAATTTCCAATTTTAAAAAGATCACTGAATGCTTGTAATTACAGGTCACAAGTTCACAACAAACTAACCTGAATCCCGTCCTCTATCTTTTGACCGGTGTCTCCTAACTTTGGCTTTTTCTCTATCTCTATCGGCTTCATAATCTCTCCCTCTTTCACGGTCACGAGCCTTGTGCCTATCCCTTTCTTTCTCCCTTTCCCTTTCCCTATCCTTTAACCGGTCAATGCTGGTATCTGTTACATATTCTTTACTTTTTGAAACGGTTTCGTCTTTAACCTCCCCCTCAACTGGAACCTTCTGAATATCATCATCACTCTTTGCGGAATCTTTCAACTTACTAATTGATGCTTTAACTAGGGCATCTTGTGAATCAGAATTAACAGCTGCAGGAGACCCTTTGGGTGCATCTCTATCATCAAGAACTGGGGGGCCACTTGATGGAACTTCCTACAATACATACCAAAAACCTGGAATCATGTTGCTCCTAATATAAGAGAAGAAAAACAGAAGCAAGTATAGGTTTCATCTTGAACATGTACTTGCAAATAGTTTAGTATGGGTTATATTTCATATCTAATGGGGTAAATTTTAGAACGTGTTAAACAATGAAACTGGCAGAAAATGACTTAAGGTCCATTAAAATTAAAATTATTTTCAAAAAACTCTGTACTCATTATATTTGATTGACTTATTAATATATAGTTATTTTAAAATTGGTGGGTTAACCCAACCCAACCAAGTTATCATATTAAAAAACAGCTGTTGTGAGCCGAACCTGCTTCAGCCAATAAGCCAGCATGTCCATTTTGCCAGAATTACACAAAATGTATCAAATAGACATTACATAAAAGTTGACCTTGGGAATGGGTTGCGAAGGTGAATCGCCTGGCCGATTAGACATTGTAAAAGAACCACCTTGTTTGCAAACAGGTATATATTGTGCCTTAGGTAGAGTGTATAGGTGAGCTAGAACTCTACAGACTTCATCAATACCCGTTTTGTCAGCATCAAATGCTTTCCACCATGGCGGATTTTCAGGCAGGGGTACATGGAATCTGCGGGCAGCAGCATATACAACTCCACATGCAACAACAGCACTCTTGAACCGCACACATAAAGTTGTGCGTAAGCTGTCCAAAACATAATATAATGGCCCGTGAAAATCAAGGGGAGAAAAGACAAAGAGAACATTTTGACTTTTCAAGTCAAATAGATGAAACTCATACCTATCATTTGCAAGATTCCAAGCTTCTTGTCTCAACTCTGTGGGCGTTTCAAGGGTGGCAAGATAATTTGATATGAATTTATGAGGATGTTCAACATGGCAGATGAAACCAAGCTCCCTCAATAAATGTCGTTCAGATCTGATCAAATCCATCTTTAATTCAGCATATTTCTCTGAAAATGCCTCTAAATGCTCTATAGGCAGATTCTCCCTTCTGCATTCCATTCTGTTAAAAACATTGAGGATATGCCTTGCTCTCCTAGGGTTTTCCTCAAGCTTTGAGGCAAGCAACACACAACCAGCTGCAATTCTCTAAGAAAATTACAAATACTAAAATACGTAAGGTTTGTTTAGGATGAAATAAAACACGTATCGATATTAAAACAAAAAAACCAAACCTTCACGTTGAAACGAACAAATGATTTCTTGCAGTAGAAGCGATGAAATAGAACCTGACCCGTGGCCATTACTTGTTGTGGTCTGTGCAATATGTAGTTAAGGCCTTTTTTTACGATCCGATTATTTAACACTAAATGGGCTTTTAATATAAGTATATAACTTTCATAGGGTTGCATGAAACAGCAAAGAAAATATGTAAAGATTGTGAAAAGGATACAACTTAAGCAAAATGCCACTTTCTTGGATAAGATCACAGCCGTATATTCTAAGTGTTGTTTCCGTGGCCTCATCGATCCCATCTTTCCTAGAAGGTGT
This sequence comes from Flaveria linearis, assembly GCA_024085815.1. Lineage (NCBI taxonomy): Eukaryota > Viridiplantae > Streptophyta > Magnoliopsida > Asterales > Asteraceae > Flaveria > Flaveria linearis. The sequence continues at coordinate 70,201,050 of CM044002.1, read as the reverse complement.
GTTCTGAAGTTGCTCATCAGTTAGATAGAATGTATCAATAGCTGTGTAAATCATAGTTTACAGAGGCCACACCTGTCAAATGGAACATACAAGTGCACAAAATCAATAGCATTAGCATGTAGCAAACATATTAATTTTCATACAATGTCAGGTGACACTATCAAAGAAGTCAAGCGTACACAATCACACAACATTTTAACGACATTCAAACTATAACCACCCAAACTATTTAACAAATTAAGCAATCAAAACAACAATTCAATGTGTACTACAATCTTTTCAGCAAACAACAGTCACAGTTGATAATATATTTCATTCCGAACCAGATTTAGGGTTAGAAATAGAACATCGAAATTTGAAACGCAACAGATATACAACCAGATTTAGGGTTACAAAAATCACCAACGGCGTCCTAAATAGATCAGAAACTAGATGAATTTGACTCAAAATTTAAGATTGTCAAGCGAAGTAAGAAACCTAGGGTATAAGGGTTTACTGACCAGTAAACTGGGCAGAATTGGGTAGAGAGTGGAGAGCCTATGTGGTTGGCCGTCGATAGCAGTGGCCGGAGGAGTGGTCTTCTGATTGAGATGCGAATCTGCGGTGACGACGGCCGGTGAGTAAGTCGGAGAGGGTGAAGATTGGCCGATGAATGAACGAACGAACGAACGATTCAGTGTAAAAAATCAAGCTGACCGCCTGTAAAATCGGATTCGGGTTAGACCCGTTTCGCCGTTCATACTCCTCCTATTTCATTATTACATTTCTAATTTCCTAAGGATAATAATCAATGTTCTCAGAACCGGATCGAACGTCGAACCGGACGCTTACTGGTTTGGCGGTCGGACCGGTCGGACCGGATGGACATGATTTAACTATATTTTAATTATATTTATATATGTAATTAAATATAAGTAATTTATATATGATTTATACATATATTTTATAGTTATATATAAAACTTAACTATATTTGTATATCTTACGTACTAATTTATGGTTTAACACCCCGTTTTTACCCACTAAAAGCAAAAAAAAAAAAAAAAATCAGAAAACCGGTCAAAACCGGTCCGGTTCGCCGGTCCAACCGCCGGTTCGGTTCGGACCGGCCGGTTCAAATGGCCAAAAACGATCCACCCTCGACCGGACCGGACCAGCCACCGATTCGCGGTCGAACCGGTCGGACCGGCCGGTCCGATCCGGTCCTAACAACATTGATAATAATCGAACCCAAACCTAATAGAAATACTTGAAACTCGAGATATTTGAGATTGGTATAAAATTGACTAAGCAGTGTGGGACTCGTATGGGATGACTTTGATTTTTTTCATGAATATGAGAAGAATATGTGATTGCATCATATATCCGTTTACCAGATCCGATTACTTGATTAAACATGCATATTTATCTTATTATATACCCGTAATTATTTTATTTTAATTTAATTTACTTAATAATTATATTATATATAATTATTTCTTTTGATTTTTTACATGATACTTAATAGCCTTTTACATAATAACTATTTGTTAAGTATAAGAGATTAAGCATCCTACCATTTACATATTTATCATCATCACCACCTACACCTCTCAAATCCTGCTTTTTAGTAGGATATACTGAGTATATTTGTTTGTTTGTTTGTTTGTTTGTTTATTAGTCTAATAACACAAAATAACTATTAGACACATGGTTTATTTTTAGCGTGTTCACGTCATCTCCACCTATGTTCCAGCTACTATTATCCATATGTCACTATCATAATAAAATTATAATTTTGATAAAAAATATTGACTTTAAAAAAGTTTCTTAATACCTCTCATTTAATACTATAATAATCAAGATAATTATTTAATAGAAATAAATAACATTTTATTATAAATGCTTTAATAAGACTTAATTTCGTTAAAATATATTTTAATTTGTAGCTAATCGTTGTTAAAACTAAAATGTTTAGAAATATATATAAAAAGGTTTATGTATATTTATGAATAATATTTTTTTACTTTTTATACTATTGTTTATACCTTAAATATGTTTTTTATATATAATAATTTTATCGATATGTTATCTATAACATATTTTAAATTATACATATATATAATCTATTATATTCTTTTTTTATTTTAACACGTGTAACGCACGGGTATCTAACCTATTATTTTATAAAGTTGTATCATAACTTGATATGTGGTACTAAAATTAAAGAGGATTATTAGTGGAACATAAAAAAATTAAGGATTAATGAAAATGTTATCTAGTACGTATATGAAAATTTAACTTTATATGACTTTCTAATTGCATTATATACCTGATGGGTATAACCAACGAGTAATTATTATAATTCTAACGGGTATACTCGATTACCTGCAGGTAAATACTCGATGCATGCCGACGGATTTTGGCATAGTATGGGACATATTATTCTAATCAGGTATTGGGTTGGGATTATCCATACCCGTTCCAAACCTGAACCATTGCCAACCCTACTCATTTCCCTAACGAATAATCTGAGTTATTTATGTTTTCTAATTAACTAAAGAATTTACAGAATCAATGACAGTCTTAAGAATTTTTCTAAATGGGATCACAATTTTCGAACTGTCCTTATAAAAATCTTTTTTATTGGGTCGTATCACCAATATGTTTCTTGTTGGATCGGGTTGGGTTCTAAAAAAAAACCTCACTTTGGAGTTTAGATGATTTGGTTTTGTTTGTATTCATTTTAAAGATAATTTTAAAGGTGATTTTAATAATTTTACTAATAGTAACAACGGGTTAAGGAAATTTTTCAAAAAAATATAAGAACAAAAATAAATGAAGAAATCACAATTTATCATCCTGGAATCAAACCTGCATCATCGAGTTTAGAAGAATCGTAGGCTTGTCAATAGAATAAGAACCAACTTATGTTTATAATTTGTAAAGAATTATATTTGACAAAAATTAAGAGGTGTAAAAAAAAAACAAATGCCACTACAAATATTCAAACCAATGTCTTCTTGGGTTTAATAGAAAGAACCATAGAATATAAAGAAACTAATGTGCTTGGTTTGCAAATAATAGTATATATCAAAAAGTTGATATTGAATAAAAAATAAATATGTCCACCAACATTTACAATGTAACATGTAACCTAGAATTTTTAGGATTATCAGATTTTAATAATCACAAACTTTTATTTATTGGTCGGAATTAATTTCAACTAATTAAATGTTTACGAACATTCTTAACTTTGAACTTATTTTCTTTAAATGATCCCTTATCAACTAAGAGTTAATCCCCGTTAGTTTTTCTGATTAAATGAGGCCAACTTTGAGCCAATTTTTAACTCCGGTGCCACCTAGCCTATATTAGGTTTGTTTTCTGTTGTCTAGCCTCCATCCTCACCTAAAATCTACATTCAACGATTCAGCTGATTCAGTTCAGGAGGTGAAGATAGACGAGTTTTAGGGTGAGGAAGTTTCATATTGACGGACCTGATGGTAGATTTTAACTTTCTACTTCCAGAGTACCAAGTTTCAGATTGACGGACCTGATGATTCATCCTTCCAGAGTACCATGCATTTATCATGCAATGATTTTCCCCTAGGGGCAGGAATTCCAATTTGCTCATAAGCTAGATTCTCATATGTTAAGCATGCTTCTGATCCGTGTATCACTTTCCCAAACATACCGCTGACCTCATCAAATATGGTCTTCCTTCACAATTGAATAGGAACTCCCATGATTTTGATCCATGCACTCTTTTCATAGTATAGTTTTTGCCCTTTCCATACCACCATATCGGAGAATACATTTTGACAACTTTCTTTTTTCGTCGGAAGAAATTCAAGAGCTTCGACCGAGGAGTTAAACGTGGGAAGGACTTTCATTCCCTATAGATATCTTAATTCCACTCTTCCCAATTTCCATTATTCAATTGTCCTTATTAATTAACATAATGAGTGTAGATCTTTCGTCTCCCTAATCAGGGATACTAGACTCCATGCTTTTGCCAGCGATTCCTGATTGACGATTAGTTTTTTCATGGGGTTGGAGCCAAGCAGAGCATCGTTGAAAGAGAAATCACCACCCTTTAAAGCTCATGCTCTTGTAATGTCGTACCTCCATGGGTTCAATTTCCTTTCATTATAATATATTGGTGCTCCTATTGTAGCCATCTGATCTTTCCGTTCTACTTTCCTTCCTTCCCTTTTGAATTTGGCCAAGTTGGCTGCTATTTTCATTCCGCCAATACACAAGTTGTTCAGTACCTTCTCCATACTTTTCACGTCTTTTGCTCGCCTAACACTGACGATTGGGATTGGCTACCCATTTTGATCACCCACTAGATTAGAGAGGAGATCGTACCCTACCCTCCTACCCCCTTCACACCTGCTTCTACTCCTGTCCTATCACATATTCCTCACCCGCCTTAACAGTCATTCGCCGCCTTTGTAGTGGCGATGAACCGTGAGACACACAAGATGCTTGAGACAGCTGGCAAGGTTAGAAATTTGTTAGAGGGTCAGGCCTGGACACATAGACACCTAGAGCTCCATAAGGAGAACCTTGAATCCACTAACAAGTACCATAACAGACTCGTAAAGGAATTCAAATGAGTGATGGCCCGTGTGAATACCTTGGAGGCTAGAGCCATGGAATCTGAGCAATAGCGTGTCCAAGTAGTAGTGAGGATTGTAGAAGTAGAGGCAAAGCTCTTGTTGCACAACAAGAAGAAGAACCTGAAGAAGACCCCTAGAAAGACCCAGAAGAAAATCCTGAGGAGGACCCAGGGGAGAATGAAGACGATACAATATGAGTTATCTCTTCAGTTGATGGTGGTAAATGAGTATTTAATTTTATTTCCTTATCCTAGATAGACAGGGTTGTTCCCATCCAACTGATATATTTTGAATTTTGATGGTCTGGTTTAACTATATTATACTCCTTACAATTTATTTTATTAAAGATTATTATTTGATTATTGACTTGTTGTGGTTATGTAAAATGCATGATTATTTACATTGTGCATTATGGTGATTATATATTTTATATTTTCTCATGTTCGTGTATTGTGAATTCGAAGAATCATGTCTAGGAAAAGAGCTGGATGCCCGAGCGGACGAGATACCATTAACAAGACCCAGGCTTAGCTGGATGCGGTCATCAATGAGCGTGTTGCTGAAGCGCTTATGGCATACGAATAAACCCATAATCAGAATAAAAATATCTGAACCAAAATAATCAGAATCAAAACCAAGGAGATAACCTTATGTCAAACGGATCTATTGGCCCATCCAAATGCAAACCTGCTTATCAAATCTTGAATTCTCAAACATCGTCATTCCTTTTCGATACAAATCAAACAGTCTATACATTCAAGATGTTTATGGATTGTAAACCTCATTCGTTCAGTGGTTCTGTAGGTGCTGTTACACTACTTCGTTGGTTGGAGAAACTTGAGTCAGTGTTTGCCATGTGCAATTGACCTGTGGAAAACCATGTCAAGTTCGCATCTGGCATATTGGAAGGACCAATATTGACTTGGTGGAGCTCACAAGTCTAGACATTGGGACTTGAAGCCTCTAATAATCTTCCATGGGATGACTTTAAGATCTTAATGAAAAATGAGTATTGTTCCAAGAATGAAGTCCAGAAGCTGGAGGGAGAGTTATAGAATCGTAAGATAGTAGGATATGATATTGAGGAATATATGACTCGTTCGAATGAGTTGGTTGCTTTATGTCCTCAAATGGTAACCCCAGCTTATAAAAGAATAGAGAAGTATATCGACGGATTAGCTCCTCAAATTCAAGCTAGTGTCATAACTGTTGTGATCTTGTTACTATACAACAACCTATCCGGCTAGCTCACAAGCTCACTGATCAGGTAGTGGCGCGGGGCACTCTGCCTAAGCGTGGCGTTGCGGCTGGTTCATCTGATAACAAACGATTATGGGATCGTACATCTGTAAGTCCTCAAACTCTAAGAACTCTCAACAACAACAAGATAGAAAGTTGGATTTCTCCATAAGCTTCACATATAACAGTTAGAAAAATAACAACAACGGTCAGGATTCAAGTAATTATGCAAGCAAGTATCCGAAGCGCAATAAATGCAATATTCACCATCATGGCAGTATGATCGTTTTTGTTTCCAAAGGTGTAGTAAGATGGGTCATGATGCTAAAGACTGTAAGGGTGAACTGATGACTAAGCAACAACCTCAACAACAACGACAAGGCGAAGCACCTAGGGGTTGTTTCGAATGTGGCAAAGAGGGTCATTACAAGAAGGATTGTCCACAACTGAAGAATGGGAATAAGGGCAATAATGGAAATAACAATAATAGAAATGACGCTAAGGGTCGAGCCTTCGTGATTGGATCTAGCGAGGCAAGGAACAACCAAAATGTGGTTACGCTTCATCTAAATGACTATTTTGCTTCTGTGTTATTTGATACCGGTGCTGATAGGATATTTATCTCTACCAAGTTTAGCAAACTTCTTGATGTAACTTTAATTGAATTGGAACCTAGTTACTATTGGATCTTGTATGCCCAAGACACATACAAGATTGATGTGGTTAGTATGTTATGATCCAAGTCGGATCATACCCAATAACAAGCTAAACAAACACCAATAAATATTTATTTGTTGATAAGATTAAACAAATAAATATTGACACCAATTTAGAAAATGGGTTTTCTAAATCCTTGCTTTTGAAATAGAACAACATTATATGGATAATTTGTTCATAAGAAATTATTTGTTTTATTATTTAAGTGGGTTAAATAATAACAAATAAAAGTGTGTTCAAGTTATAAAATTAAAAGGGTTTTAATTTTATAAACTTAAGGGTTAAGGAGTGTGATTTTTAAAAGATTAAAATGGGTGGGAACCCATTTCAAATGGGATTTTCGGCCGCCCCTTGGATCCCTTCCTTGGGATTCCTTTTTCTTGTTTTAAGCAAGACTTAAACTACATTTTCACACTCTACCTACATACACACTCTCTCTCTCACACATAAGAACTCTCTCCTCTTGTTTTCAATCTGAAAATTTCAGATTTGAAGTTGTTCTAAGCTGAAAATTTTGGATTTATTAAGAGGAGCAAGAAGGAGGCTTTGGTGTTGCAATTCCTAACAAGTAGGGTGTTTGCAAGAGCTTGTGGGTATACTAGCTTAAGGCCTTCTCCTTTGGAGGCTTTGGATTCAAGAACATCATCATCTTCTCCATCGAATTCCATCCATCTTCTTGTTCATAGAAAGGTTGTATTCTATGAACACCCTATGGTTGTTTATGTTTGGTAGCATGTCTTTTCACATATATTTGATCCTTGTTCTTGGGTTTGTATCTTAACATATAAAAATGGTCAATTTTTAGAATATAAACATGTTTTATATGTTCTTTTATCTGTTGCGTTTTGTAGTTTAAATGGTTAAACTAGCTTTGATAATCATGTACAAACCCAACAATGGCATCTAGAGCCTGTTATGTGGAAAACTTGCTTCAAAAGTCCAAGAAAAGTTAGTTTTATTGGACTTTTTCAACCCATTAGGAGCTGATTTGTTATGGATATATGAATCCCTTGTCTTTCAAGTTTTATTTTACATGCTTTAGAATAAAACTTGTAAGATTAAAGTCAAGTGGTTGATTATGTTGTTTGGACAAAAAGCCCTAAAATCTTGGTTTATGTTGGCTGAAATTTTAGGGTTAAAAGGGGAGTTCATTTTGTTCTTGAATATTGTATTTGGATACATGTTTTGGTACATAACATAGCCTTGACCATGTGTGCTTTGGATTTGGTTGAATGTTTGTCATGTTTGGTTTTATTCTTCCAAAGGGTTGTAATAATATTTTGTGTTTGTATTGGGTTGTAATTTATTTATTCATTGGTTATGTAATAAATAGATTACGTGCATTTCTTTTGTGAGAAAAATTTTATTAGGATATGATTTTGTAAAAGAAGATGCACAAGATCAAGACCCAAAGAAGGACACAAAAAACATGGACACTTGAAGCATTTGGATGTGGATTCAAGTGGGAGTTCATGTATACATTTTGATGTGTCACTGTTAACCCTTAGGAAGGTCCTAATGACAACACTTGTGATGGCAAACAAGTGTAGTCAACTTAGTGGCTATGGTTATGCACTTGTGATTGTATGATTATGCTTGTTTGGTTGTTTGTTTTATGATTGTTGTTTGATATATGGATATGCATAACAAACTTATTAACAAACTTGATGGTTCTTTATCATTAAGTGATTAATAAAAGGTTATTAAAAGGATTAATGATTTTAATAAAAGGGGTTTTATTAAAAAGAGAACCATAGGGTACCATGTGTTTGAAAGCATGCAAATACAAGGTACATAGAGTTTTCTAAACTAGAGTTATCAGAACTTAAAATTTCTTTTGAAAACAAGTTTAACACCATCCTTTTGCACAATACTTGAGTCACTTGGAAACTTCTAATGGGATAAAGGTCACCTAACCATTTTAAGGGAACTTATGATTTGAGGTGGGGATACCATATTTGTGGGATAAAGGTCACCTAACCACTTATGTTGGAAAACCTATATGTGTGTGCAAGTAGGGTGACTTGATTTGCAAAACATGTTAAATGGATCACCTATAATGTGGTTTACAAAGGGTGTTGATGGGATAAACATGCCGACTATACATATGATATTTAAAGTCAATCTCATACCACTAGAAGTTGCAAAAGGTTGCAATTGTCAAAACGTTGACTACCTTGTTAATTAAAATAATAGGATAAAGGCCACCTAACCACTATTTAAATGTAACGTTGGATTCTAGAATTTTAAAATTGTGTAAGACACATAAAAGGGTTTTAATAATTAAAATATGATAATATCAAAAATACTAAAATTGAACTTTGTTAAATTTTATAGATGGCCACCAACAACAATGAAAATAATGATATCCCGTCTGCTCAATCACTATCACTAAGGACTATTCTCCAAAAGGAGTGTCTAAACCATAATAACTTTATAGATTGGTTTCGAAACTTGAGAATTGTTCTCAAGTAAGAGAAACGATCGTATATTTTAGACGATTCGATTCCCGATCAACCTGATTAGGATGATGAGGGGGCCTATAACAATTGGGTAAAATACACTGAGGACTCGGTCCAAGTGTCTTGCCTCATGTTGGCAAGTATGACTCCGGATCTCCAAAAGGAGTATGAACATCACGGAGCGTACGACATGATTACCCAGTTGAAGGAAACGTTCCAACAACAAGCAAGGGTAGAGCGCTTCGAAATGGTTCGAGCAGTCCATGCATGTCGTATGGATGACATCCAATCAGTTTCATCTTTATGTACTTAAGATGAAAAGCCACATTGACCGCCTCGAAAGGCTGAATTGTCTCGTCTCGAAAGAGTTGGCTACGGATTTGATCCTCAATTCTTTGTCAAAAAGGTCTGACAACTTTGTTATGAATTATAACATGAACGGGTGGGACAAGAACATAAGTGAGCTTCACTCTATGCTCAAAACTGCTGAGGCAGCCATGGGTAAAAAGGTTTTGCCCGTTCTCACCATCAATGAAGGTGGGAACAAGAAGAGGCCTCACCCCGCACCCAAGGCAAGTGTTGCCAAGGGTAAAGGGTACGTTAGGGGAAAGGGAAAGGGAGTGGTAAGAGCGCCACCACCAAAACCAGCGGAGAAGAAGCAAAAGGTTGCTTCGAATGACCCATGCTTTAAGTGTGGGGAGATAGGATATTGGGCAAGAAATTGTCCTGTCCATCTCAAAGAGTTGCAAGCTAAGAGGGATGCCGAGCAAACCTCAGGTATAATTTTTATGATTCCTATTGATCTCAATTTAATATCCTCTAACACATGGGTATTGGATACCTGATGTGGAACTCATATTTGCAATTTGTTGCAGGGGTTCAAAAGAAGTAATGACTTCAAGAAAGGGGATGTAAGCCTCTACATGGGGAATGGGGCAAAAGTTCAAGTTGAAGACCGTGGGACTACATCTTGAAGCTTTCAAATGGTTTGGAAGCAATTTTGAACAATGTTTTGTATGCTCCTAGTTTGACTAAGAACATTATTTCAGTTTCCCAATTAAGACAATATGGTTATGTTATGACATTTACTGAAAATGAAATTCATGTTTCTTTAAATGACATCTTTTATTTTAAAGCTATTCCTATTAATGGTATTTATGAATTGGTTCATGAAAACACATTATATGATAGCTCATTGTACCAAACCACCACCAAAAGGCTCAAATTGGATTTGAGTAACACCTATCTTTGGCATTGCCGTCTTGGTCATATAAACAAGAAGCGCATACAAACACTTCAAAAGAATGGTATTTTAAAAGCAAGTGAATATGATTCATTTGATGTATGTGAATCTTGTTTACAAGGTAAAATGACTAAGGCACCTTTTAGTGACAAAACCGAAAGGGCAAAAGATTTATTAGGAATCATACATTCGGATGTATGTGGTTCATTTAAACCAATGACTAGGTACAATGAAAGATACTTCATTACCTTTACCAACGACTATAGTCGATATGATTATATGTACTTGTTAAGACACAAAGATGAAGCTTTTAAAATGTTTAAAACCTTTCAGAATGAAGTAAAAAATCAACTCAACAAGTCAATAAAAATTCTCCGCACAGATAGATGAGGTGAATATCTAAATGATGCTTTCAGAGATCAACTTAGAAGTTATGGGATTATCTCATAACTATCTCCCCCTGGAACACCACAACACAATGGTGTGTCCGAGAGGAGAAATCACTCTATTGGATATGGTTCGATCTATGATGGCTAGAAGCTCATTGCCTCTATCATTTTGGGGTTTCGCTTTGCTCTCTGCGGCCCGTATTTTGAATATGGCCCCAACCAAGAAAGTTGAAAATAAACCTTTCAAAATATGGCATGGAAGGGTTCCATCTCTATCATATCTAAAGGTGTGGGGTTGTGAGGCTTATGTTTAGACTCCCACCTCAAACAAGTTAGAAAGCCGTTCCACTAAGTGCATCTTCATTAGATATCCTAGATACTATAGGATATTGTTTCTATGATCCATTAGAACAAAAGGAGTTTGTTGCCAAGAAGGCTGAGTTCTTAGAAGCTATGTTCCTTATGGAAGGAGCTAGCAGTAGAACTGTGGATCTTGAAGAGGATCAAGAACCACAACCCGATACACGTTTGGTTGACACTAGCACTCAACATGAGGATGTTGAGGATGATCAAATGGTTGATCAATACACACAAAACATTGGCAGATCTGGTAGAACTAATAATCCACCTGAAAGATATGGATTTTTCGTAGATAGATACTATATGGTAGATTCTGATGAACTAACCACATACCTTGATACAATGTCCAATTTGGATTGTGACAAATGGCTTGAAGCCATGAACGTTAAGATGCAATCCATGTATGACAATCAAGTGTGGGACTTGGTTATACCACCTCTTAATTCCAAGATAGTTGGAAGTAAGTGGGTTTTCAAGAAGAAAACCAACATGCATGGAAAATTGGATACTTACAAAGCTAGACTTGTAGCGAAAGGTTTCACTCAAATTCAAGGGGTTGATTATGATGAGACCTTCTCGCCGATTGCAATGCTAAAGTCTATTAGGATATTATTTGCCATAGCTGTTGGACCAAACGAACCAATAAGCCAAGATCAGGAAAACCTCTAAGTCCCACATGACATCACAACAACTGCTGAAGACTCCCATCAGCTGTTCTGACAAAGTCTGAAGAATCAACAGCTGAAGTTCAAAGAACTGAAGTACAACAGCTGAAGATCCCAAAGTACTGAAGATAAGTACTGAAGTCTAAAGTACTGATAAACACAAGTACTGAAGACTTCAAGTACTGAAGACAAGTGCTGAAGATCAAAGTCTGAAGAACTGAAGAACTGATGAACAACTGCTGATGCACAAAGTCTGAAGACAACGACTGAAGACATCAGCTGATGACAACTACTGAAGTCATCAGCTGATGAATCATCTGAAGACCAAAGTCTGAAGACCAAAGTGCTGAAGGTTCAGAGTTTGTCACAACAGCTGAAGAAGTCTTCTTCAGTTGTTGTGATGGTTTATTTTCTTTTCAGTAGTTTTATGTTTTTCATTTCAGTAGTTTGTACAACAGCTGAAGAGTTTGTTTTTCAGCTGTTATAGTTCAGTAGTTGTAAACGACTGAAGAGTTTGTTCTTCAGTCGTTATAGCTTTTCAGTAGTTTCCTTTTCAGTACTTGTAATAGGTAGAGCACTTAGGAAATTTTGTAAGAAGATGTCAGCTGTTGTGACATCTTCAGTAGTTGTGTTCTATTAGTAGTTAGTTAAATAATTGTTTAATGTCAGTGGAATCTAACAACAGTATGGGTCATTTGCCTATAAAAGGGCAGTGACCTGAATGTATTCCACGCCGAAACATGTGAAATAAACGAATATTATTCCTTTTAAAGCAGAATTATTCTCTCTCTCTACTTTTGGTTTGCATGCAATATTCTTTATGTTCTTGCTTTAATTGCTAATATTCATGCTAAATCCGCTGCGAATATAATCTAATTGATCAAACTAGAGGCTGAGATCCTAACAAATGGTATCAGAGCAGGTTAATCATTGATCGATTTCACTATTGATCATTTGAAACTGCTCTTTTGATCTCTAAGTTTGATCGAATTAGCAATTTGCAAGAATTAGCTGTAGAGAGAGAGATTCTGCTGTTTCTGGCGAAAAACTTGAGGTTCTCTTGGTGGTTTTGAGCTACATTTGTTTTTTTAAACTTGAGTTTGACTAATAACTGAGATGACTACACCAACAAACGATCCTCACAATACTGGTTCCTCAACCAAGCCACCGATGCTTGTGAGGAATGAGTACAACATATGGCAAAGACGTATGCTTCACCACTTGTCTGTCAACAATGCTGGTTGTTGGAAGTCAGTGGTGCATGGACCATACAAGCCTATGGTGAGCGTCCCTGAATCTAATGAACAGGTTCCAAAGAAACCTGAGCAATATTCGGACGAAGATCTAAAGCTGTTCGAGATTGATGCTAGAGCCCATGGAATTTTAGCCATGGCTATTCCAAATGAGATTTACTCAGGGCTCTTGCATCATGAAACTGTTCATGACCTATGGGTTGCTCTAAAGGAACAATTTGGAGGAACTGATTCGGTCTTAGCAAACAATAGGGAAATCCTCGCCCAACAATATGAGACATTCTCATATAGAAAGGGTGAGACTCTGACCCAGCAGTTTGAGCGGTTCTCTTGTTTGATTTCTGAGCTGAAGATGGTCAAACAAGAGTACTCCAACAGCCAGATGAACAACAGGTTCCTCAGATCACTGCCTGAGAGATGGGACACTTATACCATTGTCCTACGCTCTAGTGCAAATCTGGAAACTCTATCTCTCACCCAACTTCATGGGAAACTGCTCACCTTTGAGAGAGAGATAGAGCAAAAGAGGAAGTTGTCCACCTCTGGAAAGCTCGCTGATGACTTTGTTCAAGGAAATGCTGCCTTGATAAGTCAGGAGTCAGAATATGCTTCATCAGAAAGTTCTTATGATGAGCATATTGATTTCTCTACCAACTCAGAACAAGCTTTTGTTGGTGTAGGTAGTAGTTCAGGAGGCTGCAGTGATAACTGGTGCTTCTTGATGGAGGATTTGAAGGGCATTCCAGATGATGATCTGGAAGAGATGGATATTTTGAGCCAAATGGAAATGATCAATATCAGATCTCAAAAGTTCTACAAAAGAACTGGCAGGAAATTCCCTGGTCTATCTGGCAAAACCAAAGTTGGTTTTGACAAGAGCAAGTTGAGGTGTCACAAGTGCCAAAGGCTTGGACACTTTGCTAGAGAGTGTAGATCATCTGGATCTAACTCCTCTGCACCCTTTATGACTTTTCCAAGCAATAGCTCACAGCACAGAGGGCAACCTTCCTCCAGTTCTGGTCATCCATCACAAGCACAGGCATCACCTGCTTATTTTGTGCCTCAGGGGTATATGCCATACTCATACCCCTGCTACTATGTGCCTCAGCCCAGTCAAACTCAAGCACCTCGGCTCAACCACCACAGGCTCTTCCTGAGCCTAAATCTTCCCCATCTCATCATCAAACACAACCTCAACAACACAGCTTCTTCACCCCAGGAGTTATTGACTGGAGTAGTCTACCAGATGATCTATCTGGTCAGGAACAACTACTCCAAGGTGCTGGTCAACATGGTGGTGATAGTCCTTTTGGAAATCTTGCTCTGATGGCCTTTGAGTCTGCTGAGGGGTCATCATCCAATGCCTCATCACAGGTATCATCTGAGGCCAAAGCCAAGCTTTGTTCTGAATCATGCATAGCAGCATTTTCTTCTATTAGAGAAGCAAATGTAGCTTTAATAGATAAAAATCTTAAGCTAGAGCACACTATTTCCAAAAGAAAAGCTGATTTTGAGGTTGTACTAAAAGAGAAAAATGATGAGATTTACAAGCTTAAATGCCAAATCAAAGATGGTAAAGCTAGGGAAGATGTACTTCTAGAGAAGTACAGAGACCTCAAGGAAACTCTTGCAAACACCCAAGTAGAGTGTGATCGATGGGTGCAATCATGCAAGGGTTTTGAAATGCTTCTTAAGAAGCAATCAGCTTCCAATGTGAAGTTTGGGATTGGTTATAATCACACTGCTCCTCCTACAGATTTCACTTCAAGAGCAGAAGTTGAATCTGATGGAGAGAGAAATAACCATTCCTTCTCATCATGTGACCTGCTATCTTCTGATTCAGCATCATTAGAGATAGAAGTCAGCAACCAATCAGCAGATGCTACAAGAGTTGATGGTTCAAATGCTGACTGTCACATGATCAAAAAGTTGATCAACTCAGGTGTTGTCTCTAGAAGTACTGAAAGTACTAGAGAGCAAGTGATAACACTTGAAGTTCAAACCTCAACTACTGCCAGCACTGAAGAGAAGAAAACTGACAGTAGAAAAGGTTTGAAGACAACTAAAGAAGAGGTCAGGAAAGCAGGTACTAAAGGGAAGAAAACTGCTAGTACTGATAACAAACAGCTGAAGAACAAGTCTTTAGCAGTTTCATCTTCTTTGGTTGATGATCAACACAAGATGAAGAAGAAGCCATGTGAGATATGTGGCTTGTTCAATCATCTTACTGATGATTGCTGGTACAAAAAGGGTTCCAAACTCAAACAACAGGAGGAAATTAAAGAGCAAATAAAGAAAATGAAAAATGAGTTTGAAACCAAGTTTGTACTAGTAACATCAAAGCCTGAAATCCCTAAACCCAAAGCTAAATCTAAAAAGAAAGTAGGGAATACTCAGGCAACAGCAGAGGTTGCTCAGAAAAAGATGGTACAACATAGGAATCCATCATCAGCAAACTCCAGTGTGTCTGAAGAGCTGAAAGCTTTATCACAAAGTCAAACACAACTGGTGATGATGGTTCAGCATCTAATGGGAAGAGTCAACCATTTAGATGCTCCTGTGTTGAAATCACAGAAAAGGAAGTCCAAGCCAAAGGGTTCCTCTTCTACACCATCTTCTTCACCTCAGGCTGTTACACATAACACACCTGTTAGTGTTGCACCTATAGTTGAGAACAGACCCAAAACCAAACAGGTTTGGGTCTCTAAAACTAACTAACATGTGGTTATGATTGCAGGATTCTTCAACATGCCAAAAGAGCATCTGGTATGTAGACAGTGGAGGATCTATGCACATGACAGGAAGCAGCTCCCTTCTTAATGACTACTCTCAAGGAAAGAAGGGATTTGTCTCCTTTGGCAATGATGCAAAGGGTTACATCATCGGAAAAGGCTTTGTTTCCAATGGGGAAATAATGTTTGATGATGTTAACCATGTGGAGAATCTCAAGTACAACCTCTTGAGTGTCAGTCAAATGTGTGATAAAGGCCATGTTGCCCTTTTCACAAGCTAGAACTGTCGGATTCTGTCATCCAAAGTTCTAAATTTGATTAACAAGGTGTTGGATGAATACACTCTCCTGAAGGCCAACAGGACAGGAAGAGTGTATGCCTTAGATCTTTCCAAAAAGATAGATCTAAAAGGCCATCCTTGCCTATTCTCCAAGGCATCTTCTCAAGAGTCTACTCTATGGCATAGAAGGCTGGGGCATGTTAATTTCAAGAACATGAATCAGTTGATAAGCCATGGTTTAGTAAGAGGATTGCCTTTGAAGGAGTTCAAGTGTGAAGACAACTGCACTGCTTGCTTAAAAGGAAAACAACACAAAGTTTCATTCCCTTCAATAGAAGAACCAAAGTCCACTACCTGCTTGCAGCTCTTGCACATGGATCTCTTTGGTCCTGTCAGAGTGATGAGCATGGCAAAGAAGAAATACTGCCTGGTAATTATGGATGATTATTCCAGGTATGTATGGACTTTCTTCTTGCACTCTAAGGATGAAGCAGCCAAGACTATCATGAACTTTGTGTTATTTGTAGAAAAGCAGTATTCCCTACAGGTCAAGTGTGTGAGGAGTGACAATGGAACAGAATTTAGAAACCACACACTTGATGACTTCTACCTGTCCAAGGGAATTAAGAGGCAGTTTAGTATTCCTAGAACTCCTGAGCAGAATGGAGTGGTGGAGAGAAAGAACAGGACTCTCATTGAAGCAGTAAGGTCAATGTTGGCTGACTCAGGTTTGCCACTGACCTTTTGGGCTGAAGCTGTCAATACAGCTTGCTATGTACAAAATAGAACTTTAGTGAATAAGAGGTTGATGAAGACTCCTTATGAAATTCTTCATCATTTGGCTCCTCTAATTTCATTCTTTAGAGCCTTTGGGTGTCCATGTTTTATTCTCAACACTAGCAACCCACTCCAGAAATTTGCTAGTAAGGTGGATGCAGGGTATTTTGTTGGTTATTCATCAACTTGCAAGGCATACAGAGTCTTCAATTGTAGGACAAAAGTGGTTGAAGAAACTCTGCATGTTAAGTTCAATGAATCTCCAAAGGACAAGATTCCACAAAACCCTGTGGAGTTGTTTGATCTGGACATACTGCAATATGTTCCTTATCAACCTCCAGCTGTTGAGCCTGTCAACAGTTCTCCACCTGGTGGTACTGATGATGATGTAGTCAGTACTCACCTCTTCAGGTTTAGTGACAACCTGCCTGAGTTCACTAAACCTGATGCTCCTGTAGCTTCAGCAGCCCCATCCACAACAAATGCTGATGAGATTTCTGCAAGCTCTACTTTATTTGAGCTGCCATCTCCTACATGGTTTCAGGAATCTCCATCACCATTTGTTGCTGCTGAAAGTCCTACAAACAGTTGCATTGACATTATAGTCTATCAAGAGCTGAGGAATCACCCCACATCTCAAATCATTGGTGATATCAATGCTGGAGTTTCAACCAGAAGTCAATTGTCCAATTTCTGCTTCTATGCTCTCTTCATCAGTCAGCAAGAGCCAAAGAACTATCATGTTGCTTTAAGAGACAATGGATGGGTTGAAGCAATGCAGCTTGAGCTTTTTCAGTTCAAGAAACAGCAAGTGTGGGAGCTTGTTCCTTTACCCCAAGGGAAGTGTGCAATAGGCACCAAATGGGTATTCAGGAACAAAACAGATGATAAGGGCCAAATTGTCAAGAACAAGGCCAGGCTGGTTGTCCAAGGATTTGCACAAGTGGAAGGCATCGATTATGATGAGACCTTTGCTCCTGTGGCAAGACTGGAAGCAATCAGACTGTTCCTAGCTCATGCTGCCTTTCACAGTCTTAAGGTTTATCAAATGGATGTCAAAAGTGCCTTCTTATATGGAAAAATAAAAGAAGAAGTTTATGTGTGTTAACCACCAGGCTTTGAGGACAACAAACATCCTGACTGGGTGTACAAGCTTGATAAGGATCTTTATGGGCTGAAGCAAGCTCCTAGAGCTTGGTATGAGACACTCTCAACTTTTCTTTTAGAGAACAAGTTCACTAGAGGCACCATTGATAAAACCTTATTCATCAAGACTGTGGGACAACATAAGCTCCTTGTTCAAATTTATGCAGATGACATCATCTTTGCATCATCTGATCTAAGGTTGTGTGATGAATTTACAATGCTCATGAAGCAAAAGTTTGAAATAAGTGCTATGGGGGAATTACAGTTCTTTCTAGGTTTGCAAATCAAACAAAGGGATGATGGAATTTTCATCCATCAGTCCAAATACACCAAAGAGTTGTTGAATAAGTTTGATTTACAAACCTGTAAGCCCTGTTCTACTCCCATGAGCAGCATCACACAACTAGATGTAGATCAGAAAGGTAAAGCGGTTGATGAAACCCTTTACAGATGTATGATTGGGTCCTTGATGTACCTTACAGCTTCTAGACCAGACATCATGTTTGCAACATGTGTTTGTGCTAGATTTCAGGCTGCACCTAAAGAATCCCATTTGATTGCAGTCAAAAGGATCTTTAGATATCTGCAAGGTACCCAATCACTAGGTCTTTGGTATTCAACTGGGCATTCTTGCAAATTAGTTGCTTTCTCTGATAGTGACTATGCAGGATGCAAGGTCACCAGAAAATCCACTTCTGGTGGTTGCCAATTCCTAGGCAATTGTTTAGTTTCTTGGCAGAGTAAGAAACAAACATCAATTGCTACATCCACTGCTGAAGCTGAGTACATTGCTGCTGCAAGTTGTACATCTCAGATACTCTGGCTTCAAAACCAACTCTTGGATTATGGCATTACAGAGAGTAAGACTCCATTATTAATGGATAGTGCTTCAGCTCTTTGCATTGTCAAAAATCCAGTCCAGCACTCTAGGACCAAACATATAGAGATCAGACATCACTTTATTAGGGATTGCTATCAAAAAGGTCTGATTGATCCAAAGTTTGTGCCTAGTGCTGATGAGCTTGCAGATATATTTACTAAGCCTTTAGATAGTGCCACATTTCAAAACTTGGTACTAAGGCTTGGTATGCTGCAGCTCGAATAATTTGACCAATACTGATGTTCTCAGTTCACAAGTACTGATGAGCATTAGTGTGCAAAGGTCAAATATAAGTACTGATGAGTAATTTAGTCTTCAGCATTTTCACAACTACTGAAGACTAAAAGGCTTCAAAGTACTGATGTACATTATTTGTTGAAAACAACTGATGTAGTGAGGTGGATTACAACTACTGATGTATTATTTTCAAACAAATAAGTACTGAAGAACAAATTTTGTTCACAAGTACTGATGAGTAATTTACACAAGTACTGAAGACAAAATTTGTTCACCAGCTCTGGAGTATTTCATCAGCACTTGTGAACATCTGATCATAAGAGCTGAAGGCATAAATACTCACAAGAGCTGAAGGGTCAATGAAACATCTGAAAGTCAGCCAAAGAGCTGATGAGTAAATGTGGAGGTCAGCATGAAACAACTGATTTGACGGAAACAACTGATGAGTAATTTTACTCTTCAACTGATGCCAACAGCTGCTGTTTCATACCCAAACAACTGAAGGACAAAACCATGTCTTCAGTAGTTTCACAACTACTGATGACTAACACCAAGTCCTCAGTTATTGACAGCAACTGAAGCAATACCATGTCTTCAGTAGTTCACAACTACTGATATCAGTAGTTCACAACTACTGAAGGCTAACACCAAGTCTTCAGTTGTTACAACGTCTGAAGACGAAAACTAGGCCTTCAGTAGTTTATAACTACTGAAGACTAATAACAAGTCTTTGAAGGGTTTGTTAGAACACTAAAACATAGTTTAACCTTTTAAACTTTTCAGAAAACGCAGCGGATGTAAAGGATTATAACAAGTTTATAATCTGAAAATTTCGTGTTCTAAATGTGGTTTTAAGATGAAAAACAAAACCCATATCAATAGGATCTTAAATATATGAATGGACAAGCTATGAACATGCATAAATATACATAAAATCACAGCCATGATGAGCTGTGAATTCTACCTCTTGTTGCAGCTCAAACTCGACCAAAAGGGAGGATGGAAGGTCCAAAACTCGGCCAAGACTCCAAGAGAGGATGTCCTCAAGTTAGTATACCCGAAGCTCTTTGCAAACACCCTTCTTGCTAGGTAGAATATCACCAAAAACAACTTCTAAAACCCCTTTTTTTCTGCTGTTGAAACCGTGGACAAGAGGAGAGAAAGAGAGAGTTTTCTTGGTTGGTTTTGCATGCATAAGAGAAATGAATTGGCTGGTCTAAGAGTTTTTCAAGACCACTTAATGTGTGTTATTCAATCAACTAAAGTGGTCCAATAAGAAACAAGAAGGGGGGGGCCAAAAGAGACTTCAAAATGGGTTTCCCCCCTTTTTTTTACTAGACACATTAGAATGTTGCATTGGTCTTGTTATTTGTTCTCTTAGTATATGTATACAATTAACCAATTAATTGTATAACATATATAATGCCATTATTAATTTGTAATGTCATCTAATAAATATAAATAACATTACAAATAATATCATTGAACAAAATATCCTAATAAATTGTTCTATCTCATATGCATCTCGTTTAGAAAACACTTTTTCTAAATTGGTGAAAAATATTTAATTGCATAATCATATCATCAATTAAATATTAATTGGTGTTTGCTAAGCTTGTTATTGGGTATAACCCGACTTGGATCATTACGTACTAACCACATCAATATTCTACGTGTCTTGGGCACATTGAATCCTACAATCTCCCACTTGCCCAAGATTCATAGAAGATTGATGCAAGCAGTAAATACCGCCTAACAACGGTTTACTACCCTTAATACGCATGACTTATAGCCATTCAATAACATCATCCCTTTCAAGTACCCTACTTGAAATGATTTAGGTGAATTAATCATTTATCCTTTTGTTGCAGATGTCATGTTAAATCCAAGAACACAGAATGATCATTTCTTGTTGATTTAACTTATCAGGCCTTAGACATCTAACTCTCAACGAATAAGAGGAACAAATTCCATCTTGACTACATACGTTTCTCACAAACACCTCGTGTTATACCTGAACATATCCTTATGTACTGTCCATTATTTCAGGACAGTGAAGAATTTGCTCAAGGTATAATACTTGGTGAATATCAAAACCCAATATGTATCTCAGGTCGGAGGATACCAAATGATATTCGCCTTTACTCAAATTTACTTATGATCAATCAATAAGATTCCATGTAGTAAAGTTTGAGATGCGGGTTAGTCCAATATTTGTATCCCACAAATATCTATGAACCTTGGTAGCAACCCATTGCTCTATGTTCATCCTTATGAATATCAACCAATCCTAGTTCATAATAGTCTTACCTTCAAACTTGTTCCCACAAGTCTGAACGACTACGAACATTTAGAGTAAACATTTTACTCATGGATTAAACATGCTAAATTGGAATATTATTTGAAACATTATAACCAAATAATTTTATTCAAATAATAGAAAGTTCCACATATCCAAATACAAAATTTACAGATCAAATCCAATCACTAGAATATCGAAGTCCCATGGCACAAGTATGACCTTCATGCTTTGCCTTTTCAAGGAGCTTCGTGAGAGGATCCGCAACGTTTTGATCCGTGTGAACTTTGCGAATACATATCTTTCCCTTTTCAACTTCATCTCGTATGTAGTTGAATCTCCGCTCAATGTGCCTAGTCTTTTGATGAGGACGGGGTTCCTTGATTTGTGCAATCGCACCCTCGTTATCACAAAAGATCTCTAGGGGGTCCTGAATGGAAGGGACTACCCCTAGATCGGCAATGAATTTCTTCAACCATGCAGCTTCTTGAGCTGCCAATGAGGCGGCGACGTATTCTGATTCTGTAGTTGATAGAGCCACCACATCCTGCTTGGAGCTCTTCCAAGAAACCGCTCCTCCATTCAGAATCAAAATGTATCCCGATTGTGACCGAGAATCATCACGATCGGTTTGGAAACTTGCATCCGTGTAACCTTTTACAACGAGTTCCTCGTCACCAGATCCATAGATTAGGAACATATCTCTTGTCCTCCTTAGGTACTTAAGTATGTTCTTAACAGCCATCCAATGACTGTTTCCAGGATTCTGCTGGTAACGGCTTGTCATGCTTAAAGCGCATGACACGTCCGGTCGAGTGCATATCATTGCATACATGATGGATCCTATAGCAGATGCGTATGGGATTGCCTTCATGCTATCTTGCTCATCCTTTGAGCTTGGACATTGAGTCGTGCTCAATATTGTTCCTCTTTGAATAGGTACCGTACCTTTCTTAGAGTTTTCCATCTTGAACCTTTTCAAGATCTTATCAATGTATGCACTTTGATTCAAACCAATCAACCGCCTTGATCTATCCCTATAGATCTTTATTCCCAGAATATAGGCGGCTTCACCTAGATCCTTGATGGAAAAACAACTTCCAAGCCAGGTTTTTACACCTTCCAAGGTTGGAATGTCATTTCCAAATAGTAGTATGTCATCAACATACAACACTAGGAAGGTTATTGTGCTCCCACTAGCCTTCTTATACACACAAGCCTCATCAGCGTTTTTGATGAAGCCGAATTTCTTTACTTCCTCATCAAAACGGTGATTCCAGCTTCTCGATGCTTGTTTCAATCCATAGATTGATTTCTTCAACTTGCATACTTTATTAGGATGTTTTGGATCGACAAAACCTTCAGGCTGAACCATATAGACATCTTCCTCAAGATATCCATTTAGGAAAGCGGTTTTGACATCCATTTGCCAAATCTCATAATCATAATGAGCAGCTATGGCAAACAATATCCTTATGGACTTTAGCATCGCAACAGGTGAGAAGGTTTCATCATAATCAACCCCTTGAGTTTGAATGAAACCCTTTGCTACAAGTCTAGCTTTATAAGTATCCAAGTTTCCATGCATATCGGTTTTCTTCTTGAAAACCCACTTACTTCCAACCACCTTGGAATTAAGAGGTGGTACAACAAGTTCCCAAACTTGGTTGTCATACATGGATTGCATCTCAACGTTCATGGCTTCTAGCCATTTGTCACAATCCGCATTGGACATTGCATTATGGTATGTGGTTGGTTCATCAGAATCTACCACATAGCATCCATCCATGAAAAATCCATATCTTTCAGGTGGATTACTAGTTCTACCACTTCTGCGAACGTCTTGTGTGTATTGATCAACCCCTTGATCTTCCTCAACATCCTGATGTTGAGTGCTAGTTTCAACCAAACGTGTATCGGGTTGTGGTTCTTGATCCTCTTCAAGATCCACTGTTCTACTGCCAGCTCCTTCCATAAGGAACTTTGCTTCTAAGAACTCACCCTTTCTGGCAACAAACACCTTTTGTTCCAGTGGATCGTAGAAATAATAACCCATAGAATCTCTAGGATATCCAACAAAGATACACTTGGTGGATCGGACTTCCAACTTGTTTGGGGTGGGAGTCTTAACATAAGCCTCACATCCCCAAACCCTTAAGTATGATAGGGATGGAACTCTTCCATGCCATATCTCAAAAGGTGTCCTTTCCACCTTTTTGGTTGGGGCCATATTTAGAATACGGGCCGCGGAGAGCAAAGCGAAACCCCAAAATGATAGAGGTAATGAGCTTCTAGCCATCATAGATCGAACCATATCCAATAAGGTTCGATTCCTCCTTTCAGACACACCATTATGTTGTGGTGTTCCAGGTGGAGTGAGTTGTGAGACAATCCCACAACTCCTAAGATGATCTTGAAAAACATCACTTAGGTATTCACCTCCTCTATCGGTACGGAGAATTTTAATTGACTTATTGAGTTGATTTTTTACTTCATTCTTGAAGATTTTGAACATTTCAAAAGCTTCATCTTTGTGCCTTAATAAGTACACATACCCATAGTGACTATAGTCGTCGGTAAAGGTAATGAAGTATCTTTCACCATTCCTAGTCATTGGCTTAAAAGGACCACATACATCCGAATGTATGATTCCTAATAAATCTTTTGCCCTTTCAGTAGTTCCACTAAAGGGCGCCTTAGTCATCTTGCCTTGTAAACAAGATTCACAAACATCAAATGAATCACATTCATTTGTTTTTAAAAGACCATTCTTTTGAAGTGTTTGTAAACGTTTCTTGTTTATATAACCAAGACGACAATGCCAAAGATAGGTGTCACTTAAGTCCAACTTGAGCTTCTTGGTGTTAGTTTGGTACAATGAACTATTTAAAGTATTTTCATGAACTAATTCATAAATACCATTAATTGGTATAGCTTTAAAATAGAACATACCATTTAAAGAAACATGAATATCATTTTCAATAAAAGATAATACATAATCATAATGTCTTAATTGAGATACAGAAATAATGTTCCTAGTCAAACTAGGAGCATACAAAACATTCTTCAAAATAACTTCCAAACCATTTGGAAGTCTCAGGATGTAGTCCCCACGAGCTTCAACTAAGACTTTAGTTCCATTGCCCATGAAGAGGCTAACATCCCCTTTCTTGAAGTCCCTACTTCTTGTGAACCCCTGCAACAAACTGCAAATATGAGTTCCACATCCGGTATCCAATACCCATGTGTTTGAAGATGTAACATTAAGATCAATATGTATCATGTATATTGTACCTGAGGTCTGCCCGGCATCCCTCTTTGCTTTCAACTCTTGGAGATGGACAGGACAATTCCTTGCCCAATGTCCTATCTCCCCACACTTGAAGCATGGGTCATTAGTAGCAACCTTTTGCTTCTTCTCTTGTGGTTTGGGTGGTACCCTTACCACCCCCTTCCCCTTTCCCACGCAGGTCCCTTACCCTTGGCAACCTTTGCCTTGGGTGCGGGATGAGGCCTTTTGTTGTTCCCACCTTCATTGATGGTGAGAACGGGTAAAACCCTTTTACCCATGGCCGCCTCGGCCGTTTTGAGCATTGAGTGAAGTTCACCAATGCTTTTGTCCCATGCATTCATGTTGTAGTTCAACACGAATGTCTCGAACTTCTTGGTTAGGCCATTTAGGATCAAATCCGTGGCCAACTCCTTCGAGACGGGGCAGTTTAGCCTCTCGAGGCGGTCAATATGACTTTTCATCTTAAGTACATAAGATGAAACAGATTGGTTGTCGTCCATACGACATGCATGGAGCGCTCGAACCGTTTCGAACCGCTCAACCCTTGCTTGCTGTTGGAACGTTTCCTTCAGCTGGGTTATCATGTCGTAAGCTCCGTGATGTTCATACTCCTTTTGGAGATCCGGAGTCATGCTCGCTAGCATGAGACAAGACACTTGGACGGAGTCCTCAGTGTATTTCAACCAATCATTAAAGGCCTCCTCATCATCCTCGCTAGGTTGATCGGGGATAGGGTCGTCTAAAACATATGATCTTCTCTCTTGCTTGAGAACAATTCTCAAGTTTCGATACCAATCAATAAAGTTGTTATGATTTAGACGTTCCTTTTGGAGGATCGCTCGTAGTGATTGGTTTGACGCGGACGAGTTATCGTGATTTTCATTATTGGTGGCCATCTACAAAATTTAACAAAGATCAATTTTAGTATTTTCGATATTGCTTATTTTAATATTTAATGCCTTTTAAGGTCAATTTTATATTAAAATCTAGAACCCAACATTACATTTAAATTGTGGTTAGGTGACCTTTATCCCACTATTTAAATTAATAAGGTGGTCAACGATTGACGATTGCAACCATTTGCAACTTCTAGAGGTATGGGATCGACTTTTAAACATCATATGCAAAGTCGGCATGTCAATCCCATCAACACCTATTTGGAAACCATATTTTAGGTAATCCATTCAACATGGTTTGCAAATCAAGTTACCCTACTTACACACACATGTGAGTTTACCAACATAGGTGGTTAGGTGACCTTTATCCCACCAATGTGGTATTCCCACCTTAAGTCACAAGTTCCCTCAAAATGGTTAGGTGACCTTTATCCCATTAAGAGTTTCCAAATGACTTAAGTGTTGTGCAAAAGGATGGTGTTAAACTTGTTTGTTAAATGTTTAGAGGTTTCATAATTCTAGTTTAGAAAACTCTATGTACTTGTATTTGTATGCTTTCAAATACAAGGTACCTTATGGTTCTTTGATTAAAACCTATTTTAATCTTTAAAATCATTAAAACATTTTAATAACCTTTTATTACCTTTTAATGATTAAGAAACATCATTTTTATAACTTGTTAAGTTTGTTAATTAGTTTGTAATGCATGTCAAAATTTCAATCATACAATCAAATAACAAACTCCCAAACAAGTCATAAACATAACATACATAATGTGCATAACCATAGCTACTATTATGACCATACTTGTTTGCCATCACAAGTGTGGTCATTAGGTCTTTCCTAAGGGTTGTAACCAACACAAAATTGAGGTCTCTTGGACCTCACTTGAACTTGCATCCATATGCTTCAAGTTCCATGTCTTTGATGTCCATCTTTGGGTCTTGAACTTGTGCATCTTCTTTTTACAAAATTGTATCCTAATACATTTTTCTAATAAAAGAAATGCACCTAATCTATTATTACATAACCAAATGAATGAATAATTACAACCCAAATGAATAAACACAAATATTACAACCAAATTGAATGAATAAAACAACCACTTGAATCATCCAAACAACACAAGGCCTTAAGCTAGGTTATGCACTTTAACAACCAATGATCATATCATCTATTCATATAATGAAAATCCCATTTAAAACCCCAAATTTCAGCCAACATAAACTGAAATTTTGGGTTTTAATCATTGTCCAAACAACCAACATTTCATAATATGTTTCTTTCAAGGTCTAATCACTAGCATGTGTGATATGACCTTGAAAGTTTGGGGAATCATTCATATAAACTATAACAGCCCAAAATCAGCCTATAACATGTCTAATATCATCTTTTAAAACCAATTTCAAAAGATGAATCAAGCAAGCCATCCATATAACCGGCTCTTGATGCCATTGAAGGGTTTGTTAGAACACTAAAACATAGTTTAACCTTTTAAACTTTTCAGAAAACGCAGTGGATGTAAAGGATTATAACAAGTTTATAATCTGAAAAATTCCGTGTTCTAAATGTGGTTTTAAGATGAAAAACAAAACCCATATCAATAGGATCTTAAATATATGAATGGACAAGCTATGAACATGCATAAATATACATAAAATCACAGCCATGATGAGCTGTGAATTCTACCTCTTGTTGCAGCTCAAACTCGACCAAAAGGGAGGATGGAAGGTCCAAAACTCGGCCAAGACTCCAAGAGAGGATGTCCTCAAGTTAGTATACCCGAAGCTCTTTGCAAACACCCTTCTTGCTAGGTAGAATATCACCAAAAACAACTTCTAAAACCCCTTTTTTTCTGCTGTTGAAACCGTGGACAAGAGGAGAGAAAGAGAGAGTTTTCTTGGTTGGTTTTGCATGCATAAGAGAAATGAATTAGCTGGTCTAAGAGTTTTTCAAGACCACTTAATGTGTGTTATTCAATCAACTAAAGTGGTCCAATAAGAAACAAGAAGGGGGGGCGGCCAAAAGAGACTTCAAAATGGGTTTCCCCCCTTTTTTTTACTAGACACATTAGAATGTTGCATTGGTCTTGTTATTTGTTCTCTTAGTATATGTATACAATTAACCAATTAATTGTATAACATATATAATGCCATTATTAATTTGTAATGTCATCTAATAAATATAAATAACATTACAAATAATATCATTGAACAAAATATCCTAATAAATTGTTCTATCTCATATGCATCTCGTTTAGAAAACCCTTTTTCTAAATTGGTGAAAAATATTTAATTGCATAATCATATCATCAATTAAATATTAATTGGTGTTTGCTAAGCTTGTTATTGGGTATAACCCGACTTGGATCATTACGTACTAACCACATCAATATTCTACGTGTCTTGGGCACATTGAATCCTACAGTCTTCAGCCGTTTACAACATCTGAAGGACAAAACCAAGGCTTCAGTAGTTTCAACTACTGAAGACTAACACCAAGTCCTCAGATGTTACAACCACTGAAGGTTAAAACCACGTCATCAGTAGTTTCAACAACTGATAACTAACACCAAACCTTCAGTAGTTTTCTTTCAGCCTTTGCCATACCCTATAAATACCCAACCTTCAGAGCTTTTCATTCTCACTTGACCTAACTTTTCAAAAAAACTTCTGAAATTCCCATACACCATTAATGGCGGCCATGCAACTCAAACCTCGACACAACTATGTCGCTCATCTCACCAAACCGCCATTCTGGGCCAAGTTTCACAATGTCGTCGATCAGATGACCGACTCACAATACCAGACGGCATTCCTCCTCAACCCCACCATATACACCGACTCCTTGGCGGAGTTCTGGACGAATATCACCGTCCAAACCGGAGAGAATAACGGCGAGGTCTCTCTCCGGTCCTCCGTCAACAACCACCCAGTGGTTATTACTCCAGCTACTCTTCGAGAAACCCTAAAGCTGGAGGATGCCACCTACCCAACCTCTTACCCCAAAGGCGCCCTCGATCTATGCTTCACTGCCAACGACTATCAGGGCGACCTCTCTGCCACCACCTTGTTGAAGAAACACTTCCCAGATCCCCAACGACTGATCTTCCACATGGTGAATGTGTGTCTGGCTCCCAAAACTTCTTCATGGGACCAGATGTCAACAAGGTGGCAACAGGTATTGTATTCTATCCTTGAGAAACAACCCCTAAACTTTACTGATATTATATTTTGGGAACTCAGGGATATGGCCACAAAACCCATTTCTAACCGTTGGATCTTGTATCCTCGGTTCATAATGGCCATCATCCAGAGCCAGCTTCAAGCTGAGGGACTTGTTGGCACTGGGGTCCTTGCCATGGCTATTCTAGCCGAGGTATACTCCAGGCACAACACCGACCACACACTCAAACAGGCTGGCCGGCTGCGAAAACCCACGCAGCAGGAACCCACAGCCTCCACCTCCAAATCCAAAGTCCCCACCAAGCCAAAAGCCAAGAAGCCCAAAAAGGCTACTCAGGGAAATGAGTCCCTGAGGATGCCCCTGCAACACAAAGGCAGGATGTGGCTGCTGGTTCGATTCTCCCAGCAGCTACCATGACTCCACCCACCTCAACCGCACAGGTTTCCTCTCAACAGGAGCCTGATGCAACCACTACTGGGGCACCTACACATCTGGGGTTTTTCTCACTTGAGGAGACTACCATTGAAATGCACACTCCTCCCCATGTGCACTCTGCTTCTAGCCCATCTCCCACAGAAGCCGCCCCACAAAGTCCAACCCTAATAATTGCCAAAGTGTTGACCCACCTGAGCACTCCACCCTCTCCCCAGAAACCTATTACAACTGGGGAGACTCCAACCGAAGAGGGGGTGGATACTAGTGCCGGTGGGAGCCCACAGCACAGAGAATCACAAGTCCAATCTCCCAGTGTGGCTAGGGAGATAGGATAATCTGGTGAGGCTGCCACTTCCCCTGCATCAGCACATGAGCAGGGTGAAGCTGGTACAAGCAATAAGACCTCACCAGAGGCAACTGTCGATGATGGATCCAATCCGGAGGCTGGAAGTCCCCAGTACCAAGAACAAGGGGCACATGCTATTACTGAGCCACACTCAGAGCATGTACATCCTGACATTGTCAGGAGGTCAGGTGATTCAGTTCATACTAATAATGACCTGAGCTTCTTCTATGATGTAGTTGCTCACAACACTATCTTAGAGGATCAGATAAGCAGACTCAAAGAGCTGCTTGCTCAAATGACTCAAGATAAAAGTCCATCTGCCACCACCAACCCAGAGATGGCACCTTCACCCGAAGGTCTCACATACACTCAGCCACCAGCCCCTGCTTCTGGCACTAGCTCTCAGGGCCAGAACCCCCCTGAGCAGCTAGATGCTATGCTCCAGAAATCCCTGCCTCTCATCACACCCATAATCACAGAAATTGTGATGAAAACCATTGATGAGAGGCTTCCCACTCATATCCAACCTCTGGTGGAGGTTGCTGCAGCCAAAGCACTTGCTGAGAGTCAAACCCCAACCAATGCACCCAAAAAGGGGGAGACCTCAGTGCAAGTTAAGAGGAAGAGGGGAGAGGAGGAGTTAGAAGTAGGTAGAAAGGAGGTGACTGAGAGGGAGAAGGTTCAGGAGCCTAAGGGGAAGGGGAGGGAGAAGGAGGAGAGAGCTGAAAAAGAAGTGACTGGAATCCAAAAGGATTCCAGTGTCACTTATCAAAAGAAAGGAGAGAAGAGAGGAGAGGTGAGGGAGAGTGCTGATCCTGATCTAGCAGCCCTTGTCAAGGAGGCTGATGCTGAGCATAGCCGTTCAATGGACTCTGTCATTGAACAGCTGTTCAGGCAAGGCTTTGACAAGGACACTGCCTTGCTAGATCAAGAGATCAGGAATATGGAGAGAAGAGAGATTGAGTACCGATGGACTACTTATAGCCAAGAGGAAAGAAAGAAACTTGAGGCTATGAGTAGGTTCACTTCAAAGTACCTGGGCAGGCCAGTCCTTGATGTCAAGGCATGGACCAGGGACAGACTCTTGGCAATAACCACCAAGATCTGTTCGGCTGGTGATTTCACTAAGGGACTGGTCGCTGAGGCCCTCTCTGAAGCCGGTGCTGGGAACAGGACACTGCTAGTAAAACAGACCAAACCAACCCTTATCTCTAGGTTACTAGCAGTGCCTGCCAACATTCCCACACCACCAACCCAACCACAACCCACTAAACCAACCCCTTAACCATCAAAACCCGCAGCCAATGATCTACCCTTGAAGAAGAAGAGAAGGGTGTTGAGGCTGCAAGAAGAAGAAGAAGAGGAGGATGAGGAGGATAGACTGCCCCTTTCAGCAGTCATCCCTCTACCAAAAGCCAAATCCCAAACCATCACTCCCACCTCACAGATGGACACTGTGAGGGTAAAGATAGAGGAAGAGGCACAGCAGCAGCTTCATGATGCTGAAATGCTTAAGTCAATTGACCAAGCATATGCTGCCTCTACCTCTATCATGAATATGAAGAAAGAAGCTCTGAGACTCTTCACTCTCAAACAAACCTTCCAATATAACAAAGAGAGAGTGAGGACTTGGCCTGATCCTAGGGTGGCTCACAGGATCACAAAGAAAGATATTCCTGTGAGGTACAAGAGCCAGATGAAGAGGATTGTAGATGAAGTAATCACAGTGGCTCTTGTAGTAACACCCTGGGAAATCGTGGATGAGTTCGAGAAAGCTTATAAATCTAAGCAACCTCCTGAAATGATATTGGAGAACAGGATGGTGAGGAAAGGCTTAGTTTATAAGAAGCTTGAGAACTTCCGCAAAGATGAGCTCAACTTGTTGCTAGAAGGTAGACATCCAGATGAATTTGCATATAAGCAAATCACAACAGTTGAGCTCAAGAATGGAAAACAGCTCAAGTTTGTCTCAGAGATGTACGGCCATGAAGGATTGTTCGATGGTGGGGCTGAAGGCATGACAAAAGAAGAACAAATGATCTTTGTTCGAGCCTACACCAGAGAATCCTACAGGCTAGTACATGGGAGGTAGGTTTCATGGATGGGATAACAGCTCTGTGTCCAATTCCCCAAAACAGAGCTCCCATCCATACTTAGCCAAACAAATACCAGAAACCTTCTCCCAGGCCAGTGCTTATCAGGGTCAACTTCTGATCTGATCCAGAAGGAAATAGACCAATCTTTATGCCAACAATAAGTGGGACAACAAATAATTAGAGGTTTTGGCTGCATTGGTTCAGGGGGAGTTTGTTGGACCAAAAGAACCAATGAGCCAAGATCAGGAAAACCTCTAAGTCCCACATGACATCACTACAACTGCTGAAGACTCCCATCAGCTGTTCTGACAAAGTCTGAAGAATCAACAGCTGAAGTTCAAAGAACTGAAGTACAACAGCTGAAGATCCTAAAGTACTGAAGATAAGTACTGAAGTCTAAAGTACTGATAAACACAAGTACTGAAGACTTCAAGTACTGAAGACAAGTGCTGAAGATCAAAGTCTGAAGAACTGAAGAACTGATGAACAACTGCTGATGCACAAAGTCTGAAGACAACGACTGAAGACATCAGCTGATGACAACTACTGAAGTCATCAGCTGATGAATCATCTGAAGACCAAAGTGCTGAAGGTTCAGAGTTTGTCACAACAGCTGAAGAAGTCTTCTTCAGTTGTTGTGATGGTTTATTTTCTTTTCAGTAGTTTTATGTTTTTCATTTCAGTAGTTTGTACAACAGCTGAAGAGTTTGTTTTTCAGCTGTTATAGTTCAGTAGTTGTAAACGACTGAAGAGTTTGTTCTTCAGTCGTTGTAGCTTTTCAGTAGTTTCCTTTTCAATACTTGTAATAGGTAGAACACTTAGGAATTTTGTAAGAAGATGTCAGCTGTTGTGACATCTTCAGTAGTTGTGTTCTATTAGTAGTTAGTTAAATAATTGTTTAATGTCAGTGGAATCTGACAACAGTATGGGTCATTTGCCTATAAAAGGGCAGTGACCTGAATGTATTCCACGCCGAAACATGTGAAATAAACGAATATTATTCCTTTTAAAGCAGAATTATTCTCTCTCTCTACTTTTGGTTTGCATGCAATATTCTTTATGTTCTTGCTTTAATTGCTAATATTCATGCTAAATCCACTGCGAATATAATCTAATTGATCAAACTAGAGGCTGAGATCCTAACAATAGCTGCTCATTATGATTATGAGATTGGCAAATGGATGTCAAAATCGTTTTTCTAAATGGATATCTTGTGGAAGATGTCTATATGGTTCAGCCCGAAGGTTTTGTCGATCCAAAACATCCTAACAAAGTATGCAAGTTAAAGAAATCAATCTATGGATTGAAGCAAGCATCAAGAAGTTGGAATCACTGTTTTGATGACGAAGTAATCAAATTTGGGTTCATTAAAAATGATGATAAAGCACGTGTATATAAGAAAGCTAGTGGGAGCATCATCACTTTCCTAGTATTGTATGTCGATGACATCCTACTATTTGGAAATGACATTCCAACCTTGGAAGGTGTAAAAACCTGGCTTGGAAGCTGTTTTTCCATTAAGGATCTTGGTGAAGCCGCCTATATTTTAGGAATAAAGATCTATAGGGATAGATCAAGGCGGTTGATAGGTTTGAATCAAAGTGCATACATTGATAAGATCTTGAAAAGGTTTAAGATGGAAAACTCTAAGAAAGGTACAGTTCCTATTCAAAGAGGAACGATACTGAGTACGACTCAATGTCCAAGCTCAAAGGATGAGCAAGAAAAAATGAAGGGTATCCCGTATACGTCTGCTATAGGATCCATCATGTATGCAATGATATGCACTAGGCCGGACGTGTCATGCGCTTTGAGCAAGACAAGTCGATACCAGCAAAATCCTGGAAATAGTCATTGGTTGGTTGTTAAGAACATACTTAAGTACCTAAGAAGGACTAAAGATATGTTCCTAATCTATGGATCTGGTGAGGAGGAACTCGTAGTAAAAGGTTACACGGATGCGAGTTTTCAAACTGATCAGGATGATTCACGATCATAATCGGGGTACATTTTCATCTTGAATGGAGGAGCAGTCTCTTGGAAGAGCTCTAAGCAAGATATGGTGGCATTATCAACTACAGAGTCAGAATACATCGCCGCTTCATTAGCAGCTCAGGAAGCTGCATGGTTGAAGAAATTCATTGTCGATCTAGGGGTGGTTCCTTCCAATCAGGACCCCTAGAAATTCTTTATGATAACGAGGGTGTGATTGCTCAAATCGAGGAACCCCGTGCACATCAAAAGGCTAGGCACATTGAACGGAGATTCAACTACATAAGGGATGAAGTTGAAAAAGAAAAGATATGTATTCGCAAAGTTCACACGAATCAAAACAGTGCTGATCCACTCACGAAGCTCCTTGAAAAGGCAAAGCAGGAAGGTCATACTTGTGCCATGGGACTTCGATATTCTAGTGACTGGATTTGATCTTTTAATTTTGTATTTGGATATTAGAACCTTTCATTACTTGGATAAATTATTTGGTTATAATGTTTCAACTAATGTTCCTATTTTGCATGTTTAAATCCATGAGTAAATCATTTACTCAAAACGTCCGTAGTCGTTCATACTTGTGGGAACAAGTATGAGGGTAGGACTATTATTAACTTGGATTGGTAGATATTCATATGGATGAATATAGAGCAAAGAATTGCTGCCAAGGTTCATAGATATTTATGGGATACAAATATTGGACTGACCCGTATCTCAAATATTACTACATGGAATCTTCTTGATTGATCATAAGTAAATTTAAGTGAAGGCGAATATCATTTGGTATCCTCTGACCTGAGATACATATTGGGTCTTGATATTTACCGAATATTATACTTTGACTTAGTTCTTCACTATTCTGAAACATGGTAGTACATAAGGCTGAGTTCAGGTATAATACAAGGTGATTGTGAGAGACGTATATAGTCAAGATGAGATTTGTCCCTCTTATTCGTTGAGAGTAAGATGTCTAAAGGCCTGATAAAGTTAAATCAATGGAGAATGATCATTCTGTGTCTCAGGGATTTAACATGACATCTGTGACAAAAGTATAGATGATTGATTCACCTAAAACAATTCGAGTAAGGTACTTGAAGGGGATGATGTTATTGAATGGCACTTAGTCATACGTATTAAGGGTAGTAAATCGTTGTTAGGTGGTATTTACTGCTTGCATCAATCTTCTATGAATCTTGTGCAAGTGGGAGATTGTTGGATCTTGCATGCCTAAGACACATACAAGATTGATGTGGTTAGTACGTTATTATCCAAGTCGGGTCATACCCAATAACAAGCTAAACAAACATCAATAAATATTTACTTGTTGATAAGATCAAACAAATAAATATTGATACCAATTTAGAAAATGGGTTTTCTAAATCATTGCTTTTGAAATAGAACAACATTATATGGATAATTTGTTCATAAGAAATTATTTGTTTTATTATTTAAGTGGGTTAAATAATAACAAATAAAAGTGTGTTCAAGTTATAAAATTAAAAGGGTTTTAATTTTATAAACTTAAGGGTTAAAGAGTGTGATTTTTATAAGATTAAAATGGGTGGGAACCCATTTCAAATGGAATTTTCGGCCGCCCTTTGGATCCCTTCCTTGGGATTTCTTTTTCTTGTTTTAAGCAAGACTTAAACTACATTTTCACACTCTACCTACATACACACTCTCTCTCACACACATAAGAACTCTCTCCTCTTGTTTTCAAACTGAAAATTTCGGATTTGAAGTGGTTCTAAGCTGAAAATTTCGGATTTATTAAGAGGATCAAGAAGGAGGCCTTGGTGTTGCACTTCCTAACAAGTAGGGTGTTTGCAAGAGCTTGTGGGTATATGATGCGGGCCTAAGTGTTGAAGACCGGGCCTTACTCTTTTTGGAGGCCCAAGACCGCGCTTCACGAAAATGGGCCTAACCTGGGCTGCGAGTCTCCGTTTCTGACGTGCTACTAGTCAAAACAACCGCAGAAACGAGGGCCAAGTTATGGTAACCTGGCGTAGGCGGGTTATCTCATTAATCTTCTGAAATAAGGCCTCTAAATGGGCTTTTGGGCCACTTTTATGTTTTTTCTAGTTTTCAGGTTTTGTTTTAGGCTTTTGTTTGGGCCTAGGGTTGCTTGTTTTAGGCCCATCCCGAATGTTTGTTTGCTTATTTAAGTTAAGTTCTTGTAATGTAAAAGGACACTTGATATTTGAGAATTAGAATTCAGTCTTTTCAAATTCGTGACTCTTGGGTCGAATTTGGGGGTTTGGGTGAAGAACTTCACGGGTATTCGCCGAATCAATGTGATAATACTTTGATTTCGTTCTGTGCGCTACATCAGTATACTATCTTGAGGCCTTCTCCTTTGGAGGCTTTGGATTCAAGAACATCATCATCTTTTCCATCGAATTCCATCCATCTTCTTGTTCATAGAAAGGTTGTATTCTATGAACACCCCTATGGTTGTTTATGTTTGATAGCATGTCTTTTCACATATATTTGATCCTTGTTCTTGGGTTTGTATCTTAACATATACAAATGGTTAATTTTCAGAATATAAACATGTTTTATATATTCTTTTATCCGCTGCTTTTTATAGTTTAAATGGTTAAACTAGCTTTGATAATCATGTACAAACCCAACAGTTAGATCGAGACAATACATATTCTTAACGGATGTAAATTGGGACTATTAGGAAACAAGTTAGATATAGACCTTATGCCTGTCATACTTTGGTAGTTTTGATGTGGTCGTTAGCATGGTCTGGTTATCTAAGAACCAAGCTGAGATTATCTGTCGTGAAAAGGCCATTCACGTATCACGTTCTAGTGGTGAAGTCTTATCAGTTTAGGACAGGTAGAGTGGTGTAGTCTCAGGAATCATCTCTTACATGAAAGCCCAGAAGTGTTTACGGAAAGGCCGTGTCGCTATTTTAGCTATGGTCACTAAGAAAACAACCGAGGAAAAGAAGATCGAAGATATTCCTATTGTTTGTGACTTTCCCGAGGTTTTCTTTAAAGATTTACCTGGTTTTCCCCAGCATCATCAAGTTGAGTTCCAGATTGATTTAAAGCCTAGAGTCGCACCTATTGCGAGAGCATCATACATATTAGCTTCGAATGAACTGCAAGAACGATCTACACTACTACAAGAACTCCTGGAGAAAGGGTTTATCAGACCTAGCTCATCACTGTGGGGAGCCCCAGTCCTCTTTGTCAAGAAGAAGGATGTGACTTTCCGCATGTGTATTGATTATCGAGTTATCATCAACTTAGAGTCTGAGAATCAAAGACGACATTCAGAATTCGGTACGATCACTGTGAGTTTTTGCTTAGGCCATTTGGGTTGACCAATGCACTAGCAGTTCTCATGAACCGAGTGTGCAAACCCTACCTGGACAAGTTTGTCATTGTTTTTATTGATGACACTCTAATCTATTCAAAGAACAAGGAGAAACATAAGGAACACCTTAGACTGATTTTAAAATTACTAAAACAAGAACAACTATATGCCAAGTTATTGAAGTATGACTTCTAGATTCGGGAAGTCCAATTATTAGGTCATGGGGTGAACGAGGAGGGTATATATTTTGACCTGACAAAAATAGAAGCTATCAAGAACTATGCTATGACCCAGACTGCAACTGAGGTATGAAAGTTTCTTGGGTTGGCTGGGTTTTACCGATGATTCATCGAAGGGTTTTTGAAGATCGCTCAATCCCTTATAACATTAACCCATAAAGGCACCGCATACAGTTAGGGTTAAAGCAGGAGGCCGCGTTTCAAGTTCTAAAGTAGAAACTTTATATGAAACTGATACTATCCCTACCAAAGGGTATAGATGATTTGGTATTATATTACGATGCTTCCATCCATGGCCTCGGTTATGTGCTAATGCAATGCGAGAAGGTCATCACATATGCTTCCCGTCAATTGAAAATTCATGAGAAGAACTATACGCAGACGACTTAGAGTTGGGTAAAGCTATTATAAGAGTCTTCATCATATATTTAAGCAGAATGACTTGAATATGAGACAGCGTTGCTAGGTCAAGTTGTTGAACGACTATGACTATGTGATTAAGTATCATATGGGTAAAGCTAATATGGTAGGAAACTCATAAGCCAAAACGAGTTCTAGCATTACAACTTACAATCCATACAGAATTACTTGATCAAACCCTTAATGCTCAGTTGTAGGCCTTGAAGGACAAGAACATGATAGCAGAGTCCATGCGGGGTATAGCAAAGTAGTTTGAGACCATATCTGACGGAATTCGTTATTTTATAGAACGAGTTTCAGTTCCTTTGTACGATGATTTAAGAGAGCTGGTAATGGATAAAGCTCATAAGTCTTGATATTCTATTCATTCGGGTTCAGACAAGATGTATCACGACCTGAAAGTTCATTACGGGTGGCCGAACATGAAAGCTGATATCGCCACCTATGTAAGTAGATGTTCAACCTGTTCTAAGGTTACGATGGGGTAATAAAGGCCATCTAGTCTGCTTCAACAGCCAAAAATCCTAGTATGAAAGTTGGAATAGATCTCAATGGATTTTATCATAAAGCTACCTCGAACTCCCAGCGGATGCGATACCATTTGGGTAATAGTAGATCGCTTGATGAAATCCGTGCACTTCCTTACAATTAGAGAGACCGATAGAATGAAAAAGTTAGCTCGCATCTATCTTAGGGATATAGTCTCGCGGCACGATGTGCCAACTTCCATCATCTCCGATCGTGACGCTCAATTTACTACTCATTTCTTGCAATCCTTGCAATGGTCATTAGGAACGCGGTTGGATATGGCACTTCATATCATCCGCAAACTGATGGCTAGAGTGAGCGTACGATCTAGACTTTAGAAGACATGTTGCGTGCTTGCGTTATTGATTTCGGCAGCAGTTAAGAAACTTATTTATCATTGGTCGAGTTTCTCTTACAATAATAGTTAATACACATCGATCAAGGCCGCACCATTTGAGGTAGTGTGTGGACGTAAATGTCGGTCACCTATTTGCTGGATAGAAGTTGGAGAAAGGCAACTTACTGGTTCCGAGCTTGTGCATAAGACGATTGAGAAGATCGTGCAAATTCGCATGGCAGCACCACATGATTGACAAAAGAGTTACACGGACAAACGCCGTAAACCATTGGAATTTTAGATCGGCGACAAAGGTACTTTTGAAATTGTCGCCTTAGGAAGGTGTAATTCGTTTCAAGTAACGTGAAAAGCTAAACCTGCGCTACGTTGGTCCTTTTTAGATTGTCAAAATAGTTGGCCCAGTAGCCTATCAGTTGAACATACCTGAAGAGCTTAGTGGTATAAACGACATGTTCCATGTTTCAAACATGAATAAATACCTTATGGATGAGACTCCCGTCGCTCCACTAGACGAGATACATATGGATGAACAAGTACGGTTTATTGAGGAACCAGTTGAGGTTATGGATCGAGAGGTCAAAACCCTCAAGCATAGCCGTATTCCTATCATCAAAGTTCGTTGGAATTCCAAGCGCGGACCAGACTTTACCTGGGAACGTGAGGATCAAATGAAGATCAAGTACTCACAACTATTCAAAGATACACCGTCAAACGTCGAGGTTACTAATTGAGAATTTCGAGACGAAATTTTCTTCAACAATGGGAAGATGTGACAAATGAAAAAAAATTGTCATTTCTTACTAGAGTTAGCTAAATCTTGGGACGAAATTTCTTTCAACAAGAGGATGATGTGACACCTGATATTTTAAATCACGTTTCGAGCAGTCGATGTAATTTATGGATATTAATTGTGCGAGTTATTTAAGTAAAATTGTATTAACTTATTTACTTGAGAATTATATAAATAACACATAATAAAAGACTCACAAATTAATGTATAATAATTACTTGATAAGTATTCTTATCTCCTAAAATAAACAATCAAGATAAGACATCCATGTTTAAAATAAAAAAAAATGGGTTGTACACCCCTTTAAAACCTTCGATCCCCGCAACACATCGACCCCCACAACACAAATCAGCCCCCCCCCCCTCTCCGTGAAGAACCTCGATCGTACACCATCCAGTTATCCTCGATCTACTTCGGTTCTGACTAACCACCATACCATTGTACCACTCTTCACACTTCAATCGTAACCGACGAGGAGTCAATGCGAAGTTGGATGATCACGCGTGTTTAGGTCTTTCAAATCCAGCGTGATTGATGACAGGCAACTGTAGCTTACCGCGGTTCATTAAAGAACATTTTTTCAGAACAAGTGAGGTAACACAACCAATCGTTCAAGATTGTTTTAATTATGCTTCGTAAATAAATTCATATGGCTTCGGCAACATGTGCAATTTACCCAACTAATAACTTGTTTTCATGGATGAGATCCCTCAGCTCGATTATATTTGAAAATCTAAGTTAGCTAGTGATATATATAGAAATATAAAGGCAAAGGTTTCCGCGGTTCTGTTTGTATTGATCATCCCGCACATCACAATTGCATGTGCCATGGAAACCATATCCAGATTATATAACATGCATGCATGAGCGGAGGTTACCTCAGCTCCAAGAAAATGTAAACTACACTTTTGTTTCAAAAGGAAAAGTAGAGTAGGAATTCTACATATTTTTAAAATATAACATATAATATTATTTTCCAACCACGTACGTACCAATTAACCTGCAATATATATTATAAGCCATGCATGAAAACTAAACTATATATAACAA
Source organism: Flaveria linearis (assembly GCA_024085815.1). Taxonomy (NCBI): domain Eukaryota; kingdom Viridiplantae; phylum Streptophyta; class Magnoliopsida; order Asterales; family Asteraceae; genus Flaveria; species Flaveria linearis. The sequence goes on along the minus strand of CM044002.1, from coordinate 70,160,804 downwards.
TTGCATGTAACCATGCACGTACCAACCAGTGATGGTTTCCTCTCTTGGGTTCATCAATCGCATTACGTAAACACGCGAGCAAGATCCTAAATTGCTTAAATATACAATAATAAATAAATAAATAAATAAATAAATAAATAAATAAATAAATAAATAAATAAATAAATAATAATCAATGAAATTCAAGTTATAAATATATTTTGTAAACTGGTTATGTGATTATATTAAATCTAGAGTTATACTTGATATCGTAGCATTAATAAGTCTGCATGCATGGTGGTGGTTTTGATATATGCATGCATGCAAACACAAATTTTTGTTAGTAAAGGAAGTTAGTTAATACACTATTAGCTAGGTGGTCTAATCCAGGACGTACTTCTAAGTATTACAAAGAGGGTACTAATGAGGGTATATAGATAAAGATAAATAGTTATTATACAAGAATAATAATTGTTACATGGGATGTTTATTGTCATAAATTATTAGATAAGTTTTGGAGCTACGATACGACATTATGAGTCAATTGTTGGGTTGGTAATCCGTAATAATCGGTTCGTGTCGTTAGATGTGAAAGTTTTAACAAAGAAAATTGATACATGCCATGTGAAATTCGCGTGAATTAATTAAGTATAACTCAACACATTTTCATATAATCAATCTTCCCAGCAGGTCAAACCCGTCAATGGTAGTCAAGACGATAAACATTCTTTCAAACACACTAATATTTGACACTGAGCAGGACATAGTCGGGTTTGTATCAATCGTTATATATACATACTCACGGAGATCGAACAAGTGTTTAATTGACCTAACATTTGTCACTATTTGTGTTAGTCGTGGTGGAAAGACAAACAATTTTCAAACAGTCAACTTCGGTTGAAACACTAAGTAACTTGAATATAGGCTAGCTACCTATCGATATGCTTTATTTACTTTACCATGCCAACATTTTCAAACATATAATCTGTTGTTTAAACCTATAAGCTCATCAACCTTGTGTTGACACATTTAAACATGTTTTCTCAGGTAGCAGTAACACTTAAGGTTAGATTGCACAACTAATTATTTCCTTTGCATTAAATACTTTTTATCGAGCTTCGTGTTTTGCGCAACTTTTAGTATTGGCTTTAGATATTACTTATATGCTTCCGTATTGATTATTATTCAAACTATGTTTCACTCTAATTAAAGTTCAAACGTTTATTTAAACGTATATAGTGTCGTTTGATATGAATGTGTTCGAGATTCTGGTTTGTCACGCGTCTCACAATAAAACTCGGTAGGTGAAATTTGAGGTGGTGACAAATTGTAATTAGAGACATTGATTATGAGAAAATAGGATTGCACATTATAGGATGTTCGTAGCGGAAGAGAAATGTATTATTCAGTTATGAATGTAACACGTCCAATGAATAACTTAAGTGTGATACTTTGATTGCACAATCTAAAGTTTCTATTTTATTCGAACGACAAAGAGATAGCTGAAATATCACCACAGACGACGCTAGACGTTACAAATTAAACACAAATCAAACCGCTGAAGCCCTGACGTACAATTCCATTGAATAAAGTTAAAGGTCACAATTAATTAATACAATAAAAAATGTAGAGACAGATATAATATTTACATGTAAGAAAAGATTTGACCTTTATTTTATAAATTTTGTTTGCCATCCACCATTCACCATGCACTTCTCTCTCTCCATCTCCCACTCACATGCACAACAATATACAAATATATAAATAAATACGCACCACCACCTCTTACTACTTGCATTGCTTAATTAATTCCTCATAACCCTATATTTTCTCTCCATATATTTTTCCATCTTCAAGCTCGGTGATGCTCTTGACTGCTGGTTCTAACCATCATCATATCCTAGCAACCCATGGAGGCTGCACACGACCAAACCACCACCGCGCCACCCGCCCGTGGCCCCGAGTACGATGGTCCCACAGATCTCACCAATGTAGCCAAAGGCAAACGTACAAAGCGTCAAAGGCCTCAATCCCCAATTCGTTTCGCATTTTCACCATCCAACAATAATGAATATTTAAGCTCTTCTCCATTGTCTTCTTCGGGTTTTCGGGCCGATAGCATCACCACGGAAGATGAAGACACCGCGGAGTCGTTGATCCTCCTATCCCGAGGTCAATCGTTAGATATTTGCAAGTTTAACAGCAAAAAGTATATACAATCATCAACCACCGGAGCCGGGGTGTGTTTGTTTACGAATGTAAGACGTGTAGCCGTACCTTTTCGTCGTTTCAGGCCCTCGGAGGCCATCGAGCCAGCCATAAAAAGCCTAGAAACTACGAAGACATGCGGAAACCATCACCGTTTATGGACAAAAACGAACCACCACCACCACAACCACCGGAGATCCTCTCGAGGAATGATTATTATTATTCATCGTCTTCCTCCCTTTCACTTCACTTGAATAACCGCGGTTCTTTGATCGGAAGCACGACGAAACCCTCCTCCTCCAGGCTTCACGAATGTTCAATTTGTGGCACCGAGTTTAACTCCGGTCAGGCGTTGGGTGGCCACATGAGGCGGCACCGGGTGGTGGGTGGTAGAAACAAAGGCGGAAATGGCAGCAGCGCCACCACGAACGCCACCACGTTGTCGTTGGTTCCGTATAGTCCGGTGACCACGGTGGAGGTTTGTGATCGGAAGTTGGCTAAAGATGATGCATTATGTTTGGGTTTGGATCTCAACCTTCCGGCACCGCGGGAGACGACGGTGGCCGGAGGTAATGATGATCAACAGAAGAAACGGGGCGGTGGTTTCTCACCGGCGGGAGAAAATGAGAACAAACAACCACCGGCCGTTCATTTGTCCACTGCTCCAACAATGGTGGATTGTCACTACTGAAGAAAAATGTCCCCCAGCCTCATCTTTTATTTTTTTTTAAAAAATATGAGTGAGGTAAATTAACCTTGTTAACGTAGATATTAAATATATAATCATTAACTAAATCGGTCTAAGATTTGTACAAAAATTGTTAAGTTTTGACTTTTTTTTGAAGAAATTAGGTTGTTAGATAAACTGCCAAATCTGTAAATGAATGAAATTTGACCATTTGTTTGAAGATGTTATTTGTTGAATATGTTATAAATGCATACTATTTTTAGTTAAGGTTATGATGTTTAAAGCCTTATATTGTATTGGTATGTATAATGATATATATTGTAAGATATCAGTTAAATGAGTAGAATTATTTTATCTTTGTAACTCGTTATTAACACGACCATATATGCTTTTTTCTGAATAAAAATTCAAAAAAAAGAAAAAATATTTAGATTCAAGATTATATAGATTTTCAATCAAGATTACTATTATCAATATGTTGTCTTTAGTCTCTCAATTCGTCTAACAAATTAAGCTTTATAGAGAGAGTAGCCAACCTTTACCACACTCTTTTGTAGCGATCAACTAGTTAATAAAACAAGCATAATCACTACGGTCGTTATCACTCTTGACATTTCCTAGCTCTCTCTACCTCAGCTGCTGAAGTTTTAACAACCTTTACTAAAAACCAGCACCCCATGAGCCTACCCTGTGTTGCTAAGAAAACTATATCTTATCTCACTTTAGGGTTTGTTAATTTAAATGTCGTTTTAACATATTCATCCATTCAAATTTTATACAAAAGTCACTATTGTAAGTGTTGATATTTTATTTTTCTTAACTTCATTTTAAACAAACTTTTACTTGTTGCAAACCCTTAAATAGTTATATAAGTCGTATATATGAATATAATTTTTTTATGCAAAGAGAGTGAAGATAACATTTTCTAACTTTGTCCACAACCCCATAACCACAACATTATATTTTCATTGGCTACTAGCTGTTGATGCCTTCTGTTACCCAACCGTGAAAAGTGAATCCCAAACCCGAGATCCCGATCCCGACCTACGCCATCCAGTAGTGCATGTCCAGGCTCGTGTTTGTTCGTATTCTAGCAATCAATCCATTGAACCCTGGTGTGTCAAACGGTTAATTATCAACCACCAAGGTATATTATATCTCATAATTAGGTTATATTATTCTGTATTTGCATCGTTTCTAATCAGATCCTGTCAGGTTCCCGCTATGTTAAATATTATTAATATGATTAATAAGTTATCAAAATTATTTTGATAAATAAATCTAACCAAGATACCATTGAACCCAACACTTATTTCGATTCCATATTTGAAAGCTGTTATTTTAAGCTATAGAATATATAATCATATATGCCCTATGTACAATGTACAATATCATCTTGCATCCATATAATATATAATGTTACGTTGGTTTTCCCTATGCCAAACAAAGTTTGCTTCTTTGGCTCATTGTGACGAATCTTATACAAGTTCCATTGGTGTAGATCCTCCCCATAAGATGACGACTTTTAATCGTAATGTGTCGCTTAAGTTAAATTACATAGTTTAGGGTGTCATCACTCGAGATTCTAAGTGAGATGTTTGTGTTTGTGGCTATATATATATATATATAACACGTAAGCTAAGGTCACCCTCAACTTAGGTTCGAGCTTGACAGTTAAAACTATAACAACCCAATAAATAGAGGATATGGGCCTAAGCCTTTTTTCTTGCTTAAAAAGAAACACACAATTATACATACATTACACATATAGCTTCTTCTTGATTTTCGTGTCAAGCAAGCATCCTGCAACGGAGGTTTTCTTTACCCATCGGCAACACATACTGTTGGTGTGGGTTACTACCTTCACCTTCACCTTCACCTTCAATCTCAATTCTCATGTCTTCTTCTTCATAAATCATATAGCTTTTCCTTTGCTTTTTATCCCCAAATAGACCCACCCACACAACTTCAATATCAATTTCAATTTCAATTTCAATTTCAATTTCAATTTCAGTTTCTGATCGCCATGGGTCATGAATTGATGGTCGTTCCGCCGCCACCGCCTCCGACGTCTCTTGCACCTGGGTTTCGTTTCCACCCCACCGACGAAGAGCTCGTGAGGTATTATCTCCGGCGTAAGGTGTGTGGGAAGCCCTTTCGATTTCAGGCGGTGTCGGAAATTGATGTCTACAAATCTGAACCATGGGAACTTGCCGGTATTCGTTAATATTTTTGGGTTTTAATGTGTTGTTTGGTTTGTTGTATTACTGTTTTTGTTCTTGAATTGCTTCACTCAACTGCAATTGATGAGTTGTAGACGCATCAGTTGTAGTTCAGTGAGCAATTTTGGGTTCAGATTCATCGCTTGATATTTGGGAATTTGGAGTAAAGATTGTTGATTTCTTTAAAAGTATGCAAATAGAATTGAAAAGGAAAACTTTCCCATGACATTATGTTGTCACTTTTGTAAGCTTGCATATTCAAAGACTGGTGTGAAATTGAATGATTTTCATAAGAATTTCAGAAGTTAAATAGTAATGTAGATGTAATCTTGCAGTAGAGAAATTTGTTGTTCTATATCTGGCGTATATAATGAGTATTTTTAGGATAGAGATGTACCTTTATATGATTTGTGGGTGTTGTAGACTTTTCACAATTGAACTCAAGAGACCAAGAATGGTACTTCTTTAGTCCTGTAGACAAGAAATATGGAAATGGTTCTCGTTTGAACCGAGCCACTGGCCGAGGCTATTGGAAGGCGACGGGGAAGGACCGAACCGTACGCCATAAAGCCCAGATCATAGGGTCGAAAAAGACGTTGGTTTTCCACAGTGGGCGGGCCCCAGATGGCAAGCGTACCAATTGGGTAATGCATGAATATAGACTTTCAGATCAGGAATTGGAGAGAGCCCAAGTAGCACAGGTTTGAAACACATGTGGTTGTTTGTAGTATGTAATCTTGTACTTGGGTATGTAATTATGATCTTTATATTATGGGGAGCAGGATGCATTTGTGCTATGCAGAATCTTTGAAAAGAGTGGGTTAGGACCACCAAATGGAGACCGTTATGCACCGTTTCTTGAGGAAGAATGGGAAGATGACGGGGCCCACTTTGTCCCCGGTGGAGAAGCGGAAGATGATGTAGCTAATGGTGATGGAACTAGAAACGACATTGTACAGGTATTATAAAATATGCCTCACACGTGATGTGTTCTTACGCTGTTACCCCTTGTCGTTATGGTGCTGGTCATCTCAGTTTGACATTTCGTGATTTTTATCCATAAGTTTACAAGGAACTTAATTGTTATATAATCAAGTTGAGGAACATGATCATTACTTACATGCAATCGTTTAACTAATCCTATATGCAGTGTCTTTGAGGCAATAGTTATTATCTCATACCCTGAGTTTATACCATACACAAAACTGTGACTTTTAAAAGCTTTAAAAAAACCTATAACCTGCAATAAGAATCCTCGTAATAGAAATTTTACTTTTTTGTTTCTTGCAAGTATTTATGTGTGCTTGTTTTATTCTTGATCCAGTTAAGGGAACTAGTGAGTACAAACTAATGAACAGTTTGTTTCAAGAAAAGTTGTTTTCCAATGTAAAAGATGTGATCTACTGAACAATGATGATTGAGACATCCGGGTGTTTGTTCTTTTACTTCATTTTATCATAAAGTTTGAATCTTTTTCTTCTTGAATGTTGAATTTGCAGATAAACACTCAAACAATCCCTTTGTCTGCAAGAGGGAAAGATCAGACGACCACAGTTTAAAATCTGAACCTGAACTTGAAACTTTCTCTTTGTTCACCAAAAAGTCAAAACAAAGTGACCCAAATTCAAGCAATGCAAATGGTTCAGAGGATTCAACCACTAGTCAAAATCCAATAACAACCGATATGTCATCTGCACTTGTTGAATTCCCTTTACTTGAACCAAATTCAGCCAAAGAAGTTCGTACTTTGACCACCTCACCCTCATTTGATGCTTCTACCCTTGAGAAATCAGTGCCACCTGGATATCTGAAATTCATCAGTAATCTGGAAAACGAGATTCTAAATGTGTCGGTGGAGAAGGAGACTTTGAAGCTTGAGGTTATGCGAGCCCAGGCGATGATCAGCATACTTCAATCTCGCATCGAATGTTTGACAGAGGAGAATCATGAATTGAAGAAGGGCGTTTAGTTAAAATAAGGTAATTTTCTCGGAGGTTTAGTTAAATAAAGCTTTATGTCAAGACCTTTTCCGTTAGAAGTTATGGAAGTATTCGAGCTTGAATGGTTTAGTGTAATCATGTTTAATAGTGGCTAACTATAAGAGATTAATCTAGTTCAGTTTTCTCAAGCATACCCAGTATATCCCACTAAAAAGCAGAGTATGGGAGGGATAGGTGGTGGCGAGTCTTTCCTCTATCTTGAGAGATAGAGAGACCGCTTCCAAAGAGACCCCCGACTCGAAAACGATAGCAAGCAGATTATAGAGCATACAACACATATGTCTATATCACATACGAGTTTAGAATAACTGTTGAAACTCCAACAGCAAACACAAATCTCAGTAAAACATGATAATCAACTAACAAAAAAAAACACTGTAACCACTTTTATAGAGAGAGCAACAAATTCTGCATCAGTTTGGTAGAATTTCGCTTCAAATCGAGACTGAAACGCATCTAACCGAAATAATAGCTGAAACTCCAACAGCAAACACAAATCTCAGTAAAACATGATAATAAATGAACAAAAAAACACTATATCCACTCTTACAGATATAAGAACGAATTCTGCATCAGTTCCGTAGTTTCTCTCCTAATCGAGAGAGTAAAAAGCATCTAATCGAACTAACAGTTGAAACTCCAACAGCAAACACAAATCTCAATAAAACATGATAATCAACAAACAAAAAAACACTATAACCACTCTTACAGACATAGCAACAAATTCTGCATCAGTTTCATAGTTTTCGCTCAAAATCAAATGAATAAAACGCATCTAACCGAACTAACAGTTAAAATTCCAACAGCAAACACAATTCTCAGTAAAACATGAACAGATTCTGCATCAGTTTCGTTGTTTTCGCTCAAAATCAAGTGACTAAAAACGCATCTACCGAACTAACAGCTAAAATTCCAACAGCACACACAAATCTCAGAACAAAACGACAATCAACAAACAAAATAACCTACAAAACACCTATCACAAACATAAATCTAGATCAAGCACAACCACAACGATATCGCCACAAAACAAAAGGAAAAAAAAACCCATCATACTTCTCCTGTTCAACGATGGCGGTGGCAGCAGACCGTAGTCCAGCGATATGCGGAGAGTGAGGCGCCGAGGGCGAAGGCGAGTACGCCATATACCTACCGGAAGACATATCGACCAAATTCAACAATCGGAGGCTCAGATCACCGCTGTAGAGCTCAATCACACCGATCGGAAGAATCACGAGAGATCAGCGTCGGTGGAGGTGAGAGAGATTGGCATTTATTGATGAATGGATTGAGATCGAGAAGGTCCAATCGTACACCAACACACACACACACACAAGTACAGTAAGAAGAGCACTAGTAGGTGATGGAGGAAATTCAACCGACTAGTGTAGTGTAGTGTAGATATGGAGGATGAAAATGGTGATTTACTGCGTGTTTTTGGAGGTGAAAAGGAGGAAGATTAGTTTGTGGTTGGGCATGCTTCATTATCTAAAACTTTGGAATATAAATCTTTGGAGGTGAAAAGGAGGAATATAAATCTCTTGCTAACAGGATCAAACAATTATCTAAAACTTTGGAATTAAGAAAACATTTTGCAAACTAATAAGATGGTCTAAAGTCAAATAAATGATCAACTATATTAAGAATAAGATAACGTACTCATTCATTAGCATCAATATAATCAACAACTTTTAATGAATAAATAAGATGCATCCATTGAACTAAGTGTGTGGTGTGCCTTAAAAACATTGTCAAACACTAATGTAGAATCTGGACCTATGAGATTCATAAGCCAAATGTTTTCATCTGTATAATACCATCATTTCATGAAGTGCATCACAAATTTTCTTGGGTTTAAAAACTCCACGCTACTTTAAGAGTTAAGACTACATATTTTTCACTCGAGTGTAGAGCCAAGTTTAAGGCACGCCACATACTTAGTTCAATGGATGAATATAGTTTATCGCCAAGTTTAAGGCACACCACACACTTAGTTCAATGGATGCATCATGTTTATCCATTAAAAGTTGTTGATTATATTGATGGTAATGATTTTGCTGAAGATTATTTTTAGGTTATCTCCTTTTAGGTTCCAGAACCGTACGAATGATCTAGTTGGTTAAACACTTAAACCTAACATATTATTGTCTTTCCTAATAGAAAAATCTGACTTCATTAGTGGTTTGGAGTTAATTGAGATTAATTTCAAACCACAGGGAGTAAAATCGCAATTTTAAAACGTTTGGAGGAAAACCGTTATTTTAACCAAACCACATGGAGCAAAAGTGAAGTTTACTCTATTTATTTAAACATAACAATTAATTTCTCCTTATGAGAAAAGATCCTCACAAAGTAAAGTTTGTAAACTACAATACTGCTTGGTTCAACGATAAAGTTTAAGCTTTGAACTCATAATTTGTATGAATATGTCAAGTCCCGCATAATTTACTAGCATCTTAACTCATCTTATCCCCAGTTATATAACTCAAAAGAAGAGAAGATGATATCATGAAGCCTTGACCATACAGAATTAACCTCCAATAGAAGACCAAATGTCCAACTGATCAAAATCAGTCCAGCTTTATGATTAAAGACTTCAATTTTAAATCTTTTTATTTGAAATGCATCATTACAAAATACACTAAAATAATATACCATGCTAAATACAATGTTGATGAAAACAGAATTCTATTCTATAATATTAAAAAAGCAACTTTGATGTTAAAAAAGCATTGATGTGACTTGATGAATAGTAGGGACAATTTTGGTATTTAAACATCAACTTCAAAGCAAGTTTAAATCTCCACAAAGATGAACATCAACTTCAAAACCTACTCATACTCCTCACCACCGCCGGTGAAAACCTCCGTCTGGACGGGGTTCCGGTGAAACCCTCAACCGGAGTCCGATCATGTGGGGCGGATCAAACGCCGTGGGCGTCCCAATCGCATTCGCGGCAGAGGACGAGGTTGTCGGTGGAGCAGCGGACGGCGACGGGGGCGGAGCGGCAGCCGTCGCAGATCTGCGATCGGAGGTGTTTGCCGGAGAGGGTGTTGGCGGAGTGGACGTGGTGGTCGCAGAGTAGGCGGAGTGGACGTGGTGGTCGCAGAGTAGGCAGAGTTTGGCGGAGTCAGCGTGGCAGAAGACGGTGGCGATGCGGTGGTGGCAGTAGTCGCAGGGGGTGGTGGTGTCGTCGTCTCCGGCGTTGTTGGGTGTCGCCATGATCTTCAGGTACGATAAGGTTGCTTCTGTTTTCTCTACTATCTGTGATTTTAGATTTGATTTCATATACTTAAGGGCTGTGGGGATCATCAAAGCCTTAAAAGGTTAGATCTTCATGGAATCCAGGTTTAGATTTAATTTGATTTGATTTTTGAACTTAGATTTGTGTTTCTTTACGGAACCTTCTGCATATAACCTTAAGGGTTTGATTTTTTACATCACTTTGTAAGCGATTATGTTCAATTTCAGGCGCAACACTACCACGCACAATACTTTTAGTGCTGAGAGAGAGGTGGAGAGAGGTAGAACCGAAGAAAAACTAAACCATTGTTGGAAAGCAAGTATAATGGCTGCAACCACTGCTGCAACTGACAGTGCAGAGAATGATTCTGGTATGTAGTTGTCTAGCATTGGAAAAGGAAACGGAGCCGGAACTGGAACCAAAAGGGGAACATGCCACGACGGATGAGATGGACGATGAGAGGAGTCCCGTATAACATATATAGATTTATGCATATGTATTTTTCTTAGCTTAATATTTATGCATATGTATTTGAGGTTACTTTTGACAAGAGAATGCCTTCTATAATGAGCACCGTCGCGCCGCCGCGAAGCGCGGGAAGTAATACCTAGTTTGTTAAAAACGAAAGGATTCCAGGATAACTATCTTTTCTATTTGAACGACCAACAGATAGTATAAGCCCGGTCACCTGGGTAAACCCAACGACGAAAGACTACCCACGCCCGCGAACACATATAGCGTTGTTGACCCGGCCTGTCCACCATTCAATGATGTTTCTAAGAAACTATTTTCATGGTATTGACAACTTTTGGTTTGAGTAAGAGGGGTGTTATCCCGGTCATCACTAATGTTTTTTTTTCTTTTTTGGTTTAAATTGAATCGGGTTACTGGAAATTTTTGGTTTAGTGTAGATTATTTGCTTCGTAACTTCATATGGGTTTTTGAATATTATTTCAAGTTTGTTTAGATATATTTCTTAGTTGATTCACTTTTACTCTCATGATTTTGAAGGTGATTTGAATTTCAGTTTTGGTCATATCATCAAAGTTAACAACCAACAAGGTACGTTGGTAATAAACTGATTACTATCACTAAAATTAAAAATTAAAAACGTAACTGTTGTAAAAAATCCAATTTTGCTATTAGTTTTACTTATAACTTTTTTCTTACATTGAAATAAAATGCAATCACACAGCAACCTACGCCGCTAGTCTGTTTTGAATAGCAAAATTAAGTCTTCTAAAAAATATATTCATAAAAAGGTCTGGTTGAGACAAGTGGTTGGAGGGATTTTTCATAAGAATGGTATTCCTTAAAAGGATTTTAAAAAGTTTAACCATTAGTTTCAATATATAATATTTGTTGATCAAGATACATGTTTTTTATTTTATACATACTTTACTTTTAAAATCATCATGCATGCATTTTAGTTTCAATATATAACTTTTGTTGATGAAGATACATGCTTTCTAATTTGTATATACTTTACTTTTAAAATCATCACATATGCATTTTATAAAATTTAAACTTATAAAATTTTATGTTGGAGAGTAGTCAACTATATTATCATAGTGTCTCCTAAAGACATTTCAATTTCAATATACTAGTGGGCGAAACCGCACGGTTCGAACGAGAGTAAAAATATTTTGAGAATTGTTTCTTTAGCTAACTTTTTATTATTGTGATAAATTTTATTTTGCTTTTTTATTTGATTAATGTGAGATATCAAACATATCTATACTACTATAGAGATGAACACATTTGTAAATAACAAGTTGTTTATACATAATCACTTGTATCAATATAACAAAATTGTTTTTAAGTATCTTAAACATGGATTAAAATTACAATGTTGTCCAAAAAGTTATATTATATAGTAGTATAGATAGGGCCGGCTCAACCCATTCGGGGGCCTGAAGCAAAATAAAAATTGAGGCCTTTTTTTCAAATTTAATCAAATAATGTTTTTCAAGTTTCACCGGTCACCAATTGTACATTACATAAACACTAACCTAAATATGGTTTCAAGTCTCAAGTTCTCACCAAATGGATAATTGATTCACTTAAATCATAATCAATTCTTAACATGCCAACACAATTTCAGTCATCAAATTCTTAAAAAGAGCTTCTGTGATGTGGATAACAGTAGACCAAGAAGAAGAAGCAAGGGGAAGAAGAATAAGTGATCGAATAGATCATTTTCTGGAATACAACTTGATTCCCAAATTGAAATACTAATGGCTATATATAGCCTTACATTGACCAACTAACATTAACCCGCAAACTACTAACTGAATTAAACTACCCACTAAGCTAATTAATTAATATTAATCAACATAAACAACTAAAGAAATGTAGGAACATAGAACGTGCAGTTGAAGACGTGGATGGAATTATGGGTTTGCACGTATCATTCTGTCAATGAAATATTAGCATCAAATTCAACTTTTTTTTACTTCTTAGGAACATGAGTGTTATTAAGCAAACCAAGCAATATTAACAAACTTAAATACATTAATTGCGTCAAACATTTACTAGGTGATTGACATAATACAAGAATCAAAAGAAACATGAGCTTACCCAGTTTCAAGTGTGAAAGAAAGTTAATAGAGTCCATTCCATATGCATTAAACTTGCTCCGATTGAACAAAAACGTTTCTTCAAAAACTCGATGGTTTCGACTACAACAGATTTTGATTTCCATTCGCGAAAGCTTCGATTCGATTATGAACAAAAGATTTCGACTGTTAGTTAGCTACTAGCAAAGAGGGACGATTGGATTTTCTATGTGTTCATCGCGTGTCAAGAACTCAGCCATCACCCTATCAATTCCATCACATCTTCCTAGACCTAATTGTTCCAACGCGTTGTTCAGATCCATGTCTGAAGCCAACTTTTTAAAACTAATGGACCACAAATTAAAGCCCAAAAATCAATGATATATAAAAATTTTCTGGAATTGAGGTCCCTAAAAAAGTGGGGGCCCCAAGTTTTTTGCTTCACTTGAAACACTCTTGGGCCGGCCCTGAGTATAGATATAGATAGATTAATATAACCTTAAATATAATAGTCATACTTTAAATTTAATTAGAAAATGATGGAGTACAAATATTTAAAACTTAAAAGATATAATAGGAATAAATCTATGATATTACATATTAAAGCTTACAACTCTTCATATGACATTTTAAAGTTAATGTAAAATTACAAATCTAGTCATATTTCTCTGTTGTATAGTACTATATAGATAATTGGTGATGTTGATAAGATTGTAATTTAGTAAAGTCAAAATGTGTGGAAGGTTTTGCACATTTGAGTATTGATTTAAATTTTAAGAAACAGTTCCATCAATTATATTAATATTGTTATACGAACTTTCTCTAAAACAATACCAAAGAATCTAAAAATTTGTTTTAAAAAAGGCTAGAAATTGGTACCAGTTTACAAAGAACAAACACAGCAGGTAATAGAAAAATGTAGTCGAGTGCTTGAATTTATTGATAATAAAAAAAAGGCTAGAAATTTGTTTTAAAAAAGGCTAGAAAGTGAAGATGTTCGCCTTTAGTAGTTTTCAACTTACATGCTCTACACAAATCTTCTCTTTTTCAACACATTCACGAATAAAATGATACTTCATGTTGATGTGTTTGCTTCGTTTGTGGAAAACTGGGTTTTTCATTAACGTAATTGCCGAGTCATTATCCACCAACAGCTTGACTTGTTGGGCTTCGGTACCTGTTAGGCTACTTATCAAGTTTCGCAGCCACAAACTCTAACACGCAGCCGCATGGCTGCATTTACTCGGCTACACAAGAGCTTAGAGCCATTGTTTGCTGCTTTCAGACCCCCAAGTAATTATATTTCCTGAATAATAGAACACCATACTAGTTGTCTCTCTTCTGTCATCCAAATCAGTCCCATAGCTGTTGTCACAGTAACCTATCAGTTTGCCATCTCCTGCTTTCTTGTACACTAGTCCGAAACTAATGGTTTCTTTCAAATACCTTAGTATTTGTTCGAGTGCAGCATAATGACTCTCCTTGGGGTTCTACGTATACTTACTTACCACACTCACGGAGTAGCTTAAATCAGGACGAGTGTGGATCAAGTAACGCAAACTACCAATGAGCTTCCTGTAGTTTGTCGCATCCACTATTTTGTTTCCATCATCTTTGTACAATTGTAACTTTGATTCCACGGGAAATCGAGTTCCATTGCAACTTTTCATCCCTGCAGCCTCTAAGATTTGTTTACAAACTTCTCTTGATTAAGAATTATATTATCCTTATGCTGTGACACTTCAATCCCCAAGTAATATGACTAAAGACCCATATCACTCATTTCAAAAATCCCTTCCATTTTTTTTCTCAGATCTTGTGATCACATTCTCATCCGATCCTGTTATTATCATATCATCTCCATAGACACCAACGATGAGAGTTTTGTCTAAGTTTTTTACCTTATAAACCGCTTGTTCTTGAGCACATCTTGCACACCCCATCTCTTTAAGTGATTGATCTAGTTTCACGTTCTAAGCTCTTGGAGCTTGCTACAGTCCATAGAGTACTCTTTTTAAACGATACACCATTTGTTCCTTTCCCTTTACTTCGAACCTGTCTGGCTGCACCACATATACCTCTTCCTTCAATTCACCATTAAGGAAAGCTGCTTGTACTTCCAAGTGATTCACAAGCCACCTTTTTCCGCTGCCAACGCCAACAACAGTCATATCGTTTCCAATCTTGCAACTTGAGAAAAAACTTCATCCAAGTCTACCCTTTTAATATGTAAATACCCTTTTGCAACTAGATGTGCCCTGTACCTTATAGCACCAGTAGTTGGGTCCTTTACATTCAACAGCCACTTCAACCCAGTAACCTTTTGATTATGAGACAATTCGGTTGCGATCCAAGTGTTGTTTTTGTTAATAATAACATCTACTTCCGACTGCATAGCTTCCTTCTATTTTGGGTTCTCATTCAACGCCGTGGTTTGTTGCTATATTTCATTAATTGAGCGATACCCTTGCGGTGGAGTGTGATCGTACGAATAAGAATCGCCTAGATTGGCTCTAGATGATAAAGATTGGTTTCCGCCCAAGGTCGATGAACTTAATTGTTCTCCAGTTTGATTGTCTGTTCCTGCATACACATCAAATGCTCTCCAATTTCTTCGCGTAAGCCACACACTCGAATACCCTCAAGTGGTGCAGCTTTGGCTTCGATCCCTTCCATGCTTCATATGGTGATAGCCTTGGTTCCAAATCGATTTAACAGATAAAACATTTGGCATTACTGCTTCTCCCTAAAGTAAAACAAACAAACAAACAAACATACCCAGTGTATCCCGCTGATAAGCATGGTCTGGGAGGGGTATGTGGTGGCAAGTCTTTCCTCTATCCTGAGAGAAAGAGAGACCGCTTCCGAAGAGACCCCCGACTCATTAACTGAGGCAGTACCCATAACAATCGTAATACATATCATACAACACATAGGTAAATAACACATACAGAACTAGATAGTACGCACATCATAAAAAGCGACGTGTAACACCCAAAAAGGGTAGATACGAAAAACTACACCTGACGCGGGAGGTCCCGCCACATGTAACCGTAACCCGTCCCACCCACAAATCCCACTAAAAGTCCTTAATTTTTATTCCCTCCACTCCTCATCCTCGATTATGTGCTCAGAGAGGTGCAAGTCTATCATATCTCGCCTAATAATCTCATCCCAAGTCAACCTAGGTCTACCTCTACTCCTCCTACCCTCTACGCTGATGTTCTCTAGTGCTCTAACAGGTGCTGCCATCGTTCTCCTCTTCACGTGCCCAAACCATCTTAGTCTTCCCTCTCGTATTTTATCCGTGATACATGCCACCTCTAGCCTCTGGCGAAAGACGTCGTTTCTGATCCTATCCAATCTTGTGTGTCCACACATCCACCTCAGCATTCGCATTTCCGCGACCTCTATTTGTCTCCCTTGCGATTTCTTTATGGCCCAACAGTCTGTGCCGTATAGCATAGCTGGACGTACTGCCATTCTGTATAGTTTTCCCTTTAGTTTTGGTGGGAACCTCTTATCACACAGAATCCCTGATGCTGCTCTCCACTTGCACCAACCTGATTGTACACGGTGGGCTACATCGCTGTGTATCTCTCCGTCTTCCTGTATATACGAGCCAAGGTATTTGAACCTACCCGTCCGGGGGACCGCCATGCCCTGTATACTTATTTGGGTGTGCTCTTCGGACTCACCACTAAGTTACAATGCATGTATTCTGTCTAGAGCGACGCTTCTCCCTAAAGTGACTTAGGTAATTTCATCGTCTCTTCAGTATCGATCTTGTCATCTCTAATATGGTTTTGTTCCGTCGTTCTGCCACAACATTTCTTCTATGGTGTGTAAGGTGGTGTCAATTTCCTTCTTATGTATCAATTTTCTTTGGCTTAGAGTTCCTTCTGATTTGGCAAACTGTAGAGAATTTTCTCCACATGCAGTACCCATCTGGAGCTTAATCGATCTTCATAAGCCTTTAATTGACAGATTGCTTCCTTCTTCGAATGGCATATAAGAACTCTGTTCAATTGAGGGTACTAGATTAGTGAACCTTCTTATACAGTATCGAATACCGTGTCGAATAGTTTTCTCACTAATTCTTTATGCTCCAGTGTTGCTCCAACACTATTAAATTTCGCAGTCGTTGCTGAAATCTTTGCTGCATACCCAAGAGGGTTTGTTTTATCCTTTTACGCGTTCAAGGAGAGTGCTCTTTGTAGAGTTAAGTGGCAACACCCTTTAGCTGATCTATTACAACATTTTGTAGAACAAATGTTTATAGTTGTGTGTCAAAATCATCACAACAATACCTGAAACTCTACAAGTGTGTTCTACTATTCTAATGGGTTTTGAGATGCAGGTATGTATATGTAATCGCAAAACCATTTAATATTACGTCTAAGTATGCAAGTGTGATGCACTTTTGCGATGTGTTTTCAAGACCAAGTTTTATAACTGTTGATCAAACTCATTACAAATTCTTAACCTCACAAGTCCGATTCACAATATTAAACGTTTTAATGCATAAGTTTATAACACACATTATACATATTTTTGCTTATAGCCATTGATGAAAAATGGTCGCTGTGTAAACATAAACATCTACTTCCATATGTTTTATCAACAAAATAGTTCGCCTTAACCTTCTGGAAAGTAGATTGTAAAACACTTGGGACAAATTCTTTCCTAGGTTTTGAAATTGCAGTGGTGCGTAAATTTACAACAGTCTCTCTTTGGAGATTATACAAGCTATATTATTACAACATACTTCATGCATAGTTGAAATGTTTTTGGAAAGAAGTTATATGATGTTGCATCAAACCCGATCCAATGGTGTATAAACTCTGCTAATCCAATTTAGTGTTAAAGGTGATTCAAGAAACAACTTTTATAATAGTGTGTCAAACTCTACACAGTCATAAGTGAGTTTTAGTGCACAGTTTTATAGATTTTATAGTAGTGCATTAAATCGTTACCACTATGTGATAAACCTTGTAAGTTTAATTCATCATTGTAAATGAGTCTCATGCCTATGTCTTTAAACCGTACGTCAAAATATCACCACGATGTGAGTTTTATAATTGATAATTAAACTCTACAAGTATGAGGTTAGCACTCCAGAAAAAATTGGGAAATTTTTGGCGCACCGCCTTTTCCTGGAGAAAACCGACCCAAGCGGTCACGGTTAGGTCTCCCCGTGACCATTTGGTCAGGTGTGAGACCTAACTGTCACAGTTTGTCCTAACCATGATAGTTATCTGGGGATCCGTAGTCAATGATTGGGTATGTAATTATGGGGAATTGATTGTGCGCAGGGGGGGCTATATGTCACGGTTTGGCCAAACCGTGACATATTGCTTTTATTTTTTTTATTTTTTTAAGCATTAAACATTGTTTTTTTTTTTAATTTTATCACTTTAAACTTGAGAATGAAAGGGCGGGAAACACCGTTCGATCGGAGTTTGATTTCGTGTATCTTCCGATTGATTTCAAGTTGGTATCTATCTGAATAATATTATTATTAATTTTTATGATGTAATACTACATGTCTATATATATATATATATATATATATATATATATAAGCTAAGTTTTGACGTTGATATATAAGTACATGCATGGTTTGAATGCCGGATATGCGTTTGTGAACTTTACAACATCTGAAGCAGCTTGGAAGTTTCATACGTCGGTTAAAGGAAAACATTGGGATGCATTATAATCGTTACCACTATGTGATAAACCTTGTAAGTTTAATTCATCATTGTAAATGAGTCTCATGCCTATGTCTTTAAACCGTACGTCAAAATATCACCACGATGTGAGTTTTATAATTGATAAATTAAACTCTACAAGTATGAGGTAAGCACTCCAGAAAAAATTGGGAAATTTTGGCGCACCGCCTTTTCCTGGAGAAACCGACCCAAGCGGTCACGGTTAGGTCTCCCCGTGACCATTTGGTCAGGTGTGAGACCTAACTGTCACAGTTTGTCCTAACCATGATAGTTTATCTGGGATCCGTAGTCAATGATTGGGTATGTAATTATGGGGAATTGATTGTGCGCAGGGGGGCTATATGTCACGGTTGGCCAAACGTGACATATTGCTTTTATTTTTTTTATTTTTTTAAGCATTAACATTGTTTTTTTATTTTAATTTTATCACTTTAAACTTGAGAATGAAAGGGCGGGAAACCCGTTCGATCGGAGTTTGATTTCGTGTATCTTCCGATTGATTTCAAGTTGGTATCTATCTGAATAATATTATTATTAATTTTTATGATGTAAATACTACATTGTCTATAATATATATATATATATATATATTATATATATATATATTATATTATATATATATATATAACTAAGTTTTTTGACG
This sequence comes from Flaveria linearis, assembly GCA_024085815.1. Classification (NCBI taxonomy): domain Eukaryota; kingdom Viridiplantae; phylum Streptophyta; class Magnoliopsida; order Asterales; family Asteraceae; genus Flaveria; species Flaveria linearis. The sequence continues at coordinate 70,141,530 of CM044002.1, read as the reverse complement.
TTGATATATAAGTACAGGCATGGTTTGAATGCCGGATATTCGTTGTGAACTTTACAACATCTGAAGCAGCTTGGAAGTTTCATACGTCGGTTAAAGGAAACCATTGGGATTTGTTTCAAAGCAAAAGATTGCGGATGTTAGTCGTGCTAGAATCCAGGTACTTTATTACTTTTAGTTTTATTAACGTACTCACCTTAGTCATTAGCTAGTAGAAGTAGTGTGAGAAGGATGGTTGGGGGAGAGGTAGGGTTGTGGCACTAGGATCTTGCACCATGGTCCGGTGGTGTGGTCTACCTTTTTCTGACGTCATCATGGTTTATTAGTCTGTATAAATGATGATTGATATCGATTACTAGTTTCACCGTCACATCATTCTATCTTTTCATTCCTTTTTTGTTTTTAAATATTTTATTTAATCGTAACATACGTGTTGGTGTTTGTGTTTATTATTAATTTATCATATTACAAGTAATTTTTGCGTTTAATTAGTCTTTGTAATCTGTTTTCTTTAATCTTGATTCAACGCGTCGACTTTAATCTTTGTGGAGACAAAACGCAGCGCAGATTCTTTGAAAACTGGTTATGCAGGGTCGGTTTCCCTGCTGCTGCAATTCATGGTCATATTACAAGTAATTTTTGCGTTTAATTATTTTTTAAACAAGTTGGTTGTTATTTTATCACATGGTTAACCTAATCGTAAATCAGTTGTTATCAAACATATACAATTAACATTATCAACATTGCAAATATAAAAAAACAAACAAAGAAACACAACCAACAACAACAACCAATATACAAATCATCATAACTGAAACTGCACATATATAATAACAAAACGAGTTTTTACATACAAAAAGAAATAAATACAAACAAAATATCTATCTAATCCATCATCCCCGGATCGATGCCCTGACCAGACCCGCCCGCGTCAGATGGGCCAGCACCGTCATGGTCTAACCGCCTCGGTGGCTGTGACAACAACGGCGTACCCGAGGCGGCATAGTCCGCGCCATGTGCTGGATGACCAGTCCATCATATCATGCAGCCTCGCGGTCGTATCCTCCAGCCTTGCGACCCTGTCTCGTGTGTCCTGAATCATATCAAGAACATGAGCAGGCAATCGCACGGCGTGGTACACGCGCTGAGGATGCTGGGCGGGTCCTGGTCGTACGGCGGGGAATGGGCTGATCCTCCCCGCCACCAAGGGCCTCGTGGGCGTCCTGAAGTGGACCTCAGCCCCTGCCAGCTCGGTGGGTCCACCAACGGCTCGGGCACCCATGGCACGACCTCCTGGTATCTGGTGAGCAGGTGCCACGTGCCGTCGGGGAACCTCCGAGCTATCCTCATCCCAGTGGCGGTGCTACGCCGGCCACGCGCACAGGAGTCGGAGGTAGCGGGAGCTGGGACATGGCCTGTGCGTACCCCAAGCCCCGAGCGATCCGGGAAACGATGTTCCCGCCCACTCGCCCCTCGCGACTGCCGATGATAATAACTAGCAAAATAATCAGCGAGGGCATGCGCGAGATGGCAGTGTCGGTGTGTGAGTACACACCGAAGAAAAAAAAGGTCGGCGGCGTTGACCCTGTCGGTCCCCGTCCCACGACCAGCGACGGACGTGCGATGAGTCGGTGAATGTATCTATACAGAGGGTCTCGTATATGAGAGGACCTCGTATCACCGCCGTATGCTCTGTCGCCTATCGCAGGCCACCAGACCTGATCGGAGTCGTCTGGCCCGCGCGATCAAGGCGGTGGTGTACATCGGCTGTCGGGTCTCCTCCTCCGTGTAGATGCCGCTGACGACAGCAAACCGCCTAAGTGACATGCGTGGAGGACCCCGAACAACCGGAAAGCCCTCCGCGGGCGCACGAACCGTCCGCTATGTCGTCCTCGTCCAGCTCCGCAAGTCCCTGCTCACGTGGACAGAACATGAATGTGCAGTAGAACTCCACGGTGAGCTCTCGATGGGCATCGTCGGTCATCCGGACAGCTGCTCCCACTGGCTGTCCTCGCCGATGATCTCCAAAAACCGATCGTGCTCTCCAACGTGCTTAAGAAGTCATCCGACAGGACGGTCCCCGGTGCTGGCACACGTTCTCTCAGGGTCCTGAACCGCACGTACGGTGTAGTCCCCTGCTCGAACTGCAGTGTCGGGCAGTCATCAATGCCGGGGATAAAAGCATCGTCGGCTTCCATATCTGCGAAAAAAAACGTATTTATCATTATTTACAATGTTTATAAAATTAATGGTTGACGGTTATTATTATTATTATTATTATTATACTATTTATTATTATTATTATTATTATTATTATTATTATTTATTATTATTATTATTATTATTATTATTATTATTATTACTATTTATTATTATTATTGTTGTTACTATTATTATTATTATAATTTCTGTTATTATTGCAATTATTATCAACATATCCAATTTAATTGTTTAAAATATTAACTTTTAAATTAAAGAAAGAATATAAAATTTAAGAAACTAGCATAGGTAACCCACAAGTTTCATAAATGACAACAATGATCCTTACAAGGATATAACGAAGTTAACTTTTATTTAACGAATAATACGAAAGGTTACAGTCTTCCCAACTTTTAAGAATTTCGTCCCAAAATAGAATAAATAAACTTAAACGAACAGTGCGGGTACTCTTTTTCATATGTTCCTCACGCTCCCAAGTAAACTCAGCTCCACGCTTATTCTCCCAGCGAACCTTGGCCATTGGGGTAGTTTTGGTTCTAGTCTTCTTCATAATGCGATCCATGACTTCAACGGGCTTCTCAACAAAGTGTAATGACTCGTCGATCTGGATGTCATCCAACGGGACATGCAGACTTTCGTCAGCCAAACACTTCCTCAAATTTGAGACATGGAAAACAGGATGAACTCCACTAAGGTCGGAAAGTAGTTCCAGTTGTAGGCACTTTTCCCGATCCTTTTCAGAATCTTAAAAGTCCTAAAAATCTTGGGGCCAGTTTACCCTTCTTCCCAAAGTGAACAACGCTCTTCCATGGGAGACTTAAGAAGACCCATATCCCCAACTTGGAATTCCATTGGCTTACGTCGCTTACGGCATAGCTCTTTTGTCAACTTCTCGCCACTCACAGCTTCTTGCGAATTATGGAGACTTTATCGGTCGTTTCTTGTATAAGTTCAGGACCAGTGATGAAGTATTCACCAATGTCGGTCCAGCAGATCGAAGAACGACATTTACGACCATACATCGCTTCGAAAGGTGTCATCTTGATACTCGAGTGATAACTATTATTATACGAAAATTCCGTGAGCGTTAAATGCGTATCCCATCACCACCAAAGTCAGGACACAAAGTCGTAGCGAATCCTCTAGGGTTTGGATGGTTCGCTCGGTTTGACCGTCCGTTTGAGGATGGTAAGCTGTGCTTAGATCCTGTTGAGTACCCAAGAGTTCTTGCATAGACGACCAAAAATGCGAAGTGAAACGAGCGTCTCGGTCGGATATGATATGCAAAGGTACACCATGATGACTCATAATTTCCTCAATGTATATACGACCAGCCTTGATGTTTTTGTAAATGTCACGTATGGGTATAAAATGTGCCGACTTGGTCAATCGGTCAACGATCACCCATATGCTATCATGACCACGTGAGGTACGAGGTAGTTTAGTTATGAAGTCCATGGATTTGTGTTCCTATTTCCACATAGGGATTCTCGGTTGTTCAAGTAATCCACTTGGACGTTGATGTTCGGCTTTAACCTTCATACACGCAAGACAGTTAGCTACATAAGTCGCTATGTTTTTCTTCATTCTAGGCCACCAATATTGACCACGCAGGTTCATATACATCTTATCGGAGCCAGGGTGAATAGAATAGCAAGTTTGATGAGCTTCGTTCATGATAAAGGTATGGAGATTATCACGACTCGGAACCCAAATTTGATTCGTGAAATACATCAACCCATTGGGTTTGTTTCTAGTTGAGCTAGAAGATTATGGTCTAATTCCTCTCTTATTCTTCCTTCTTGTTGAACTGCTTGTTGAGTCTTTAAAATACTAGTCTCGATGTCGCTTTCAATCCTCAAATTTGTAGCAGCACAGTAGCCTCGTTGACATCTAGACGAATCTAGGTATCAAATTCTACCAAAGTATCAAACCATTGTCGTTGATTGTGAATTTATTGAAACGAGATCATCTTGTTATGGACCTTACGACTTAGTGCATCGGCTATGACATTTGCCTTCCCAGGGTGGTAACGAATGTCACAGTCATAATCACTAATCAACTCAACCCAACGACATTGTCTCATATTGAGATCTTTTTGATTAAAAACGTGTTGAAGGCTTTTATGATCGGTGTAGACTATGCATTGCGTACCATAAAGGTAATGCCTCCAAATCTTTAAGGCAAAACCACAGCACCAAGTTCAGATCGTGTGTCATGTAATTCACTCGTGGACCTTCAATTGTCTCGATGCATTGCTATGACCTTTCTCGTTGCATGAGACAGAACCAAGGCCTTGTTTAGATGCATCACAATACACGGTGAAATCGTCATTTCCATCCGGCTGGGTTAAGATAGAAGCATTGCACAACTTGTGCTTTAATGCTTCAAAGATTCCTCTTGCTCGGACCCCCACTCAAATGGCTTATTCTTTTGAGTCAAAGAAGTAAGCGGCTTCGCGATTCTAGAAAAGTTGACAATAAATTGCCGGTAATAACCAGCAAGACCAAGGAAAGAACAAACTTCAGTTGGAGTTGTAGGAACACCCAATTTTCACAGCTTCCACCTTTGTAGGGTAACATGAATTCCTTGGCTATTCACCACGTGTCCTAGAAATTGAACTTCCTCAAGCCAAAATTCGCACTTCGAGAACTTCGCGTACAGCTGTTCTTTCTTCAACAGTTCAAGAACTTGTCGCAAGTGAAGTTCATGAACGGTATTGGACTTGGAATAGATAAGTATGTCGTCAATGAAGACGATCACAAACTTGTCTAGATAAGGATTGCTTACTCGATTCATGAGATCCATAAAGACAGCAGGAGCATTGGTTAAACCAAAAGGCATAACCATGAACTCATAGTGTCCATATCGACTACGGAACGCAGTCTTTGAGATATCATCGTCATGGACTCGCAATTGATGATAACCAGAATGTAAGTCAATCTTTGAGAAAATGGAAGCTCCTTGAAGTTGATCAAAAGATCGTCGATGCGAGGAAGAGGGTAGCGGTTCTTGATGGTAAGTTTGTTAAACTCACGATAGTCGATGCACATATGAAACGACCCATCTTTCTTCTTCATGAACAGAACAGGTGCACCCTAAGGCAAAGAGCTAGGACGAATAAAACCCTTCTCGGATAATTCTTGAAGTTGACTGGATAACTCTTGCATTTCCAATGGTGCAAGTTGATATGGTGACTTAGCCACAGGGTTTGCTCCCGGAATCAAATCGATTTTAAACTCGACTTCACGCACGGGAGGTAAACCACTAAGGTCATCAGGAAATACTTCAGGAAAGTCTCGTACAATCGGGACATCCTTAAGATCTTTCCCTTTGACTTTTGTGTTGACCATGTAGGCCAAGAAAGCCATATAGTTCTTGCTCAGGCACTTTCGGGCTTGAGTGCACAATATGAGTTTGAGCCCTTTGGAGGACTTTTCACCAAAAACTTTCAATGTATCCCCTAAGGCAAAGGAATACGGATACATTTCTTGAAACAAATAATCTCGGCATGATGTTTGGCTAACCAATCCATGCCAATGATAACATCAAAGCTTCCAAGTTTCATGGGGATAAGATCGATAAAGAAGTCGGGCGCGTCGAGACTCAAAATAGAATTATGAATAATGATATCAATGATGATAGATTCTCCATCGGCGACTTCAACGGTGAGAGGTCTTTCTAATTTCGTATGTGGCTTAGCAAGAATAGACTCAAACCATGACGAGACAAAACTTTTATCGGCACCAGAATCAAAAGGACGTAGGCATAAGAATTATTAATAAGGAACATACCTGTCCAGTTTTAAAGATATTTAACGATACAGGTAAAGCATCAAAATACTTAGATCATAAAAGTTGAGGTTGGGTTTAACATACCGTTCACCACATCATTGTTTGCTTGTGCTTGGTTTGCATTGATATTGAAAGCAGTCCTCGGGCTTGTGGATCATTACCCACAAGACGAGGGCATTGTGGGCGGAAGTGACAAGGTTCCCCCATAATTGTAGCAAACACGATTCGCAACCATCACGGCATTGTTTGGTGCACGGTGACAAGTAGCTACCAAGTGTCCATACTTACCGCACAAGGTACAGATGCGGCACAGAGCGTTCCCCGGGTGATGGTACCTACAGATATTGCACATAGGTAGAGGACCAGCATAGGCCCTAGCTACAGGTGCTTATGCTACAGGTGCAACCATAGGTACAAGTTGTCTTTGAGGTGGTTTGGGTGCAACCACAACAAAGTTACGAGCCGGTATGAACTTGCGTTTCTTGTTGTTATTGTAAGACGATTCAGTTTTAGTCTCCTTAGAAGCTTCAGGGACCGTCTTCTCAACCTTCTTGGCACCCTTGACAGACATGGTGCCCGCTCGTATTTGATTCTCGGTAAGTTGAGCGGCGATAGTGATGGCTTCCTTCCAAAGTTGTGGGTCGACTACCCACCACAGCATCTTGGATTTGGGGTGGTACCCCCTTGATGAACTTCTCGATGTTGCGAGGAACAGTGTCGACCATATGGGGAAACAGAATGCTCAACTCGTGATGCCTAGTTAAGTAGGCCAAGTGATCACCACCATCTTGTTTGAGGTTCCAAAACTCCTCCTCCAGCTTTTACAATTCACTTCTCAGGCAAAACTTCGTGATTGCAATATTTTTGAACTCGTCCCAAGTTAGTGCTAACACAGCATCAACACCATGGTTCCTTTTTTGTTATTCCACCATGTAAGTGCCCTTTGTTGGAGCATACTAGTGGCATAGCGAACCTTGAGTGCCTTAGGACATTCACAGTTGACGAACGTGTTTTCCATGCTTTCGAACCACTCGAGAAGTCTAGTGGCTCCTCCTTTCCAATATAGCTAGTGGGCTTGCATGAACTAAAGTGTTTGAACGTGCAGGTTTGGTTGTTGTGCCCTTGGTTCATGCTATTCTTCCTTGACCATTTCCATTGTTGCTAGAGTTGGTCATCATGATGCTATTTAGTTCAGTAACCATGGTCGGTATGACAACAGCCATTTCAGGAGCAATCATGGCGGCTAACTTGCGGTCCGGAACTTCCACGCTTTCCATGGTGACGAGACATGCTGGATACAAAACAAATTAGTCATAGGAATTTGGAGATAAAAGCACAGTAAATCAAACAAGGATTATTCAAGACTTGTAAAATACTTCTATTTGGTAACGCATTACCATTTGGAAATGTTGACACGTCAAGGTAAGTTGACCATTTCCTTAGAAACTTGTGTATGTTGACTATAGTTTATCACTCATCCCAAAAATCCCCAGATAAGCATAACTTGTCCCCGCAAAATGCTTACCTTCCCGAAGGCTTTTTGCCAGGAAATCTAGAATACAGGTTCTATGTGTCACACAATATTTCTTAGGTTCATGGATCAAAACCTTCATAAGATTCTCATAGATTAGACCTAAAGTCTAAATATTTAAACCTTCGATATAAAGCGTACGATCCCACGTGTCGTCGAGAATAAGTTTAAGAAGTTTCACTCGTCGGGGAGAATTAAAGAATTAAGAATATGTTTGGGGAGACAAGCAACCAAGTTTAATCAATTATAAGGCACCTATCTAAAGGCATCAAGTGGCACATTCAAAGGCATTCCTAAAGAGATAGCATCATGTAGCATGCAACAATATTTATTTATAAGAATATAAAGATTCTTCTATAAGGTTCATGTATAAATTATAGTCTAGGTCACTATTTCTAATAACCTAAATCCCTATAGTTATGGCTCTGATACCAATCTGTCACACCCCAACCTTAACGGCGGAATCATCGAGGGTGAGGGTTTAAGATTGTTCACAGCCACATAACGCTACCATTAAATATAAATATGATTAGTTTTAAATAAACAATACATCCAAATGTCATAATGAAACAAAGTAAACAAATGTTCAACATCTAAGATTCAAGGTAATTTATTATTTAGGTCCAAATACTAGGGGTAAGCATGCTTCGAAGATATCATCAACCTTGTGCATTTCCTGAAACATGTTAAAAATAAAGGTCAACTATGAAAGTTGGTAAGTTTCCATGGGTTAAATATACATCAATATAACAAAAGATTTACAAGTAGCAATTCATGTCAATGGTTATGCATTATGCAAGTTTATAGAACACATATAGCTACAATCAAACCTGACAGATGACAAGATTACAAGATTACAAGATTAAACGATTAGCTAAGTGTACTTGGTCCCCATAGTGCTCAAGAATACGACACTAAGGCCACCAAATAGGCTTGTCAGGCCTATAGATCTATGACGTCACCAGGCTAGTAATAGTTAATGATTGTCAACATATAATGTATCTCATATAACACTCATAATAATACAAATAACCATGACAAAAATAAGTATAAATTGCATGTGGTTACAAGTATAAAAAGTTTACAAGTGTAAGTTTATAAGGTTAACATGTTTCACCACAAAAGGTGTGAAATAAAGTAAAAAGGGGCATGAATAACTCACATGATATATATTTATGTAAGATGATATTAAGAATAAACGTTGATCCAACGATTTCTTTTACAAGGTACCTAAACGTATATATTACAAGATTTAAGTTAATAATAAGATTAATGATTAGATGTGAACTATTTCAATAGAGATTTCGGGTTTTTAATTATATAAGTAAAATTTAACAATAGAATCACTTATATTCTAATCCAATGAAAATATTATATCATTTAGATAATTTACGTAATAAAGTGTTTATAATAACGGGTAAAATTAAATATAAAGTGTAAATAATTTCTATAATTATTTTAAATAACAAGATTAATCTATAATTAAAAGCAACATTTGGACCAATAATAATTTATTAATTTAAACCATAATTTAAAATCTATTTTATAAGAATAACTAAAAATAATCTTTGTTATATTGTTTTATAATATTTAAATTTAAAGAAATATTGCAGAAAATAATTTGATGATTTTAAAAATAAACAAAGTTTATAAAAATGATTTTTATAATTTTTAAAAATTTTCTATAATTTTTTTAAAGTCTGAAAAAGCCTAAAAAAATAGTTTGAGGGTGACCGGGTTCGAACCCGGACCTCAAAGTGATGAGGCAAGTGACTAACCAGTGAACTAGGGCCGTGGCCATGGTATCACTTGGTTTTAAAATCTTAAGAACTTAAATAAATAGAACCCCCAAATCCAATTAAAACCTAGAACAATTTGATCCAAATTGAAGTTCAATTCGATTCTTTAAGTGTCTATAATCATGGTGCTTTTGTTCCCCATGTAAAGACAAGTGATTTAATATGTTCAATTACCTGGTTGTGTTTCGAGATGATGTTAGGAACGCACGAAGAACAAGTCGCGGCTGAAGGTGCACGATTGTTGTGTAATTGTTGATGATAATCCAATTAAACTTGTGGGTAGCTTCTAATGATGAATAGGACTAAAAGCCCTTATCAATTCCAGGTATTGATGTCTTGTTGATGGTGTTCGAGTATGTTGCAGGTCGCGGTTTCAGAGAGAGTCGAATGTGTAATTTTGTGTTTTTTCAGGTGCAATTGAGAGTTGTGAACGATTAGGTGTAGTTAGATGATTGTTTAGATTCGTTTAATTAGGTTATTATTAAAGTTTAATGTTCGAAAGGCTATGAGATTAAAGGAGTTTCGGTTATGCATTCAAGTTCGAGGCATGTACACGAAGCGATTGGAATGGTTTGGGGTCAGATTTCGATGGTTTTCAGTGGGTTTGGGGCTCGCGGAATTCGGCCAGTGGGTGGCCGGAATGCCACCGGAAAAACGGGGGTTAAATGTGGGCGGGGGGTTGGGTTGTAACTTTAAATTACACATTTGGCCCTTGTAATTTAGTTTGTTATTATTTTATGCTAAAATTTCATTTAAGTTTGTAAAATGACAAAACAAACCCCTGAACTTAATTAACTTTAGTTTTAAACATTTTTAAGTTTAATAACTTTATAAATTATTGTTATTATTAATATTATATTATTATTAATATTATTATTATTATTACTATTTATTATTATTATTGTTGTATTATTATTTAATTTTTGTTATTATTGTAATTTTTATCAATATATCCAATTTAATTGCTTAAAATATTAACTTTTAAATTAAAGAAAGAATATAAATTAAGAAACTAGCGTAGGTAACCCACAAGTTTCATAAATGACAACAATGATCCTTACAAGGATATAACGAAGTTAACTTTTATTTAACGAAAAATATGAAAGGTTACAAACACCTATAGACGTGGTATCACACCACACTTTTCTAGATGTTAGAGAAAGAGCACGTTCGTATACATACCCTCTTTTGAGCAAAGATCTGAGTTATTACCCCTACCTTGTACCCCTATTAGAGCTATAGCTGCTATGGTGGCCTCGCATGATAGGCTACGACGAGACCTTGTGGATGAGTTTGAGGGTCTGCACGATAAGCAACGTACATCAGTAGGTGTATGACGAGATGGAGGACTCATGGCGTAATGTGCAGGGACGACAGGATGGGAAGGCCGGGGAGATTCAAGCCCTACGTGACCGGTTGTTGCATTGACTACTTCTTTGAACTTGACCCAAAACAAGCTACATGAGGCTTCAATGTGTATAGTTCGGCTAGAAAACTAGCTTGAACCTGACAAGGCCCGATGAAGGAGCCTTAGAAGAACCAGAAGAACCTGAGGAGGCACCGGCAGAGAGGAGGATGACAGTGATGGGTCTGAAGTGGTAAACTAAGTTTCTACATTATATCTGACTTGGACTGCATAGTGTTTTTTTAAAAATCTATGTGGGAAGTGTTGTTCCTACCCAACTGAAAATTGGAAGTTTTACCATGATGGAATATTTGTGAGTTACTTATAATCTATTATCTTGATTATCATCTTGGTTATAAATATTGTTGTTGATGAACTTCATTATTTCCTTATTATTTACCATACTTGAATGAGATTAATATGTTAGACGTAGCTCATTACTATGTTTATGAATGTAAAGTGAAAAACTGGAAGTTTTGCCATTGTTTGAATATTTTATGAGTTACTTACAATCTATATCTTTGATTATCATCTTAGTTATAAATGTTTTGGTTGATGAACTTCATTAATTCCTATTATTTACCATACTTTAATGAGATTAATGTGTTAACGTTGCTCATTACTGTATTTGTGAATGTAAAGTGAAAAATGGAAGGAGTTGGAAGAGGACATGGCCGTGGACGTGGCGCCGAAAGTGGACGTGGCGCGGGAGCAGTGAACATGACCCCCGCGGAACTGGCTGCTCTGATAAATGAACTCGTGCAGGCGGTAGTGGCTGTAGTACACGCTGCACAACCAGCAGGTAATGATAAAGTTTACTTGACTAATGCTCTGTTGCTTATTTAAAACCGTTTAACTAATTTTGGTTTGTTGGAACAGGACCCCCACCCTATACCTACAAATCCTTTATGGATTGCAAGCCCCATACCTACAGTGGAGCTGAAGGGGCTGTGGGACTAGTGAAGTGGTTTGAGAAGACGGAGTCAGTCTTCGCCAAATGCAACTTCCGTCACTTAATCAAGTAAAGTATGCAACTGGAACACTAGAAGATGCAACACTCTCTTAGTGGAATGCCCAGGTGCAAATTTAGGTCAGGCGATGGCCAACGACTATTGTGGGATGATTAAGACAATGATGACTGAGGAGTATTGCCCTCGTGATGAGGTGCCAAAGCTAGAATGGAGCTGTGGCAGCTGAAGATGCAAGGGTTCGAGATTGAGGCCTGTACTACCAGGTCTTATGAGCTGGAAACATTATGCCCCGAGATGGTAAACCGATTCACAAAAGGATAGATTTATATTTACATGGTTGGTACCTAAAATCCAAAGCATGGTTACTGCCTCAACCCCATAATAATTCAGCAAGCGATTTGGTGGCTCACAAGTTGACCGACCAGGCAGTGGAACGGGTAAGCTACCTAAACGGGATGTGGTGGCAAGTGTACCAGACAACAAATGCAAATAGGATGGTCCAACAAAAAAGGGTTCGACTTCAGGCAGCCAACAAAAATGACAAAATCAACAATATCCGAGGAAGTTTGACAACAACTGAAGTTTCAATCAAACAACCACTACTAACCAAGGACATGGAGGATACATGGGAGGTATCCTAAATGTAACTGATGAAACTATCATCACACTGGCAAGTGTGACAACTTCAAGTGTCAGAGATGTGGGAAGCTAGGGCATGCAGCAAAGGACTGTCATGGCGAATTGATAAAGAAGCCACAACAAACACAGGAAACACTAAAAGGCTGCTTTGAAAGTGGAAAAGAAGTGCATTACAAGAGGAACTGCCCTCAACTGAAGAAAAATGGCAATAGTGCTGGGAATGAAGGAAACAATAACAACAACCCTGGTAATGGTGTCAACAATGGTGGTAACAATGGTGAAGCTAATGGAGAGACTTCTTATGGGTTCAGGTAAGGCTCTAAACTACCCTACTACTGTTACTAGCAAAGTTCCTGTTAATGATCGTTTTACTACTAACTATTTGACACTGGAGCCGATAGAAGTTTATTTCCCTCCACTAAGTTTAGTAGTCTCTTAATTGATTTGCCTTCTACGTTGGAGTCTAAGTATACTGTAGAATTAGCTAATGGTAAGCAAATCTTTGTTACACATATCCTTAAGGGTTGCAAGATAGAACTTGCTGGTCATACCTTTGATATCGATTTTATGCCTGTTACATTTAGGAGTTTTAATATGGTCGTAGGCATGGATTGGTTGTCTGAGAAGCAGGCAGAGGTCATTGTCATGAGAAGGTCACTCGTATTCATCTCATGGATGAAGAGATTCTTTCAGTTAAAGGCAATAGGAGTGGTGTTTGATAGGTATCATCTCATTCATGAGGGCGTAAAAGTGGCTACGCAAGGGTCGCTTAGCCATACTAGCCCTTATAACTGACAACAACAAGAGGAGAAGAAGATAGAGAACATTCTGGTGGTTCGTGACTTTCCAGAGGTGTTTCCAGAGGTTTTTATGGACTACCCCCTTATCACCAAATGGAATTCCTGATTGAGTTGACTCCTCGCGCAACCCTAATCGATAGAGCACCTTATTGATTGGCACCGAATGAGTTACATGAATCGTCGGCACAACTTCAGGAGCTATTGGATAAGGGCTTCATCCGACCTATCTCATCTCCTTGGGGAGCCCCTGTCCTGTTTGTTAAAAGAAGGACGGCACATTTCAGATGTGCATGGACTACAGGGAGTTGAACAAGGTCACAGTCAAGAACCATTACCCGCTACCTCGTATTGATGATCTGTTCGATCAACTCCGGCGATCCAGTTACTATTCTAAGATTGATTTAAGGCTGGTTATCATCAGTTGAGAGTCTGAGAAAAAGACATCTTAAAGACAGCATTCAGGACACGCTATGGCAATTATGAGTTTTTGGTCATGCCATTTGGGTTGACTAATGCACCAGCGGTGTTCATGGATCTCATGAACCATGTGTGCAAAACCATACCTCGATCAATTGTTATTATGTTATGGATGACATATTGATTTATTCCAAAACCAAGGAGGAACACAAAGAGCACCTACGGTTGATCTTAGAACGATTGAAAAGAGAACAACTATATGCTAAATTCTCTAAGTGTGATTTCTGGATACGATGTGCAATTTTTGGGTCACATTATGAATGAGAAAGGAATCCATGTAGATCCTACGAAGATGGATGTAATTAAGAGATTGGTCAGTTCCTAAGACGCCTAGTGAGATACGTCAATTTCTTGGACTGGCAGGATACTATCGACGCTTCATTGAGGGATTCTCAAAAAGCACTCAACCTCTCTGCCTTGATCATAAAGGTACCATGTTTAGATGGGGAGAGAGTCACGAAAGAAGCTTTCTAATTACTGAAACAAAAGCTTTGTAGCGCACCAATATTAGCATTACCAGAAGGAAGTGATGATTTCATCGTTTACTGTGATGCTTCTATCCAAGGACTCGGTTGTGTCTTGATGCAATGTGACAAGGTGATAGCCTATGCCTCAAGACAACTGAAGGTGCGTGAAGAACTACACCACCCATGACTTGGGTTGGGTGCAGTGGTTTTTTCCTTGAAGATCTAGAGACATTACTTGTATGGTACCAAATGCACTATTTACACCGATCACAAGAGTCTTCAACATATCTTTGAGCAAAAAGGGCTGAACATGAGGTAGCGATGCTGAATGGAATTGTTAAACGATTATGACTATGCTATTAAAAATATCACCTAGGAAAGGCGAATGTAGTCATTGATGCTTGAGTAGAAAGGAGATCGTCAAACCCAGGCGAGTGCGAGCTTTGCAGCTTACAATTAGCACTCACTTGCCTGAACAAATTAAGAAATCCAGAAGGAAGATTTAAAAGCGGAAAATTTGGATCTGAATCCTTACGTGGGATGAACAAATAGTTGGAAGTGAAATCTGATGGAATTCATTACCTCATGGATAGGTTTTGGTGCCTTTGCAGGGAAATCTGAGAGACTTGGTTATAAGTGAAGCACATAAGTCTAGATTTCTATACACCCTGGTTCTGACAAAATGTATCATAAACTGAAGGCACACTATTGGTGGCCTAATATGAGGGCAGATGTAGCTATATACATGTGCAAGTGTTTGACTTGTTCTAAGGTTGAAGTGGAATATCAGAAGTCATCTGGGTTACTGCAACAACCTGAGACTTCTCTGTGGAAGTGGGAACAATTTCTATGGATTTCATTACTACGTTACCCATGAATCCTAGTGGTTATGACTAGATATTGGTGATCACGGATTGACTAACTAAGTAAGCTCAATTCTTGGCGATCAAGGAAACGGAATAAAATGGATAAGCTAACCCAAATTTACCTTAAGGAGGTAGTTTCAAGACAAGGCATACTAATCTTGATTTTTTCTAATCGTGATGCTCATTTTACATCCCATTTCTACCACTCGTCATAGATATCTTTGGGTACATGTCTGGATATGAGCACTGCCTATCACCCGTAGACCGATGGGCAAAGCGAGCGTACTATTCAAACCTTGGAGGACATGTTGTGTGCTTATGTGATAGATTTCAGGAATAATTGGGAAGTTCATCTACCGTTGGTGGAGTTTTCATACACAACAGTTACCATACCAGTATTAAGGCAATACCATTTGAGGTGTTGTATGGATAAAAATGTAGATCACCAGTTTGTTGGATAGAAGTTGGTGATAGTCAATTGACTGGTGTCACATCCCGGGAAGCGTGAAATGCGGTTTGGGTGTGACTTGCTTTATCAGATACATTAATTATAGCGGAACAAATATTAATACATATGCTTAGAACACGAAAGTAGGACATGCATTTATCATAATATTCTGATTACATCTTATACATAAATTCCAAAAATTAGATATAATCTTTTTACTACATCATTAAAACTACTGCATGTCTTCAGATACGATGGAAGTGTGCATCAACATACACACTACCATCAACAATGTTGACAATAACGTGACAAAACCCTTCCTACCACTTCTCCCCAACCATTTGTACTTCAAAGCTAATGTCAAAAGTGTTACTCATTGTTTCCTGAAAAAGTACACTAAACCAGTCAACAAAAATGTTGGTGAGAACATAGGTTTAATCCAGACAAATATTTTGTTGATGTATTAATTACAACCAAACCTGCTCACAACATAATCATACTGTCACGAAATAATTCACAAAATCAGATAATATTACATCCTAACCCCCATTCGGTTAGATGCAAGAAAATAGTAGCAACCCTCATCCGGTTGTACAAATATTCTCCTAAGTACGCTACTAACATTATCGGACGTTCCTCATTCGAACTATGGTTGTATCGCAAATGACAGTAAGCAACAAAAATATTTTCAAAAATAATACATCAACCCAAACAGTATACTTTTTCCCCAAAACGTTGTTGAATACCAAATGGTTGAAAAATGGGGCTATAAAACACCGTGTCTTCTCACTTGAACCTAACAAAACAGTTCACAGTGTCAGAAATATTTTCTTTAGAATTTTTAGAACCTCAATGTAAGTATCTTTTGAAGTTCTACCAATAATGTTACCACAAAAACTTTCCACAATTTATTTATACATAATTAGTCCAAATTCCTCATAAATTACAAAATACCTACTGCTGTCCAAAATCATCAAAAATTATAGACCTTATCCCAAAAATCGTAACATCTCATAATTTTTTAGCATCCAAATCCAAAAATTATTTTCTATAAACTTTATAATATTCCCATAATTGGTTAAAAATAGGTTTGTCCTTTATAAATTCCAAATTTACAGAAGACTTCTTAAGAATACCAAACCTTGTATAATATCTCAAAGTCCAAATCATAAATACCAGTTTCTTTAATTTTTCAATAATTTCAATATTTAGTAAAAATACTTATACTACTTCAAAAATTATGAAAATATATATTCTGTAGCTCATATTTATATTACATCTATGATTTTATCAGAATTTATTATTTACTTTAATTATTTATTATGATTTATTTACTACAGAAACATATAAAAATTCATATCTTAATTATGATAGGGAATAAAATTCTAAAAAATCCAGGGCTTTTACACCTCAAATGAATCATTCTGTAAATTTATCAGAATTTTCCCAAATTATTTCTAATTCTGCTATTTTCTTCTATTTCTCATTTATAAATAATTTATATAAATTATTTACTTATCAAAACTTTGTCAAAGTTTCAGACTAATATTCCAGTATAAAAATGAGAATTTTTCAATGTTTATTCCCACAATTGCAGTTACTTAATATTTATTTGATTTTTCTTAAACATTTACAAGGTTTAACCCTTGCAAATTCCAAATATATCTTTTTATCATAAGTTTCTGAGTTTTTGCAACTCATCACTTACGATTAATGAACTAACATTTTCAGAATTGGTTTTGTGTTTAAACACCAAAACTATATATATATATATATGTTTTGTAACATATATGTAACAAAAATCATTTTATAACCTTGTGATGATGATCTGAAGGTATCTTAGCTCTTGAACCCGAGAACAAGGCTTGGAGGTCGTGAATGTGATGGTTGTTGATGGTGGTGCGTGGTTGTGTTTGTTTGTTGTTGTTTTCGGTTGTTGTAGGTTGTTGTTGTTTATGTTGTAACCGAGAGATAGAGAGGTTGTGGGATAGGTTGGTGGTGGTGTTTAGCTTTGTAACCGAGGGAAAAAAGGGCAGAAGGTAGCTGTCGAGTGTGGTGGTGATCGAGTGAAGGTGGTGGTGTGTGATTGCGGGTGGGGATGGTTGTCGTTGTTAGTTGTTTCCGAGAAGGAGAAGAAAAGATGGTAGTGGTGTTTTAGAGAATTGTGAACTTTGAATGTTTAAGGGCCGAGATTTTAACAAGTCATGAGGCGGTTTTAGGGTGGTGATTCACCAAGAAGCTAGGGTGGTGATTCACAAGAGCTAGGGTGGTGCGGTTCTAAGGGCTTCAACCTGAGATAGGTGGCAACTTTTAGGACCTTCATGGTGTGAATGGAATGTCTAGGATGGTGTGGTGGCGGTTAGGATACTAGGGATTGCTTTGTTGTGTGAATGCATGGATAGTGGTGTGTGGTGGCGGTTTGGCATAGGACAATGTGTGGAATGCATGGTGTGGGATTGGTGGGGGTGATGGAACAAGAGGAATGACAAGTGGTGTGGGGAAAGTTGGTAACTAGTAATGACCATAATATAGGATAAGGTCGTGTGGGGCAAGAGACCGAGAGCTGTGGTGGTATGGTGGTTTTCGGGTGTGGTGCCGAGAGGTTGATGGTTTCGGGTGTGGTTCAATCGATGTTAAGGGTATAGAGGGTGGTGGTTTGGGTGATGTTAACCAAATGATGGTTTGGTGTTTTTTGGTTTTGATGTTAATTTAGGTTTTTAAGTTTTGGTCATATATATATATATATATATATATATATATATATATATATATATATATATATATGTACTTTTGAATATATCATAGATGACTTTAAATGGATAC
Organism: Flaveria linearis; assembly: GCA_024085815.1. Taxonomy (NCBI): domain Eukaryota; kingdom Viridiplantae; phylum Streptophyta; class Magnoliopsida; order Asterales; family Asteraceae; genus Flaveria; species Flaveria linearis. Next base: position 70,123,293 of record CM044002.1, on the reverse strand, counting down.
AATTATACATACATAACATATATATTTCATGTTTTAGTGTGTATACACATATATGTGTTTATAATATAAACATGTACAATAAGTAAGAATTATATATATATATAGATATATATATATATATATATATATATATATGTATATCTACATGTAATAAGTAAATTATACATATTAATCGTACATATATACAAATATTCCAAGGAATTTTCCATGTATGTCAACATGCACACGTAAAGTTTTGTATTTATATACACGTAGGTGTGAGTTTCGGGTATATATACATACATGCATACGTAAATTACCACTATATAGACATGCATGCAAACATGCACATGTAAGGTTTCCATATATATATGTATGCAACCATGCATACGTACACCCATAATATATATACCAAATATAACCCATAGTCGTAACGTAATAAAAATAAAGAATTTTTTCGACGTAAAATATATACTAAAAATATTTTTAGGGATGTCACATTCTCCCCTGTTAAAAGAATTTCGTCCCGAAATTCAGTAGAAAACTTAAGTAATTATTACCTCTGAACAGGTGGGGATACTTCTTCTTGATTTCATCTTCCTTTCCCAGGTGTATTCTGGTCCTCTTTTTGCATTCCACTTAATTTTCACTATGGGAATTTTACTTCTTCACTTCTTTCTTTCTTTTCCCACAATAGCTATTGGTTCTTCCACAAAATGCAGTTTCTTATACCTCTATTTCTTGAATTGGTATTCTAGGGTTTCGTTGGTTAGGCACTTCTTATAGGTTAGATACATGAAAAGTGTTGTTACTTCACTAATCTATTGGTAGTTCCAACTTATGTGCTACAGGACCCATTCTATCAATAATCTTAAATGGACCAATGTACCTAGGGTTAGCTTACTGGATTTTCCAAATCAGATATACTTTTAGATGTGTGATATTTTTAGGTAGACTCTGTCCCCAACTTGAAATTCCCATGGCTTTCTCCGTTGTCTGCTGCATAGCTTTTGTGTCGATCACGAGCTGCTTTCATGTTTTTTGATCTCAGTGATTTTATCTGTAGTTTCTTGGATTAGTTCAGGACTGTGGAGTGTCTATCTCCTATCATTCTAACATAGAGGTGACCTACATTTTTCTTCCATATAAGCTTCAAATGGAGTTATTCCAATACTAGGGTGATAACTATTATTGTATGAAAATTCTATTAAAGGTAAGTGACTATCCCAATTTCCACCCAAAGTCTATGGCACAAGCCCTTACATATCTTATAAGGTTTGTATGGTTCTTTCACTCTGTCCATCATCTGTGTCTGTGATATGCTATGTGTACTTAAGTTTACTTGGGTTCCTAAAGCTTTTTGTAAAGTTTGCCAGAACCTAGAAGTAAATCTACTATCTATCTGATATTATGGATACAGGTATTCCATGTCTAGACACAATTTCTTTAATGTAGATTCTTGCTAATCTCTCAATCTTGTAATCTTTGCGGATAGGTAAGAAATGAGCTGACTTAGTTAGTCTATCAATTATAACCCAAATTGTGTCGTATCCATTTCTGGTCCTAGGTACTTAGTTATGAAATCCATTGTAATTTGATCCCCCATCATCGGGAATTTCTGGTTGCTGTAGATATCCTGAAGGTTTCTGATACTCAGCTTTTATTCTTGAGCAGACATCACATTGTTCCACAAATTCTCCAACTGATATTTTCATGCCTGCCACCAATATTGGCTTTTCAAATCTTTGTACATTTTATTGTTTCTGGGTGTACAGAGTATTTTGACTTATGAGCTTCTTGCAGAATAGTTGTTCTAATTAGGTTGTTGTCAGGTATCCAGATTCTTCCTTTGAATTTTAGAATTGCATCTGTTCTTCTTTCAAGTCTTTAATTTGCCCTTTTAGTTTCAGCAGATCTTGTTGTTGAGCTTCCGGATTTGTCTTAACAGATCTGATCGTAGTTCCATTTTCATTGCTCGTACCCGTAGAGGTTCGTTCTTTCTTTTCTACTTAAAGCATCAGCAACTACATTTGCCTTACCTGGGTGATACTAATTTCACAGTCATAATCACTTAGTAACTCTACCCATCTTCTTTGCTCATATTAACATCTTCTGATCAAAGATGTGTTGTAAACTTTTGTGGTCCGTATATATTATACACTTAGTTCCATATAAGTAATGTCTCTAAATCTTTGGTGCAAATATTACAGCTCCTAATTCTAAGTCAGGGGTGGTATAATTCTTTTCACTACCTCTAAGCTGTCTGGATGCATATGCAATCACTTTATCTTTTTGCATCAAAACTCATCCAAAACCTTGACAAGATACATCACAATATACTATGAAATTTTCTGTTCCTTCTGTAAAGCTAATACGGGTGCACTACATAACTTACTTTTGAGGAGTTCAAAGGCTTCCTTTTGTTTTTTCTCCCCATACATACTTTTTATCTTTCTGAGTCAATTCTGTCAACGGTTGAGCTATTCTTGAAAATTTTTCTATAAATCTTCTGTAATATCCTGCTAAACCTAAGAATTGTCGTATTTCAGTCGGAGTTTTTGGAATTTCCCATTTCTTAACTGCCTCTATCTTTGCTGGATCAACCTGAATTCCATTTTGGTTGACTATGTGCCCAAGGAATTGTACTTCTCTTTCCAAAATTCACATTTTGAGAATTTTGCATATAGCTTTTCTTTTCGTAACAGTTCCAAAATTAACCTCAGATGTTGTTTGTGGTCTTCCTTATTCTTAGAATAAATTAGAATGTCGTCAATAAAGACTATAACAAATTTATCTAGGTAAGGTTTACACACCCTATTCATTAGATCCATAAATACTGCTGGAGCATTGGTTAACCTAAATGGCATTACAAGAAATTCATAATGACCATATCTAGTTCTAAATGCAGTCTTAGAAATGTCATTTTCCTGTACTCTTAATTGATGATATCCAGATCTTAAATCTATCTTTGAGAAATAACTGGATCCCTGTAGTTGGTCAAACAGATCATCAATTCTAGGGAGTGGATACCTATTCTTTATGGTAACATTATTAAGTTCCCTATAATCAATACACATTCTAAAGGTTCCATCTTCTTTTTGACAAACAGAACTGGTGCTCCCCTAGGTGATACACTAGGTCGTATAAATCCTTTATCTAATAGCTCTTGTAACTGAGTCATGAGTTCTTTCATTTCAGTTGGGGCTAAGCAATAAGGTGCTTTGGCAATAGGGGCTGTTCCTGGTGTCAATTCTATTTTAAATTCTACCTGGCGAGGAGGTGGTAATCCAGGTAGTTCATCAGGAAAAATATCAGCATATTCATTTACAACAGTAACACTTTCCAAATTTTCTTTATCAAATTCTGTATCAACTATATGAGCCAAGAAAGCTAAACAATTCTTGTTTAAGCATTTCTGTGCTTTTCACAAGAAATCAGTTTCATAGTGTTGTTGGTATATCACCATATATACAGAGCGTTTTGTCTTCCTAATCAAAGGAATCTTAATCATTTTCTTATCACAAACGATTTCAGCATGATTTGTACTCAACCAATCCATTCCTACTACGATATCAAATCCTCCTAACTTAATAGGTATCAGATTTATATCAAAACAGTATTCATCTAAATTCAAGATGCAATTAGAATGATTTCATCAGCTTCTATAGTTTACCATCAGCTAATTCTATCACATAGATGTCATGTAATTTCTCAGATGTTAGACTAAGTAGTGGTCTAAAAGTATGTGAAACAAAACTACGAGTTGCTCCTGTATCAAATAATACTTTAGCGTACTGGTTGTTGATAAGAACGTACCCTAACTACTTCTGGTTCATGACGAGCTTCGTCAGCTTGTATCACAAATGCCCTTCCACGGGGGTTGTTCTGATTAGCTGGTGCCTTGCCCTTTCGCTGTGGACATTCATTCTAGAAATGATTTTCACTTCCACATTGAAAGCAGACTGTTTTAGGGTTAGTAGGTTTTTGCAGTCTCTAGAAATGTGTCCCTTCCTTTTGTAGTTATAACACACCACTGTTATACAGTTTCCTGTATGATATCTTTGACAGATGTTACACTGTGGTGGTTTTTCTACTTTCTTCCCTGAGTTGTTCCCAAAAAGTTCCTTGGTGGAGGTCGGGCTACTCTTTCTGGGAGCTTTCTCCAAATCTTCTTCCAGGGTGATTCTCAGTCCATTTCTCTTCTCTCCTACCTGTTGATAACCTAGTGATCCATTCCTGATCATTTCATCTGTCAGACTTCCTGACAAGATTACTGCTTCCTGGAAGGTTTGGTTCTAGCAGATTTTACTAGTCCTCTATTTGTGGTACTAATCCCCAAATATACCTTCCTATTTTTGTTTCCGGGGTTATCAGATGTGGTACTAATCTAGATAATTCATTATACCTATCAGTATATCCCGGTGTGCAGACCCTTTCATCTCTAGTGCTAAGAATTCGGCTCTAGTTTTTCTATCTCATTGTAAGGACAATATTTTTCTATCACTAGACTTCTAAATTCTTCCCAACTCAGCTTATTCATACATTTCTACCCCTAGTTGTGTATCCTCCATTTTCCACAGGATTGTGCTTCTCCTTTAAGGGAAGGGAAGCAAATAGTGTCTTGAAGTTTTCAGCATAGTTGCTGATTTCCAGGACTCCTTCCATGTCATCTAGCCATCTCAAAGCTTGTACTGCTCCATCCTTTTCCATCTCAATTCCCGAGGTCTACAGGACATAAAAGTTTTGTAGGGCATCCTTTTGAAATTCCATTTAAAATCTCTTCTTTCCTGTCTTTCTTCTTATTCATATTTTCAGGCCCTGCTAGTGGGTGTGAGGTAGTTCCAATAATTAGGTTTTGCTGGAGTTGGGTAATTAAGTAGGTAGGGTAGCTTCCAATTGTTGGGCTACTATCTGAGATATCCTATCATTCTCAGTTGTATCAGGGTTCACGGGATGTTTCTTCCCAAGCTGGTCCTGGGTCGTCCCACTCGCTGAGCTGTTCTCCTGATAGATGAGTGTTTCTTTTGGCGGCATGATTCACTATTGTGAATTTCAATGTTAGTATTGCAAAATAAATATCTTAACAAAAAAATTATTTAACATAGATCAAATAAACATGTTAACACAAAAGTACATATATCATTAAGCTCTTATTTTCTTTTATTCTAAAAAGTTAGACTATAAACTTTTAGTTTCTGCTAAGCCATTCATCCTAGAAATACTTGTTATGGGTTCTCGTAGTTTTGAGTCCTCTGAATTGATGCCAGATTTCCCCAGCTTGGATATTTCCCCATGGGTAATTTACTTAAGTACTAGCCGCTTCTATCCCGACCAATGTCAAGTGAGGAACTTTCGAATGAGGATATCTACTTGGCATCGTTGATTTGAGTTGGGATAGTCATTCCTACTGAGCCAAACAGTTGCTACCTTGATGTCCCGTGTTGTACAAGAATCAACTCACTATTGGGAGATATGACGTGATGATAGGATTTGAAAAAGTCAAAGTAGTGTATCGTTAGACGGGCACGATATTGCACTAGAGAACATAGATTGTTGGATTGTTTTAAATTTTCCATGGGGCATTATTCATTAGGAGAAGCAGTCCACGTTTTATTGACCATTTCGTAATAGAAGTAACGTGCATAGTTGACTTGCCAATGTGTACTCCAGTCTCCGTAGAATGCTAGCGAACTCAATATACCATAAGATATTGAGTTGGAGTCATTTATAATGTGCCTTATATCGTAGGACAGAAATAAAACATTGTTAGTCCGTGCGTGGGCTATCAGATCTAAGTCAACCTGGAACAAGAAGGTGCGACTACCCATGTTTCCTTTCGGGACAACTATAGGTGGAACTTGTAATATTCATATTTATACATTTAAATATAAGAGGTAGTGTCCCAGTCGCATGATTGACCATGCGAATGAATCTCAGTCGCACACCTTATGTGCGTATGAGGTTCAATCGCACGATTAACGGGCGTATGGGCTCAGTCGTACGATTGAGCGTGCGAATGATCCAGTCGTGCGACTGAGTATGGCGCTAAAATAGGCATGTAGGATAAGTAAGGCGGTTAAGGATGTTCAAAGGCAGATTTTATCTGCAGTATTCCTATCCCTCTTGTTCCTTTCGAACCCAAACACCCTGTTCTTGCCAAATCGACTAAGCTAACTCCGTTTCGGTAAGTTTCGCTTGGTACGGATGATTCTTGAATATGTTAAGCTGTGTATGTGATTGAAATGATCCAAAACATGTTTTAAATCAGGGTTTCTATTCAATCTTTCTGTTAAGCTAAAAAGTAAGGGTTCGGATCCTAGTTTTTGTGAAGTTTGATGAAATAAGGACCCGAAACGGTTGTAAATGAAGTGTATATGTTCTGTTGGGGATATGGTAAATCCAAATGGTTAAAACTCGAGTTTTAGATCAAATATGTCAAGAACACAGCTGCTTGATCGTTTCAGGCGAATGAGCCAGTCGCATGACTAATTCGTACGACTGAGTCAATCGCATTGTTCAAACGTGCGACTGAAGTTCAGTCGCATGAACCAATCGCACGAATGGAGGTCATTCACACAAACCCTGTTATAGCTCCATTCGCACCTCTTCGTATGGTCCATTCGTACGACTAAGCTCAGTCGTCATGTTCAGTCGTACGAATGAGTCCAGTCGCATAGCCTTATCGTGTGAAGTGGTCAGCTAGGGGTGATTTGACTAAGTTAGGGCTGTGTTCTAGATCTGCATTGAGAAGGAGAAGTTTTAGCTGCCCTAGTGTATTGGATTGATACCACTTGCTGAGAATCATTAAGGTGAGTTCTAATTGCCCTTTTTATGTGTTAATGCCGTTTGATAAATGTTGTTTAACAAAATCGGGCACTGGCATGCATATAAATAAATAGAAAATGTGAATAAGAGTTGAAAGTGGTAAATTGTGGGAATGGCGAGGTGGAGGTTTGACCCACCAACTATAGACGGAGTTTGACCCGTCAACGCCAATTATAGATGGAGGTTTGACCCGTCAACGCGCGAGGTGGAGGTTTGACCCACAAATTAAAATTGATAAAAAGATGTCCATAAATACCTTGGGTATTCGATATGCATATCAATACTGAGATGAATAAATGGACTGATGAATGTTTATGAATCATTCGGTGTTGTAACAGTTAATGAGTTGTTATTATTGAAATGTGGTGTACGTTAGAACTCACCATTTATCTGATTTTGTGTTATGTTTCTTATGCATGCCAGTGTAATAATAAGAAGTGTTCGTGGAGGCGCCCCACCAAGTTAAAAATCCGGATATGGTGTATGATATGGCTATAATGTTGGGTTTTGGGAAAGATGTACATGAAGTTTGACAAAGTTTTTAAGATGTCGGTTAAAGAGTTGTTATTTTTGTTAATGATGTAAACAAGTTTAATATATAAAAATTTTCCTTGCATTTGTAGTCTCTGAATTGTTATAATAACCCAACTAGTAGCACCCTCCTTATTATATTATATTTTTATGAGATTGAGGGTGTTACAAGTTGGTATCAGAGCCTTAGTTAAAGAGATTTGAACAATTAATTGTTTCAAACTTTAACTGAATATATAGGGAAGTGCCAGTATCTACAACCGAAAGTGGGGTGAGAGTATTGTGTGAATGAGTGTTTAATTGTTAGTGATAATTCGTCAATTGTGAATGAAAGTGATTGTTTGAATTAAAAGATTAGTATTATGTGTATGCATGATCTGTGGTTTAGATAGGGTTAGAAATAAACTTGTGAAAGGATAATGAGAAGAGGCAGGATGGTGTGAATAAGTAAATAATTGATAACACCTGGCCAATGTTATGAGCAATTTACATTATATGCAGCATCCTGGTATCACTCATTATTTGATAATGGTTTATTTCTTATCATAGATGGAGGAAACTGGTAATACAACCCTAGACTTGAAGCTAGGATCTCAGGTGATGAACTTAAGGCGGCTATAGGTGATGAAGTCGCCCGAGTGTTTGCGTACTACTTTGCCTGAAATGTTAAGGACCTTAGGAAAAGTGGTGAATCGTCGTCCCAACCAACTCCTCCACCGTTGTTGTTGAGCCGGTAGTGGAGAAACCAGTGTCATAAAACATTTTAAAGAATGTGACCCGCCTAAGTTTGTAGGCCAGAAGGATGTAGTAGTAACTTATAAGTGGTTACGAGAGATGGAAGCAGCGTTAAAACTTAGTAGATGCAAGGAAGACCAGAAAGTGGGCTTTGCAATGTATTCTTTTTCAAGCAAAGCCTTGTATGGTGGGATACAGTAGAAAGGCCATGGGTGAGGCCGCTGTGAACCAGATGACGTGGGAAACTTTTAAAGCATTGGTGATAGAAAAGTTCTGTCCGAAAGGCGAGATGGACAGAATTGAGATCAAGTTTTTGCAGTTTCAAGCAGGCAGTTTAAGTCATAAAGAGTATACTTCTAGATTTGAAGAAATGGCTCGCTTAGTACCTCATTTAGTAATGCCTGAGGCAAAAAGGATTACTAGGTATATTCAGGGTTACCCCCTAAGGTGAGATGCTAGTAAAGTCTAATCTCCTTCTACATACCAAGCCATGGTAAATTTGGCTGCGGACATGTATGAGGAAGTCGCTGAGTCCGAGAAACCTGTGGTGAAAGAAGAAGTGGTTAGTACGTCAGGAAACTTCACTAAGTTCTAGGCCTATGTATGGACAGAGTGGGCCGCGAGAAGAGAAAGTTTAATGCTAGGGGCTTTGTAGGTCCCCTCCTCTGTAATAGATGTGGGAAGTTTCATAGAGGATAATGTAGATTGAATCACCGGCATGTCGTAAATGCGGGAAGCCTGGACATTTCGTTTCCAATGTCCAGAACTTTGATGTTATGAATGCGGGGAGATGGGACATATGAAATCTGAATGTCCAAAGTTAGAGACTGGACCGAGTCCCTATTCGGTAGTGGGAGGACCGAGTAAAGTCAGTGCGAGTGGTAGTAGCGGTACTGCGGGGAGAGCATTTACAATGACTGCGGAGGAGGTTAAGGCATTACCAGATGTTGTGTCGGGTACGTTTCTTGTTAATGATGTACCAGCTAGATTTTATTTGATTCGGGGGCTAATAGAAGTTTTATATCAATAAAATTCCATGCCTTAATAAAAGTTAAACCATCAAAGCTAGATGTTGTCTTTTTCAGTAGAAACTGCTCTCTAATGAATTTATAGTTGTTGTGAGGTAATAGATGATTGTTTTGTTGAACTAGAAGGTGTAAAATTTCCTGCTAGATTACACATGATGAAGTTAGGAGGTTTTGATGTAGTATTGGGAAGGACTGTTATCTACATTTGAGGCTCAGATAATATGCAAAAGAAAGATGATTATGCTGCGAGCACCAGATGGTAATCTGGTAACGGTTTTTGGTGAGGATCATGATAGTGGGTGAAGGTCATCATCTATGATTAAGGCTGAGAAATTATTGAGTAGGGGTTGCGAGTCATTTGGCATATGTAGTTGATACTGCTAAGAAGACGAAGAAATAGAAGATTTCCAGTGGTTTGTAATTTTCCTGATGTATTTCCTGAGGATCAACCAGGTATACCTCCTGATAGAGAAATTGAGTTTAGAATTGTACTTAGTACCTGAAGCAAAACCTGTCGCTAAAAACCCGTATAGACTTGCACCCGTTGAATTGAAGGAACTCTGAAGCAATTACAGGAATTATTAGACAATGGTTTTATTCGGACCAAGCACTTCACCATGGGGTGCTCCAGTTCTGTTTGTAAAGAAGAGAAGATGGCAGTTTGAGGATGTGCATAGATTACAGAGAACTAAACAAGCTAACTAATAATAATAAATACCCATTCCCTCGTATAGACGATTTGTTTGATCAACTCCAAGGTGCTAATTGGTTCTCAAAGATAGATCTTAGATCCGGGTATCATCAGTTAAAGGTAAAGAAGAAGACATATCGAAAACAGCTTTTCGTACGCGATATGGGCATTATGAATTTTTGGTGATGTCATTCGGATTAACGAATGCTCCTGCTGCATTCATGGATTTGATGAACCGGGTATGTAGACGATGCTGGATAAATCGGTAATTGTGTTTATAGATGATATTTGATCTATTCTAAGAATCAGGAGATCATGCTTGTCACATTCGAGAAGTATTGGAAAACTTGAGAAAGAATAAGTTGTATGCAAAATTCTCAAAGTATGAATTTGGTTAAGGGAAGTGCAATTTTTGGGTCATGTGGTAAATGCGGATGGAATATTGGTGGATGCTGCGAAGATTGAGGCCGTGATGAATTGGAAGATTCCTAAAAGTCCTTCAGAAATTCGTAGTTTCTTAGGACTGGCAGGATACTATAGGAGATTCAATTCAGGATTTGCTAAAATGCTTCTACATGACAAAATTAACTCAAAAATACGTTAAGTATGAATGGAATAAAGAACAGGAAGTTGCTTTTCAGGAACTGAAGAAACGATTGACACAAGCTCCAGTATTGGCCATACCAGAAGGTGTAGGATTTAGTAATATATTCTGATGCATCATATCAGGGATTGGGGTGTGTTTTAATGCAAGTGAGAGAGTTATTGCTTATGCTTCTAGACAGTGAACCCATGAAGTTAATTACCCAACCCACGATTTAGAACTAGCAGCTATAGTTTTTGCTCTTAAGATATGGCGACATTACTATATGGGGTGAGGGTACCATCTTTACTGATCATAAGAGCCTGAAGTACTTCTTTGAGCAAAAAGATTTGAATATGAGACAAAGGCGATGGTTGGAATTAATCAAAGATTATGATTGTGAAATTTTGTATCACCCGGGAAAGCAAATGTGGTTGCTGATGCATTGAGCAGAAAGGAGAAGTACGAACCGATTAAGATTAAGGCGTATAAACTTGTAATTACTCTTGATTTTATGCAACAGTGAAAGAAGCCCAATTGGAAGCATTAAAAGAAGAAAATATTAAAAAGAAAGAATGGTTGGTCAAGAAAGATATTTAGAAGAAAATAGTCATGGTGTTAAAATCAGGTTTGGTCGAATGTGGGTTCCGTTGGCCTTACGCGATAGGGTACTAGATGAAGCTCACAAATCTAGGTATTCCATTCACCCAGGCATGACTAAGATGTATTAAGATTTAAAGCATGATTATTGGTGGCCAGGAATGAAATTAACATGATGCAGTATGTAATAAATGTTGACGTGTGCCAAGTGAAAGCTGAACATCAGAAACCTTATGGATTATTGCAGCATTAGCCATTCCAGTTTGAAAGTTGGATGATCTGACTATGGATTTTATAACAAAGTTGCCCCGTACACCAAAAGGTTATGATACCATTTGGGTAGTGGTAGATCAGCTAACCAAGAGTGCTTTATTTCTACAATACAGGAAACCTATTCGGTGGAAAGGTTAGCTGATATCTTTACAAAAGAATAGTTAGATTGCATGGAGTTCCGTAAAGTATCACGTCTGATAGAGATGCCAGATTACCTCCAGGTATTGGAGAAAATTTCACGAAGCCCATGGGAACTAAACTTTACTTTAGTACAGCTATCATCCCCAGACAGATGGTCAAAGTGAGAGAACTATTCAGACATTGGAGGATATGCTACGGGCATGTAGTATAGATTTTGGAGGTAGGTGGGATAGTCATCTTCCTTTAGCTGAATTGCATACAACAAAAGTTATCAAGCTACCCTTCAGATGTCCCCGTTTGAGATGTTGTACGGAAGAAAGTGCAGAACTCCACTTTATTGGGAGATATAGGGCAACGTGAATGGAGGAATAGTGAAATAGTTGAGGAAACAATGTCAAAGTTTGAAGTAGTTAAGAATCGTATTAGAGAGGCGAAGAGCAGGCAAAAATCATATGCAGATCGTAGAAGAAAACCATTAGAATAATAAAGTTGGGGATTTTGTTTTGTTGAAAGTTTCTCCATGGAAGGGCATTATTCGATTTAGAAAGAGGAGCAAGCTAAGTCCACGTTTTATTGGACCATTTCGAATAATAGAGAAAGTAGGAAACGTGGGTATAGATTGGACTTGCCAGAAGAATTAAGTGTTATCATCCAACCTTCCACATCTCCCGTTACGAAAATGCTTAGCTAATGAAACTCAATATGTACCATTAGATGATATTGAGGTTGATGAGAGCTCAATTATGTTGAATAACCTGTGGCCATTATAGATCGTAAGGAGAAGAAACTTAGAAATAAAAGCATTAGCTTAGTCCGGGTGCAGTGGGCATATCGCCAGGATCTGAGTAAACCTGGGAACCAGAAGAAGAGATGAGACGGAACTACCCTCAGTTGTTTTAGCCAGGTTTCGAGGACGAAACCTTAAATAAGGGGGGTAGACTTGTAACATCCGTCAAATTTAATATCATTTAAATAATAAGAGGTAGTGTCAGTCGCATGATTGACCATGCGAATGAATCTCAGTCGCACACCTTATGTGCGTATGAGGTTCAACGCACGATTAACGGGCGATGGGCTCAGTCGTACGATTGAGCCGTGTGAATGAGTCCAGTCGTGCGACTGAGTATGGCGGCTAAAATAGGCAGTAGGATAAGTAAGGCGGTTAAGGATGTTCAAAGCCAGATTTTATTTGCAGTATCCTATCCTCTTGTTCCTTTCGAACCCCAAAACACCCTGTTCTTGCCAAATCGACTAAGCTAACTCCGTTTCGGTAAGTTCGTGGTACGGATCGATTCGAATATGTTAAGCTGTGTATGTGATTGAAATGATCCAAAAACATGTTTTAAATCAGGGTTTCTGTTCAATCTTTCTGTTAAGCTAAAAGTAAGGGTTCGGATCCTAGTTTTTGTGAAGTTTGATGAAATAAGGACCCGAAATGGTTGTAAATGAAGTGTATATGTTTGTTAGGGATATGGTATAATCCAAATGGTAAAACTCAAGTTTTGGATCAAATATGTCAAGAACACAGCTGTGATCCGTTTCAGGCGAATGAGCCAAGTCGCATGACCCATTCGTACGACTGAGTCAATCGCATTGTTCAAACGTGCGACTGAAGTTCAGTTGCATGAACCAATCACACGAATAGTAGTCATTCGCACAAACCCTGTTATAGCTCATTCGCACCTCTGTCGTATGGTCCATTCGTACGACTAAGCTCAGTCGTATGTTCAGTCGTACGAATGAGTCTAGTCGCATAGCCTTAGTCGTGTGAAGTGGTCAGCTAGGGGTGATTGACTAAGTTAGGGCTGTTGTTTAGATCTGCATTGAGAAGGAGAAGTTTTAGCTGCCCTAGTGTATTGGATTGATAACCACTTGCTGAGAACATTAAGGTGAGTTCTAATTGCCCTTTTTATGGTTAATGTTTGATAAATGTTGTTTAACAAAATCGGGCACTGGCATGCATATAAATAAATAGAAATGTGAATAAGAGTGAAAGTGGTAATTGTGGTGAATGGCGAGGTGGAGGTTTGACCCACCAACTATAGACGGAGGTTTGACCCGTCAACGCCAATTATCGACGGAGGTTTGACGTCAATGCGTGGAGGTGGAGGTTTGACCCACCAAATTAAAACGATAAAAAGATGTCCATAAATACCTGTGGGTTTCAATATGCATATCAATACTGAGATGAATAAACGTACTGATGAATGTTTATGAATCATTCGGTGTTGTAAAGTTAATGAGTTGTTATTATTGAAATGTGGTGTACGTTAGAAACTCATGTTGGACCAAAGAAACCAATGAGCCAAGATCAGGAACAACTCTAAGTCCCACCTACCACTACTACAACTGCTGAAGACTCCTATCAGTCACAATGTTCTCTTGCTTGATGTCAGACTCGAGAACATCTGAAGACTCCATCAGCTATTTGTCTCTGCTTGAATGTCAAACTCGAGAGCATCTTAGCTCCAGCCTTCTGCTGTTATGACAAAGTCTGAAGAACAAAGTGTGAAGATCAAAGAACTGAAGAACTCAGCTGAAGACTCCAAAGTTGAAGACCAAGACACTGAAGTCTGAAGTACTGATCTTACAAGTACTGAAGACTTCAAGTACTGAAGACAAGTACTGAAGAATCAAAAGCTAAGAACTAAAGAACTGAAGACCTTCTACTGAAGCACAAAGTCTGAAGACAAAGACTGAAGACAACAACTGATGATCTACTGAAGTCATCAGTTGTTATATCACTGAAGCCAAGTCTGAAGACCAAGTACTGAAGACTCAGAGTTGTCACAACAACTGAAGAAGTCTTCTTCAGTTGTTGTGGTGGTTTTTCCTTTCAGTAGTTTATTTACTTTCAGTAGTGTACAACAACTGAAGAGCATGTTCTTCAGTTGTTATAGTATCAGTAGTTATAAACGACTGAAGAGTTTGTTCTTCAGTCGTTGTAGGATTTCAGTAGTTTACTTTTGTCAGCACTTAGGAACTTTTGTAAAGAAGATGTCAGTTGTTGACATCTTCAGTAGTTTTATGTTTTGTCAGTTGTAATTTGAATATTCAGTGATGTCAGAAAAAGGACATCACGCCCATCCTTTTGCCGCCTATAAAAGGATGGGTAACCATACTGTTTTAATTGCCGAAACGTGCGACCAATAGAACATTTATTGTTTTGCAGAAACTTCTCTCTATGTTCATGCTTTAATTTGAAATATCTTTATGTTCTTGCTTTAATTGCTAATTAATGAGCTAAATCCGCTGCAAACATAATCTAATTGATCAACGAGAGAGGCTGAGATCCTGTCAAATGGTATCAGAGCAGGTTAATCATTGATCGATCTTCCATTGATCATTTGAAACTGCTCTTTTGATCTCTCAGTTTGATCGAATTAGCAATTTGCAAGAGTTAGTCATAGAGAGTGAGTTTCTGCTGTTTCCGGCCAAAATCTTGAGGTCTTTTGGTGGTTTTGAGTTACGTTTGCGTGTTTAAAATTGTTCTTGACCAAACCCTGAGATGACAACACCACCAATGATCCTCACAATACTGGTTCCGCAACCAAGCCTCCGATGTGGTTAGGAACGAGTATAACATATGGCAAGACGTATGCTGCACCACTTGGCTGTCAACAGTGCTGGTTGTTGGAAGTCAGTGGTGCATGGGCCATACAAGCCTATGGTGAACGTCCCGGATCTAATGAACAGGTTTGCCAAGAAACCTGAACATATATCGGACGAAGATCTAAAGCTGTTTCGAAATTGATGCTAGAGCCCATGGAATTTTAGCCATGGCCATTCCAAACGAGATATATTCAGGCTCTTGCATCATGAGTCTGCTCATGACCTATGGGTTGCTCTAAAGGAACAATTTGGAGGAACTGATTCGTCTTAGCAAACAATAGGGAAATCCTTGCCCAACATATATGAGACTTTCTCATATAGAGGGTGAGACTCTGACCCAGCAGTTTGAGCGGTTCTCTTGTTTATCTCTGAGCTGAAGATGGTTAAACAAGAGTACTCCAAAAGCCAGATGAAAACAGGTTCCTCAGGTCATTGCCTGAGAGATGGGACACATATACCATTGTACTACGCTCTAGTGCTGACCTTGACACTCTATCTCTCACCAACTTCATGGGAAACTACTCACTTTTGAGAGAGAGGTAGAGCAAAAGAGGAGTTGTCATCTTCTGGCAAACTTGCTGATGACTTTGTCCAAAGTAATGCTGCCTTGATAAGTCATGAGTCAGAATATGCTTCATCAGAAAGTTCTTATGATGAGCATATTGATTTCTCTACAAACTCAGAACAAGCTTTTGTTGGTGTCGGTAGTTTTCAGGAGGAGGTGGTGACAACTTGTTTTTCTGATGGAGGATTTGAAGGGCATTCCAGATGATGATCTGGAAGAGATGGATATTTTGAACCAAATGGCAATGATAAATATCCGATCTCAGAAGTTCTACAAAAGAACTGGTAGGAAATTCCCAGGACTCTCTGGCAAAACCAAAGTTGGTTTTGACAAGAGCAAGTTGAGGTGTCACAAGTGCCAAAGGCTTGGACACTTTGCAAGAGAGTGTAGATCATCTGGATCTAACTATCTGCACCCTTTGTGACTTTTCCCAGCAATAGCTCACAGCACAAAGGGCAACCTTCCTACAGCTCTCCCCATCCATCTCAAGCACAAGCACCACCTGCTTATTTTGTGCCACAGGGTCATATGCCTTATTCTTACCCCTGTTACTACATGCCTCAGCCTGGTCAACTCAAGCACCCTCGTCTCAACCACCTCATGCTCTTCCAGAGCCTCATTCTTCCCAATCATCATCACACACAACCTCAACAACAAAGCTTTTCACCCCAACTGCTGTTGACTGGAGTCTACCAGAAGAGCTATCTGGTCAGGAACCACTACTCCAAGGTGCTGGTCAACTGGTGGTGATCAACCTTTTGGAAATCTTGCTCTGATGGCCCTTGATTCTGCTGAAGGGTCATCATCCAATGCCTCATCTCAGGTATCCACTGAGGCAAAAGCCAAGCTTTGTTCAGAGTCATGCATAGCAGCATTTGCTTCTATTAGAGAAGCAAAATGTAGCTTTAATAGATAAAAATCTTGAGCTTGAGCACACTATTTCCAAAAGAAAAGCTGATTTTGAGGTTGTTCTAAAAGATAAAAATGATGAGATTTACAAGCTCAACTGCCAAATCAAAGATAGTAAAGCTAGGGAAGATGTACTTCTAGAGAAGTACAAGGACCTCAAGGAAACTCTTGCAACCACCCAAGTTGAGTGTGATCGATGGGTGCAATCTTGCAAGGGTTTTGAAATGCTTCTTAGCAAGCAAACAGCTTCCAATGTGAAGTTTGGCATTGGTTATAATCACACTGTCCTCCCACAGATTTCATTTCAAGAGCAGAAGTGAATCTGATGGGGAGAGCAATAACCAATCCTTCTCATCATGTGACTTACTATCCTCTGAATCAGCATCATCAGAGATAGACTATCACATGACCAAAAGGCTGATCAACTCAGAGTTGTCACTAGAAGTACTGAAGGTACTGGAGAGCAAGTGACAACATCTGAAGTTCAAACCTCAAATACTGTTAGCACTAAAGAGAAGAAAACTAACAGTAGGAAAGGTTTGAAGACAGCTAGAGAGGATACCAGGAAAGCAGTCACTAGGAAGAAAACTGCTAGTACTGATGACAAACAGCTGAAGAACAAGTCTTCAGCAGTTAAATCCTCTTCAGCTGATGATCAACATAAGATGAAGAAAAAGCCATGTGAGATATGTGGCTTGTTCAATCATCTTACTGATGATTGCTGGTACAAAAGGGGTTCCAAACTCAAACAGAAGGAGCAAATTACTGAGAGCATCAATAAATGAAGAATGAGTTTGAAACCAAGTTTGTACTGGCAACATCCAGCCTGAAATCCCTAGGGCCAAAGTTAAATCCAAGAAGGTAGGGATTACTCAGGCAACAGCTGAGGTTGCTCAGAAAAAGATGGTACAACATAGGAACTCATCATCTGCAAACTCCAATATGTCTGAAGAGCTGAAAGCCCTATCACAGAATCAGACACAATTGGTGATGATGGTTCAGCAGCTAGTGGGAAGAGTCAACCACTTAGATGCTCCTGTGTTGAAACCACAGAAAAGGAAGTCCAAGCCAAAGGGTTCCTCTTCTGTACCATCTTCTTCACCTCAAGCTGTCACTCACAACACACCTGTTAGTGCTACACCTGTAGCTGAGAACAGACCCAAAGCCAAGCAGGTTTGGGTCTCCAAGACTAACACACATGGTTGTGTTTGCAGGGTTCTTCAACATGCCATAGAAGCATCTGGTATGTAGACAGTGGAGGATCCATGCATATGACTGGAAGCAGCTCCCTTCTTAATGACTACTCTCAAGGAAAGAAGGGATTTGTTTCTTTTGGCAATGATGCAAAGGGTTACATCGTCGGAAAAGGCTTTGTTTCCAACGGGGAAATAAGGTTTGATGATGTTAACCATGTGGAGAATCTCAAGTACAACCTCTTGAGTGTCAGTCAAATGTGTGACAAAGGCCATGTTGCCCTTTTCACAAGCCAGAACTGTAGGATTCTGTCATCCAAAGTTCTGAGTTTGATTGACAAGGCATTGGATGAAACACTCTCCTGAAGGCCAACAGGACAGGAAGAGTGTATGCTTAGATCTTTCCAAAAAGATGGATCTAAAAGGCCATCCTTGCCTATTCTCCAAGGCATCTCCTCAAGAGTCTACACTTTGGCATAGAAGGCTGGGTCATGTTAATTTCAAGAACATGAATCAGCTTATAAGCCATGGTTTAGTAAGAGGACTGCCTCTGAAGGAGTTCAAGTGTGAAGATGACTGCACTGCTTGCTTGAAAGGAAAACAACACAAAGTTTCATTCCCTTCAATAGAAGAACCTAAGTCCACTGCCTGCTTACAACTTCTGCACATGGATCTCTTTGGTCCTGTCAGAGCAATGAGCATGGCAAAGAAGAAATACTGCCTGGTAATTGTGGATGATTACTCCAGGTTTGTATGGACTTTCTTCTTGCACTCCAAGGATGAGCAGCAAAGACAATAATGAACTTTGTGTTACAAGTAGAAAAGCAGTATTCCCTACAGGTCAAGTGTGGAGGAGTGACAATGGAACAGAATTTAGAAACCACACACTTGATGACTTCTACCTGTCCAAGGGAATTAGAAGGCAGTTTAGCATTCCAAGAACTCCTGAACAGAATGGAGTGGTGGAGAGAAAGAACAGGACCCTCATTGAAGCAGCAAGGTCAATGTTGGCTGACTCAGGGCTGCCACTGACCTTTTGGGCTGAAGCTGTCAATACTGCTTGCTATGTACAGAATAGAGCCTTAGTAAATAAGAGGTTGATGAAGACTCCCTATGAAGTTCTTCATCATTTGGCCCTCTTATTCATTCTTTAGAGCCTTTGGGTGTCCTTGTTTCATTCTCAACACTAGCAACCCACTCCATAAGTTTGCTAGTAAGGTGGATGCAGGGTACTTTGTTGGTTATTCATCAACTTGCAAAGCATACAGAGTCTTCAACTGTAGAACCAAAGGGGTTGAAGAAACTTGCATGTTAAGTTCAATGAATCTCCAAAGGACAAGATTCCACAAAACCCTGTGAGCTTTTGATCTGGACATACTGCGATATTTCCTTATCAACCTCCATCTGTTGAGCCTGTCAACAGATCTCCACCTGGTGGTACTGAAGATGATGAAGTCAGTACTCACCTCTTCAGTTCAGTGACACCTGCCTAATTCCACTGAACCTGATGCTCCTGTAGCCTCAGCAGCTCCATCCACTACAAATGCTGATGAGATTTCTGCTTGCTCTACTTCATTTGAGCTGCCATCCTCTACATGGTTTCAGGAATCTCCATCACCATCTGTTGCTGCTGATGGGTCTACAAACACTTGCACAGATATCATAGTGTATCAAGAGCTCAAGAATCACCCCACTTCACAAATCATTGGTGATATTCATGCTGGAGTTTCAACCAGGAATCAATTGTCCAATTCTGCTTCTATGCTCTCTTCATCAGTCAGCAAGAACCAAAGAACTATCATATTGCTTTAAGAGACAATGGATGGGTGGAAGCTATGCAGCTTGAGCTACTTCAATTCAAGAAACAGCAAGTGTGGGAGCTTGTTCCATTACCCAAAGGTAAGTGTGCTATAGGCACCAAGTGGGTATTCAGGAACAAAACAGATGAGAAGGGCCAAATCGTCAAGAACAAGGCCAGACTGGTTGTTCAAGGGTTTGCACAGGAGGAGAATCGATTATGATGAGACCTTTGCACCTGTGGCCAGACTAGAAGCAATTAGACTGTCTTAGCCTATGCTACCTTTCACAGTCTCAAGTTTATCAAATGGATGTCAAAAGTGCCTTCCTATTTGGAAAAATCAAAGAAGAGGTTTATGTGTGTCAACCACCAGGCTTTGAGGACAATAAACATCCTGATTGGGTGTACAAGCTTGATAAGGCTCTTTATGGGCTGAAGCAAGCACCTAGAGCCTGGTATAGACACTCTCAACCTTTCTTCTAGAGAACAGTTCACTAGAGGCACCATTGATAAAACCTTATTCATCAAGACTGTGGGACAACATAAGCTCCTTGTTCAGATTTATGTTGATGATATCATCTTTGCATCCTCTGATCCAAAGTTGTGTGATGAATTTACAAAGCTTATGAAGCTGAGATTTGAAATGAGTGCTATGGGAGAATTACAGTACTTTCTGGGCTTGCAAATCAAACAATTGGATGATGGAATCTTCATCCATCAGTCCAAGTATACCAAAGAGTTGCTAAATAAGTTTGATTTACAATCCTGTAAGCCCTGTTCTACTCCCATAGCAGCAGCATCACACAACTAGATGTTGATCAGAAAGGTAAAGCGGTTGATGAAACCCTTTACAGATGTATGATTGGGTCCTTGATGTACCTTACAGCTTCTAGACCAGACATCATGTTTTCAACATGTGCTTGTGCTAGATTTCAGGCTGCACCTAAAGAATCCCATTTGATTGCAGTCAAAAGGATCTTTAGATATCTGCAAGGTACCCAATCACTAGGACTTTGGTATTCAGCTGGGCATTCATGCAAATTAGTTGCTTTCTCTGATAGTGACTATGCAGGATGCAAAGTCACCAGAAAATCCACTTCTGGTGGTTGCCAATTCCTAGGCAATGTTTAGTTTCTTGGCAGAGTAAGAAACAAACATCAATTGCTACATCCACTGCTGAAGCTGAGTATATTGCTGCTGCAAGTTGTACCTCTCAAATACTCTGGCTTCAGAACCAACTTCTGGATTATGGCATTACTGAGACTAAGACACCATTATTAATGGATAGTGCTTCAGCTCTTTGTATTGTTAAGAATCCAGTCCAGCACTCTAGGACCAAGCATATTGAGATCAGACATCATTTTATCAGGATTGCTATGAGAAGGTCTGATTGATCCTAAGTTTGTGCCTAGTGCTGATGAGCTTGCAGACATTTTTACTAAGCCTTTAGATAGTGCCACATTCCAAATTTGGTATTAAGGCTTGGTATGCTGCAGCTTGAATGATTTGACCTATGCTGGTACTCTTAGTTCACAACTACTGAAGAGCAAAGGTCAAATATAAGTACTGATGAGTAATTTAGTCTTCAGCTCTTTCACAACTACTGAAGACTAAACTGACTCAAAGTACTGATGTACATTATTTATTGAAAAAACAACTGATGTAGTGAAGTGGATTACAACTACTGATGTATGATTTTCAATAAATAAGTACTGAAGAACAAATTTTGCTCACAAGTACTGATGTGTAATCTTACACAAATACTGAAGACAAAATTTGTTCACCAGCTCTGAAGAATTTCATCAGCACTTGTGAACATCTGATCCCAAAGAGCTGAAGGCATATTCAGAGCTGAAGGGTCAATGAACATCTGAAAGTCAGCCAAAGAGCTGATGAGTAAATGTGGAGGCTAGTATGAACAACTGATTTGACGGAAACTGCTGATGAGTAATTTCTCATCAGCTGATAACGACAGCTGATGTTTCATACACAAACAACTGAAGGACAAAACCATGTCTTCAGTAGTTCACAACTACTGACATCAGTAGTTCACAACTACTGAAGGCTAACACCAAGTCCTCAGTTGTTTACAACAACTGAAGCAATACCATGTCTTCAGTAGTTCATAACTACTGATCTCAGTAGTTCACAACTACTGAAGGCTAAAACCAAGTCTTCAGTTGTTACAACGTCTGAAGAAGAATACTAGGTCATCAGTAGTTTATAACTACTGAAGACTGACAGTAACTCTTCAGACGTTCACAACATCTGAAGGACAAAACCAAGGTCTCAGTAGTTTCAACTACTGAAGGCTAACACCAAGTCCTCAGATGTTACAACCACTGAAGGTTAAAACCACGTCATCAGCTGTTACAACAACTGATCACTAACACCAAAACCTTCAGTAGTTTTATTTCAACCTTTGCCCTACCCTATAAATACCCCATGTTCAGAGCATTTACTCCTCACTTGACCTAATCCTTACAAACCTCTGAAATTCCCATACACCATTAATGGCGAACATGCAACTGAAACCTCGACACAACTGTGTCGCCCATCTCACCAAGTCGCCATTATGGCCCAAATTTCACCAAGCCGTCGACCTTATGTATGACTCACCATACAAACGGCTTTTCTTTTGAACCCCACCTTATACACCGACTCCTTGACGGAGTTTTGGACCAATGTAACCGTCCAAACCGGAGAGCAGAATGCCGAGGTCTCTCTCCGGTCCTCCGTCAACGGCAAACCGGTGGTTATCACTCCAGCTACTCTACGCCAAACCCTAGAGCTGGATGATGCCACTCACCCAACCTCCTATCCCAAAGGTACCCTTGATCTCTCCTTCACATCTCATGACTATCAGGGTAACCTCTCCGCCTCCACCTTGTTGAAGAAACACCTTCCTGACCCCCAACGACTGATTTTTCACATGGTGAATGTATGTCTGGCTCCCAAGACCTCTTCATGGGACCAGATGTCCACAAGGTGGCAACAGGTATTGTATTCTATCCTTGAGAAACAACCTTTAAATTTTTCTGAAATTTTATTTTTGGAACTCAAGGACATGGCCACAAAACCTTTTCCTAACCGTTGGAACTTATATCCACGGTTCATAATGGCCATGATCGAATACCAGCTTCAGGCTGAGGGACTATTGGCACTGGGGTCCCTGCCATGGCTGTTCAAGCCGAGGTATACTCCAGGCACAACTCCGACCAAACACTGAAACAGGCTGGCCGGCTGCGAAAACCCACGCAGCTGGAACCCACAGCCTCCACCTCCAAATCCAGAGTCCCCACCAAGCCAAAAGCCAAAAAGAAGCCCACAAAGGCTACTCAGGGAGATGAGTCCCCTGAGGATGCCCCTGCCACACAAAGGCAGGATGTGCCTGCTGGCTCGATTCTCCCAGCAGGTACCACGACTCCACCCACCACAACCGCACAGGCTTCCTCTCAACAGGAGCCTGATGTAACCAATTTTGGGGCAACCACATTACTGGGGTCTTCCTCACTTGAGGAGGCTGCCATTGAAGAGCACAGTCCTCCCCATGTGCATACTGCTTCTAGCCCACATACTGAGGAGACTGCCCCACTAAGCCCAACACTGGTAATAGCCAGAGTGCTGACTGATCTGAGCACTCCACCCTCTCCCCAGAAACCTATTACAACTGGGGAGACTCCAACCGAAGAGAGGGTGGGCACAAGTGCTGATCAGAGCCCACAGCACAGAGAATCAGTTCACTCTCCCAGTGTGGCTAGGGAGAGAGAACAATCTGGTGAGGCTGCCACTTCCCCTGCATCAACATCTGAGCAGGGTGAAGCTGGTAACATCTCTAAGACCTCACCAGAGGCAATGGCCGATGATGGATCCAATCCGGAGGCCAGAAGTCCCCAGTACCATGAACAAGGGGCACATGTCATTACTGAGCCACACTCAGGACATGTTCATCCTGACAATGTCAGGAGGTCAGGTGATTCAGCTTATCTGATGATGACCTGAGCTTCTTCTTTGATGTAGTTGCTCAAAACACTATCCTTGAGGATGAGATAAGCAGACTCAAAGAGCTGCTTGCTCAGATGACTCAGGATAGAAGTCCATCTGCCACCACTACCCCACAGATGGCACCTTCACCCGAAGGTCTCACAGACACTGAGCCACTCCCACAAACTCAGCCACCAGCCCCTGCTTCTGGCACTAGCTCTCAGGGACAGAACCCCCCTGAGCAGCTGGATGCTATCCTCCAGAAATCCCTGCCTCTCATCACACCAATCCTTAAAGATATAATTCTTCAAACCCTTGATGAGAGGCTTCCCACATACATACAACCCATGGTGGAGGTTGCCATATCTAAGGCTCTTGCTGATAGTCAAACCCCAACCAATGCACCCAAAAGGGGGAGACATCAGTGCAAGACAAGAGGAAGAGGGGTGAGGAGGAGAAGAGGCAGAGAAAGAGGTGGTGGTAGAGAGGGAGTTGGCTGAGGAGACCAGTAGGTGAGGGAGAAGGGGAAGAGGAAAGTGAGGAGGTAGAGCAGATAGAGTGGCTGAAATCCAAAAGATTTCAGTTTCACTGATAAGAATAAGGGAGAGGGAAAGAAGGTGGCTGATCCTGATCTAGCAGCCCTTATCAAGGAGGCTGATGCTGAGCACAACCGTTCAATGAACAAAGTCATTGAACAGCTGTTCAGGCAAGGCTTTGACAAGGACACTGCTTTGCTAGATCAAGAGATCAGAAATATGGAGAGGAGAGAAATTAACTACCGATGGACTACTCATAGCCAACAGGAAAGACAAAAACTTGAGGCTATGAGTAGGTTCACTTCGAAGTACCTGGGCAGACCAGTCCTTGATGTTAAGGCATGGACCAGGGACAAACTCTTGGCAATAACCACCAAGATTTGTTCAGCTGGTGATTTTACAAAGGGACTGGTCGCAGAGGCCCTATCTGAAGCCGGTGCTGGGAACAGGACACTGCTAGTCAAGCTAACCAAACCAGCCCTTATCTCTAGGCTGCTAGCAGTGCCTGCCAACACTCCCACACCAACAACCCAACCACAACCCACAAAACCAACTCCTTTACCACCAAAACCCGCAGCATGATCCACCCTTGAAGAAGAAGAGAAGGGTGCTGAGGCTGCAAGATGAAGAAGAGGATGATGAGGAGGATAGCCTGCCACTCTCAGCAGTTATACCTCTACCCAAAGCCAAACCACAAACCATCAATCCCACCTCACAGCAGGACACTGTGAAGGTTAAGTTAGAAGAGGAGGAGCAGCAGAAAAGACATGATGAGGAATGCTGAAAAGCATTGACAAATGTTATACTGCTACCACCTCTATAATAAATATGCAGAGAGAAGCTCTGAGGTTATTCACCCTCAGACAAACCTTTCAATATAAAAGGGAGAGGTGAGAACTTGGCCTGACCCAAGGGTGGCTCACAGGATAGTCAAGAAGGACATGCCTGTGAGATACAAAAGCCAACTAAAAGAATCGTAGATGAAGAGGTCTCTGTGGCTATTGTAATAACACCCTGGGAAATAGTAGATGAATTCGAGAAAGCTTATAGAGCCGGCCAATCACCCTTTTCAATGCTAGATAATAGGGTGGTTAGGAAGGGTCTGGTCTATAAGAAGCTTGAGAATTTTCATCGGAATGAGCTCACTTTGTTGTTAGAGGGTATACACCCTGATGAGTTTGCATATAGGCAAATCACAACACTTGAGCTCAAAAATGGAAACAGGTCAAGTATCTCTCAGAGCTGTACGGTCGGGAGGGGTTATTCGAAGGTGAGCCTGAAGACCTGTCCAAAGAAGAACAATTGATCTTTCTTCAGGCTTACTGTAGAGAATCCTACCGGCTTGTACGTGGGAGGTAGATCTCATGGATGGGGCAACAGCTCTGTGTCCAATTCCCCAAGACAGAGCTCCCATCCATACTTAGCCAAACAAACACTTGAGACTACCTCTCTGGCCAGTGCTTATCTGGGTCAACTTCTAATCTGATCTAGAAGGAAATAGACCAATCTTTATGCCATCAATAAGTGGGACATCCAATAATTAGAGGTTTTGGCTGCATTGGTTCAGGGGGAGTTTGTTGGACCAAAAGAACCAATGAGCCAAGATCAGGAAAACCTCTAAGTCCCACATACCACTACTACAACTGCTGAAGACTCCCATCAGTCACAATGTTCTCTTGCTTGAATGTCAGACTCGAGAACATCTGAAGACTCTCATCAGCTATTGTGTTCTCTTGCTTGAATGTCAAACTCGAGAGCATCTTAGCTCCAGCCTTCTGCTGTTATGACAAAGTCTGAAGAACAAAGTGTGAAGATCAAAGAACTGAAGAACATCAGCTGAAGACTCCAAGTACTGAAGACCAAGCACTGAAGTCTGAAGTACTGATCTTACAAGTACTGAAGACTTCAAGTACTGAAGACAAGTACTGAAGAATCAAAGCTGAAGAACTAAAGAACTGAAGACCTTCTACTGAAGCACAAAGTCTGAAGACAAAGACTGAAGACAACAACTGATGATATCTACTGAAGTCATCAGTTGTTATATCATCTGAAGCCAAGTCTGAAGACCAAGTACTGAAGACTCAGAGTTTGTCACAACAACTGAAGAAGTCTTCTTCAGTTGTTGTGGTGGTTTTTCCTTTTCAGTAGTTTATTTACTTTCAGTAGTTGTACAACAACTGAAGAGCATGTTCTTCAGTTGTTATAGTATCAGTAGTTATAAACGACTGAAGAGTTTGTTCTTCAGTCGTTGTAGGATTTCAGTAGTTTACTTTTGTCAGCACTTAGGAACTTTTGTAAAGAAGATGTCAGTTGTTGACATCTTCAGTAGTTTTATGTTTTGTCAGTTGTAATTTGAATATTCAGTGATGTCAGAAAAAGGACATCACGCCCATCCTTTTGCCGCCTATAAAAGGATGGGTAACCATACTGTTTTAATTGCCGAAACGTGCGAACCAATAGAACATTTATTGTTTTGCAGAAACTCTTCTCTCTATGTTCATGCTTTAATTTGAAATATCTTTTATGTTCTTGCTTTAATTGCTAATTAATGAGCTAAATCCGCTGCAAACATAATCTAATTGATCAACGAGAGAGGCTGAGATCCTGTCATTATTGAAATGTTCATGTTTATGAATCATTCGGTGTTGTAACAGTTAATGAGTTGTTACATATATGATTTTATCAGAATTTATTATTTACTTTAATTATTTATTATGATTTATTTACTACAGAAAATATAAAATTCATATCTTAATTATGATACGGAATAAAATTCTAAAATAATTCCAGGAGCTTTTACACCTCAAATGAATCATTCTGTAAATTTATCAGAATTTTCCCCAAATTATTTCTAATTCTGCTATTTTCTTCTATTTCTCATTTATAAATAATTTATATAAATTATTTACTTATCAAAACTTTGTCAAAGTTTCCAGACTAATATTCAAGTATAAAATGAGAATTTTTCAATGTTTATTCCCACAATTGCAGTTACTTAATATTTATTTGATTTTTCTTAAACATTTACAAGGTTTAACCCTTGCAAATTCCAAATATATCTTTTTATCATAAGTTTCTGAGTTTTTGCAACTCATCACTTACGATTAATGAACTAACAATTTTCAGAATTGGTTTTTGTGTTTAAACACCAAAACTAATATATATATATGTGTTTTGTAACATATATGTAACAAAAATCATTTTATAACCTTATGATGATGATCTGAATGGTATCTTAGCTCTTTGAACCCGAGAACAAGGCTTTGGAGGTCGTGAATGATGATGGTTGTTGATGGTGGTGCGTGGTTGTGTTTGTTTGTTGTTGTTTTCGGTTGTTGTAGGTTGTTGTTGTTTATGTTGTAACCGAGAGATAGAGAGGTTGTGGGATAGGTTGGTGGTGGTGTTTAGCTTTGTAACCGAGGGAAAAAAGGGCAGAAGGTAGCTGTCGAGTGTGGTGGTGATCGAGTGAAGGTGGTGGTGTGTGATTGCGGGTGGGGATGGTTGTCGTTGTTAGTTGTTTCCGAGAAGGAGAAGAAAAGATGGTAGTGGTGTTTTAGGAGAATTGTGAACTTTGAATGTTTAAGGACCCGAGATTTTAACAAGTCATGAGGCGGTTTTAGGGTGGTGATTCACCAAGAAGCTAGGGTGGTGATTCACCAAGAAGCTAGGGTGAAGGTGGCGGTTTCTAAAGGGCTTCAACCGAGAGTGGCAATCTAGATAGGATAGGTGGCAACTTTTAGGACCTTCATGGTGTGAATGGAATGTCTAGGATGGTGTGGTGGCAGGTTAGGCTACTAGGGATTGACTTTGTTGTGTGAATGCATGGATAGTGGTGATGTGGTGGCGGTTTGTGGCAATGGGAATGCAAGAAACCGGGTGCATGGTGGTGGTTTTGGGAAGGAAAACAAGTGAGACTAGCTAACCTAGTCACATGGACCATTAAGTGATAGGATAGGTAGTGTGGGGCAAGAGACCGAGAGCAGGTGGTGGTATGGTGGGTTTTCGGTGTGGTGGCCGAGAGGTTGATGGTTTCGGGTGGTTTCAATCGATGTTAACCGAGGGTATAGAGGGTGGTGGTTTGGGTGATGTTAACCAAATGATGGTTTGGTGTTTTTTGGTTTTGATGTTAATTTAGGTTTTTAAGTTTTGGTCATATATATATATATATATATATATATATATATATATATGTACTTTTGAATATATACATAGATGACTTTAAATGGATACAAT
Organism: Flaveria linearis; assembly: GCA_024085815.1. Taxonomy (NCBI): domain Eukaryota; kingdom Viridiplantae; phylum Streptophyta; class Magnoliopsida; order Asterales; family Asteraceae; genus Flaveria; species Flaveria linearis. Next base: position 70,095,077 of record CM044002.1, on the reverse strand, counting down.
TATACATACATAACATATATATTTCATGTTTTAGTGTGTATACACATATATGTGTTTATAATATAAACATGTACAAATAAGTAAGATATATATATATATATATATATATATATATATATATATTATGTATGTATATCTACATGTAATAAGTAAATTATACATATTAATCGTACATATATACAAATATTCCAAGGAATTTTCCATGTATGTCAACATGCACACGTAAAGTTTTGTATTTATATACACGTAGGTGTGAGTTTCGGGTATATATACATACATGCATACGTAAATTACCACTATATAGACATGCATGCAAACATGCACATGTAAGGTTTCCATATATATATATGTATGCAACCATGCATACGTACACCCATAACATATATATACCAAATATAACCCATAGTCGTAACGTAATAAAAATAAAGAATTTTTTTCGACGTAAAATATATACTAAAAATATTTTTAGGGATGTCACAACTGGCCCCGAATTGGTATAGCAGACTACCGAGAAGATAGTACAGATACGAAACCGTATGGCCGTAGCCCGAGACAGACAAAAGAGCTACGCTGATAAGCGAAGGAAACCCTTGGAGTTCAGGTCGGCGACAAAGTTTTGCTGAAATTCTCACCGCGGAAAGGTGTGATTCGATTCGGCAAATGAGGCAAGCTTAATCCAAGATACGTTGGACCGTTTTGAGATTCTTGAAAGAATAGGTCCAGTGGCGTATCGATTAGATTTACCTGATCCACTGAGTGGAGTTCACAATGTGTTCCACGTTTCTAATCTGAAAAAGTGCTTATCTGACGAAACTATGATTGTACCGCTCGAGGAAGTACAAGTAGATGAGCAATTGCGATTCATTGAAGAACTAGTTGAGGTAATGGACTGAGAGGTCAAGACCTTGAAACAGAGCAAGATCCCTATTGTCAAAGTTCACTGGAACTCAAGACGTGGTCCTGAATTCACGTGGGAATGTGAGGATCAGATGAAGCTCAAGTATCCTCATTTATTTGAAACAACGACTACTACCGGCGAAGGTAATGATTAAATTTTGAGTCAAAATTTCTTTTAACATGAGGATGATTTGATAACTCACCCAAAACCTCACTCTCTTTTCTTATGCCAATGCAGTAGACCAGTGATGTAACACAACCATGTAACGTAATTTTTGGGACGAAAATTCTTTCAACATGGGGATAATGTGACATCTGGTAATTTTTCATTACCAGACTTCGTTAGTTCCGTTAGATCTTGCATACACATGTCGTGAACAGTCATTAGTTGTCATTGAATGTTGGTGACGTAGTAATAATTAACATTGACTATTAGATAATACTTAATTAATAATGTAGATTTAATTTGTGTTATGAAATTTATAGATTTTATTATTTTTTGTAAATTTTACTTGATAACATGACTACGTGTAATATATATGTTTCATGAGTTTTGTTATTAGTTAAAATGTGTATGATTTATATTATTGACAAACAATACTTGTATTTGGAGTTAAAACTATTAAAAAGGTGCTAAAAGATTAATTTTTACAAAAGGTGATTAAACAAGGGTTAAATGGTAAATTTTAATTAACTTGAACAAAACCCGACCCTAGCCCCTCCCTCTCCTTGTGGCCGTAACCCATCCCAAACACCCCATCTTTTTGCGATTTTGTGATCACGAACAAGCACAAGCATCGATTTTCGGTGTGGTTCAAGCATTACAACATGTTAGCAAGTTCATTTTTGATTTCAACAAGATTAAAATGTTATATTTTGATTAGTTTTTATTTTTGGTTCTTAATGACCCTAATTTGAATTCTAGTTAAAAGTTGGAATTGATGATGTTTGATGAAGATAGATGTTAGTTTGATGTATTGTTGCTTGATTGTGATGATTTTAACAAGAATCCATGATTTTGATGACCTAGTTTATACCTTACGCAAAATAGTAACTTTTGATCATGAGATTGTGCAATTACTGGTTGTTATGATTCTAAGATGTTAATTGTATTCAATAGATGTTGTTTTATGATGTTATGCAAGTATTGGGTGAAATTTGTATCTTGTTCATAGATTACCCGAATAGTAACATTTGGATCATGAAGCTACATGTCTAGTGAATTATGAAGGATTAATGTGTTTGAATGGTATCTATGAAGTAGTATAGGCATGTTATTAGTGAATTTATATTGAGGTTGATGAAAGTTGGGCTTTTGGGTGTCACTTTCCTGAAAGGGAAACATTATTTGTATGAAACATGTGAACTTCTTAATTTGGTATGTATATGATGCTAGGATCATGTTAGAATGGTTATTGATGACATCTAATGTGTTGGATTATGTTGATTGGGTTAATTGGATGGTTGATGAACTATTTAGAAAATCTAATGTTCTTGGAAATATGCAAGAATACAAGTATGATATTTTGTATCAATTAGGTGTTATAATGAATGATGATCTTGATGAGACTTAAGATGTACAATGTGGATTATATGGTTAGCTTGTGTGGTGACCTATGAAATCATGATGTATAATGCGATACTACTTGTGGCTAAACGACTCAACATAACATGTCACCAACGGTCAAGTGGTCAACTAGGTCAATTTTGTTACTATGTTCCATATCACTTAGGTCAATCTATTTATTAAGATCATAGGATCTCTTAGGTCTTTCTGGTCTGGTACTTACAAACTTACGTGATCTAGGTAATCTTTAACGGGTTGCCTTCCTACTCATTTATTGCTTTGCTTGTTTTGCTCGTGTGCACACCAGGTGAGTTCATGCCCTACTGTTTTTACTTACTTCCTTTTTATAGGAGATGGCATACTGTGTTATTTTACAAACCCTTTACATTGATATTGTTGTGTTAGTATAACATAGTGTAGCATACCATGAAAGCCCACACACTTTCAATCATTAATAATGATAACTAGTGGGGAAATCTTCGGTAGTATTACTTGGTCTGACAAGCCCCACCCGGGCGACTCAAGGTCACACGGGGTGCAATTTTTTCCTAAACACAAACATCATTACAACCTACTATATTATGAAGGGAGGCAAACAAACGAAAATGCATGTCAGCTTCGATCGTGAAATCACTATGCTTATTACTTATGAAACTAGATTAGCTATCTATTTAAGCACACTATTTATGTTTTATAACTATTACTGATTATGTTAAACGTAAACTCTTGAACTCACCAACCATTGTGTTGGCTCTTTTAGTATGCTATTCTCAGGTCGAGGTTAACAGCTGCCCTAGGAGCACACACGGTCAAGCATGCATTTGAGAACATGAATTGTTACTTACTGGGTTTATCGTACATTCTAGTTTTAAACATGGTTTTGCGCATGTTTTGCCAATATTACAATTCTAGTACTTTGGGTTCAACTTATTTACAAAATGGCTTCCGCAAATGTTTTAAAGTTTCAAACTCTATTTTATCTTAAATGTTGTATATAGTGTCGTTCTAAGTAACTAATGACTGGGATCTTGGTTTGTTCACACGTCTCGCGGTAAAACCCCGCACGTGGATTTGAGGGTGTGACATTTGAAGGAGATTGTGATTTGTTTAACACAATACCTTTAGTCATAGGAACTCATCCTTTCTTAGAGTTTTCCATCTTAAAGCGCGTCATCATTTTATCTATGTACGTGCTTTGACTAAGCCCTAGAAGCCACTTAGGTCTATACCTATAGATCTTGATTCTCTGAATGTAAGCAGCTTCTCCTAGATCTTTCATTGCGAAACAAGCTCCCAACCATTGTTTAACTTTGTTAAGCATAGGGATGTTGTTTTTCAATAATCAGTATATTATCTACATACATATGAGGAATGATACAGTGCTCCCATAAGCCTTTCTATAAACACAAGTCTCATCTTCACTTTTGATAAAACCAAATTCCACGATTCTCTGATCAAAATGAAGATTCCAGCTGCGAGATGCCTCTTTAAGTCCATAAATAGACTTATTTAGTTTACACACCCTATTTGGATATTTTGGATCAGTAAAACCATCAGGCTGAACCATATAGACATCCTCAGAGACATTTTCATTTAGAAAAGCAGTTTTTCCATCCTTTTGCCATATCTCGTAATCATAGTACATGGCTATGGCAAGTAATATTCTAATTGATTTTTATCATAGCAACGGGTGAGAAGGTTTTATCACAGTCAACACCTTGAGTTTAGTGAAACCCGTCACAACTAGCCGTGCTTTATAGGTGTGTACTTTCCATGTATGTCAGTTTTTCTATTGAAAATACACTTACTCCCTTCCACCCGTGAACAGGTGGGTAGCTCAAACAAGTCCCAGACTTGATTGTCACGCATAGATTGCATCTAGATGTTCATGGCATTTAGCCATTTCACAGATTCCGGATCTAAGATAGCATACTTGTAGTTAGGAGGTTCAACACCAGAATCAGCTACTACTAGAACCTCGAGACCCTCCAAATTCCAAAGATATATGTCAGGTTCTTTGCGTGTTTTGCTACTTCTGCGAACGCTTGTGTTTATGTCTGAATTGGTAATAACTTCTTGTTGTTCAGATGCACTGACTTCATCAATGTTTATTTGTGGTTCTCGAATTTCTTCAACATCTATGATATTACTTCTAGTTCCTTAATCAAGAAACTCTTTCTCAAGAAAATATGTCTTCCTTTTGATGGAAATCATATTTTCATCAGGATGGTAAAAGTAATATCCGCTTCTGTAATAGTATCTGATGAAAATAATTTTTTTTGCCTTGAGGATCTAGCTTGTCATCAGACTCGCTGGTAACATAAGTATCACATCCCATTACTATAAGGTAAGACAAATTGGGTTTGAACCCATGCCATATCTCATATGGGGTTTTATTTACCTTCTTTGTTGGTGCTAGATTGACAAAACGGGGGACGGTCATAAGAGAATAACTCCAAAGGAGTGAGGTAAATTATTTCTACATATCATCGATCGAACCTGCAGGACCGGTGAAGGGGTTCAATGCAACAGTTTCACAATTAGAAGATACTTAGAACACTTAAGAAATCAAATAGGGAACCACCTTATGATAATACTAAGAACATAAGTAAAAGACAGAACAATAACATTCAAATATGGTTTTCAAGAATGATTTATATTGCTCTCAAGTTATTACAAGTGTTTCAAAGCATAAATCTAAATACAAGTACTTGAGTTACTTTATACTAAATCCTCTAGCCAGCCATACTTTAAAGGCTAGCTACTAGACAACAAGATCAATGTAGAGTCAAAAGGCAGATTGTCTTTTGACTTATGACTATGACATGCCATAGGCTCACATCCTTTTCTATTACAAAAAGTATAAAATTACAAAAGTAGAAATTTACTGACAAAATACCTTAATCTATAGTTTGACCACTTTTCACCAACTTATATAAGTTGGTGAGTCATCAGAAGTGCCAACAAAAAGTTGTTCAGCTTTTGTCAAAAGGTGATTCAGAAAAAGCATGTCTTCTTTTTCTTCAGAAGAAATCAGTCTTTGGCTTTGGAAACTTTGTGTTTGAAGCTTTGGAAGACATCATATTCGGCTTTCAGCTTCGGAATATTTGGTCTTTTGGCTTCGGAAGATTTGATACTTAGAATAACTCATTGAGTTGTATCAAATCTTCCAAAGTAACTTCCTAGTACTTCACATGTGCATGTTGAGAGATCTTTGAGTTGTTCTTTGGTTGCATCAGCTTTTAAGTGTATTCCTTACAAACTCCCCTAGTTTGATGCTACTAAAACTAAAAAGACCTTTGAATCTTGATCTTCATCTATTGATAGTCCTCATCAGGATCAAGACTATTCCATTCATCATCAGTTGGTCAGGATCCCTCAAACTCTCAAAGTATCTCTTTATGTCATAGAGATCATGTAAAGGAAGGTCAAGAATGTTTTTATAGAAGTAAATGTCTTGACCTCCTTGATCTTTAGTGACATACCATCTGCCTAGATTAATAGCATACATCCAAGACAAGATGGGTCTCTCAACAGCAAGAGGCTCTACTATAAGTAGACTTTGTTGAGCAGCCTCTTCTTGAGCACCTTCAAGATGTTCTGACATATCCTGAAGTACAGAGGTGGATGCCTTAGACTTCTTCTTCTTCTTCTTATCCCTTCTTATGGCCATCCTTTTCCTCTATCTATATTTTAACTGAGGAGACTGGCCTGCAGTACCAGATTGTTCTTGTTTTTCTTCCCCAGTTGGGTCCTTGTACTTCACATGTTCAAAACAAGAAGGATCAGTACCCTTCTGTGGATCAGAAGATAAAGTTGGCTATGATGCAGCACTAGGTCCATGTTGTGTTGTCTCTTGTGGTTCAACCTTGATCTCAACTTCAAGTGTAGCCTGACTTAGTAGAGAATGCAAACCAACCAACTAACCTTTCTTGATCTTTTGCTTGATCACTCTAATTTACTCATCTATGGTGGATAGACATTAGACCAAGTCGCCTTTGAAGAATCCATACAGCTTCAATAAGCTCACCATCTTTTGTCTATTAGCAGACTTCTTCAAATTTGCTCTGATGGTGGCTCTTGACTTTGTAGCCTCTTCCCTTATCTTCCTCTTAGCAGCTTTTTGCTCTTTATCACTTGTTTCTCAAGCTACTTGAGGTATTCAAACTCAATATACTAATAGGATAAAGGAAGAAGGCTGCTGCCTGATAGAGTCTTGTGGCACTCAGTTAGGTTATCATGTTATGTCTATCTTGTTCCCTACCTACCTTAGGTTGTTGCTCAGTAGCCAAAGCCTATTCCTCAGAGCTTTCCTAAACGGGGCAGAGAGTAAGAGCTTTGTAGAGTTTTTTCATCTCCTTTCTTCTTTGATTTTGAGGAGCAATTCTATATACTCTACCCCTTTTCTCTCCTTTAACAATTCAATGTCAGCTAGTTTATTTAATTCTTTTAAGGGAAGAGAGATGATTTCATCTATATTGTAGTTCCTTGTCCCCAGATAGTTCAATCTGGCTGCCCTTAACTCATCATCTTGAGTGCTTAGCCTGGCGGCAACCCTGATTGCAGCTTCTATGAAACCAGGGTTCTCTCTTGAACTCTCTCCCCTTATCTTCCTCTTCCTCTCCCTTTCATCCTCCTCATCTCCTTAGGAGTCAATTTTCTCTTCCTTTTATCACTCATAGGCTTGGGTGACTTAGGATGGAAAGAGCTTTGGCCTTCATTGCTTGGTATTGCACTTGAGCTCTGGCAAGAGAGAGGTTGTGAGACACCTTTACCATTGGTGCCCGACTAAGGGTAATAGGTGGTGAAGCAGTTCCTTTCTCAAGTTTCACAGGCTCAATTACTGGGCCTTCAACCAAGTTTTCCCTTTCGAAGCTAATCTTAGGGTCCACCTCAACATACAGCGGACTAATAATATTGTCTGCTAGCCTCTGTCTATATAAGAAAGTTCTCAGTCTGAACTCTTCAACCACCCTATCTTGAATCCTCTCAACTAATCTGTCAGCTTGCCTTGTTTGACTTGGGTTGGCAAGTGACATATGAACTAGAGGAAGACTCTAATAGTACTTCAGGGTCTGAAAGTTAAAAACTTATTGTTGCCCAAGAAGTCTAAGGAGTATTAGGGCTCTTCTATCAACATCCTTCCATCTATTATCTTATTTTCAGCAGGATAGGATGGGGTAGACATAGCCCTTGGTATACCCTACTAAAAAATTTGAATGAGTGAGTCCACGGGTGGTGAGTTCTCTATGTCCATACTCTGGGAGGAACTCCTAGGTTCTATGATTACAGCTAGGATTTTCTCCCCCTTTTTGATAGCATCACCCTCTTGCATTGGGAAGTTAAAGGTTAGGTCCACCACATCCACAGGTTCTTGAGGGCCTGGTTGAGTAAGGGGTCTTTTAGCTAACTTTCCCTTGAGATCGGCGATCTCAAGTTGCTAGTCATTAACCCTTCTTTGTAAGGTAGCCACCTGAGATTTCAGGTGACTTACCTTCTCTAGTTGTATGTTTTTGATAGTTTTTGCACCTTTAGTTGCAGACTCCTCTCATCTTCATTAGAAGAATCATGAGGGGATGAGAGAATAGGACCAAAATCTTCTTCCTTATCACCAACTTGAGGTTCTTGGCTGCTCGATTCCCCTACACCATGTCAGCTTCAATAGAAGTGTCAATGGGCTAGGTCGCCATGGTTGGGGTCTTAAGCATATAATCACTAGTAGAAGTGACAGCCTCTTCCATATGGACTTCCTGAACAGGTTCAGTTTGGGTTGGATGATGTAGACTGGATATGGGTGATTCAGGAGCACTCATCTCTCCTTGAGCAAGGGTGGAGAAGATAGACTCATGGTACTCACTGAATTATCTTTATCATCATAGAATTGAAGCTTTGGGATTGGTTGGTTGAGATCTAAAGGTTGGGATGGTAACTTTCTTTTAAAGGTTGATCACTAGAGTTTTAAGACTCTGAGTGAAGGTTTAATACTAGTGTTGTGAGCTCATCAGGCTAAGCATGATGAACCTCAACACTGATCAAAGAAATAATGGGAGTGATCTGCTCCTAAGAATAAGTGGGAGCTCTAGTGTCCATTTCTTCCTGCATGGGTGAGTGTATGGGGGCCTGTACATCTTGAGTAGCTTATACAGGGGTTCGTTTAGATCTTCTTAAGTAGGTGAGGGTGATTTGTGGCTGTGTGGGTGGTGTACATGTAGAAGGTGGGTTTAATATTATTTGTGTTTCCAAGTTATCACTTGAGCAATAAGCTCTAACATTTTGGGACCAGGGATGTTTCTGCCCCTAAGAAGCCCAAAATAGACTTTTTCATTGGCTTAAATATGATGAGCTTCATCCGTCCCAGTTTAAGAGTGTTACATGTTCCCTTTAATTATGAGCCCAGTTCATAACTAAGAATGTGCTGAATATATATAAGGAACATGTAATACTCTAAGGAGTCCAAGTTTGCAAGCAGATTTGTATAAACAAATTAAAAGTACCTAAACTTGACCCCTTGAAAATTATCCTCCCCTTTACTATAGCAGATAGTGCCTTCTCACCATCCAAGATGACCTCTTGGCAGGTCCTCCAGAACTCTAACAGTTGATCTTCATACGATGGAGGGTAGATTGTGAGTGCAGTGAGCTAGTTTGATAAAGCTAAGAAACGACAGACATCTGAGAAACCTGGATCTTTCTCAAATATTAATAGAGCAACTTGATTACGTAGTTGTGTAACTGCATGAAAAAATTGGGTTGGTTTCTGGGATCAAGGTTGGCCATTTTAGAGTAGCTTTGAAGTGAAGAAATGTAAGAATAAAGGAGGTTTGTGGGTGAATTTAGGTTATGAACGTTTGCATATGAAGAAGAAAGTGAAAGGGGGAACCGTTAAACTTATATCTATATGAACTGGATTTGAGACAAAGTTAATGCAAAAGGATAAATTTTAAAATTCAGATGTTGTCCCACCTTTAAAAGTGTCCAAAAAGTTAGTTTTCTTGGAAGTCTAAAATCTTCCGAAGGTAATTTGTATTCGGAAGTTTTTGAGAAAAACTTTTGAAGCCAATTTGACTTCAGAAGATATTCCTAATCTTGATGAAAATTTACTTTGGAAGAAAAATACTTGGAGTATTTTTACTTTAGATATATATTTGGTGTCAGAAGATATTGAGTCTCAGAAGTTTAATTCAAAAGTGAATAAAGCTTATGAGGCTTAATTGCTTTCAGAAGAAAATTGTCCTTCAAAATATATAAGAACTTAGAAGCACATTTAAGATGCAGAAGATATATCAGAATTTCTTCTGAAGGAAAATGTCTTATAAGTAGTTATTAGATTTGAAGACATAATGTTCTTCCGAAGACAACTTAATGTCTTCCGAGAGAAAATATATCTTAAATTTTCAGAAATCTAAGGAACATCATTTTGAAAAAAATTCTTCCAAAGAAAACTAGGCTTATATAGATGATGATATAGACAACTTAAGACATACATATCAAAACAATCTTGAGTTTAGTTTAAGGCACACTCATCAGTATATTGTTCATTTGTGTTAACTTTGACTAGTTTAATCATTCCATTTTTAAAACTATCTCTAATCAAATGATACCTGATGTTGATGTGCTTTGTCTTGTAGTGCTGCTCAGGATTCTCTGTAATAGAGATAGCACTATTGTTGTCTATATGGTGGAAGTCTCTTTGAAGTTGAATCCATAGTCCAACATCTGATTCTGAATCCAAAGCACTTAAGCACAGTAGCTTGCAACAACAATGTATTTAGCTTTAGAATTTGGTAAAAGCTGTCATTTGAGTGATCAGTGGAGATTTGTTCATGGTACTGGTTTCCATATCAGCCTTCGTAAGAGATACCATTCAAGTTGTTAAGTGTTTTGTAAAACTGAAGGGATTTAAGATGGTGAGATCTTACAATCAAGAGCCTAAATGCTCTGATACTAATTGAAGGACCGATGAAGGGGTCAATACAACAATTTCATAATGAGAAGAGGCTTAGAACACTTAAGAAATCAAATAGGGAACTGAATATGATGATACTAAGAACACAAGTAAAAGACAAAACAATAAGACTAAAATATGCTTTTCAAGAATGATGCATATTGCTCTCAAGTTCTTACAAGTGTTACAAAATATAAATCTAAAAACAAGTACTTAAGATACTTTATACTACATCCGACAGCTGGTCATACTTTGAATGTCAGCTGGAAACACTAATCTGGACAACAAGATCATGCAGAGTCAAAAGGTAGATTACCTTTTAACTTGTGATTATAATATGACATAACTCACATCCTTATCTATTACAAAAAGGATAAAAGTACAAAAGTCAAAAGTCATAGACAAAAGACCTTAATCTATAGTTTGACAAAAGTATGAACTTTTCACCAACTCATATAAGTTGGTGAGTCATCAGAAGTGGCAGCGGAATGTTGTTCAACTTTTGTCAAAAGGTGATTCAATAAAAGAATGCCTTCTCTGTCTTTGGAAGAAATTTTGTTTTTGAAGTTTCAGAAAACTTCATCTTTGGATTCGAGAGATTTGGTCTTTTGGCTTCGGAAGATTTGATCTTTTAGCTTCGAAAGATTTGATACTTAGCATATTTCAGTGAGTTGTATCAAATCTTCTGAAGTAACTTCCTAGTACTTCACATGTGCATACTGAGAGATCTTTAAGTTGTTCTTTGGTTGCATCAGCCTTTATGTGTATTCCTTACAGAAATATTAATTAGGGTTTGATTTATCCTCTCACTCACGCCATTAGTTTGGGGTGTGCTGGGGGAATGAACTGTGAAACCATTCTACATTCCTTTAGATGATTGGTGAACTGTTGACTTAGGTATTTTCCACCTCGATCTGATCGAAGTACCTTGATATTCTTACCAAGTTGGTTTTCTACTTCGTTTGAAACTCTTTTAACTTTTCAAAGTTTTCATGTCTATGCTTCATAAGGCAGACATAAGCGTATTGACTATAATCGTCAATAAACATAACAAAGTATCTTTCACGATTTCTAGACATGGTTCTAAGAGGACTACATACATCCGAATGTATGAGTTCTAAAAGATCTTTGGCCCGTTCACCAACATGGTTAAGGGATCCTTTGTGAGTTTGCCAGCTAAGCAAGATTCACATTTATTAAGGGATTCATGTCCTGTGGATTCAAGAATCCCTTCGGACTGAAGCCTTTTCACGTGGGCTTGCTTATATGGCTAAGTCTACAATGCCACAGAAATGTATCATTAATTACACATTGATACGCTTCGAAAGATTATATATGTTATTGTTTGTTTGAACATCAATCTAATAAATACCATTTTTAGGTTTAGCCTCAAAATAAAGGACATCATTCAAGTAGGCATAAATAAAGCATCATTAAAAACATATTTAAATTCTTGTTCAAACAATAAAGAAATTGAAATGATATTTCTGGTCAAACCAAGAGCAAATAAACAATTATTAAAAGTAATTACAAGGCCAGATGAACAATAAAGATGATATGTTCTAGTTGCTAGAACTAGTACTCTTTTCCCATCACCAACGATGAGCTCCATGCCTCCTTGTTTTAGTTTCTTCCACTTCTTAGGCTCCTACAATACATTAATGATGTGGTGACCACATCCAGTATCAAATACCCATGTGTTGCTGGAAACAGTGAAAAGTTTTATAACATAAATAAGAATATCTAAAGAAGTGCCTTCACTATTGGCCTTCTTCGCCATCAGGAGGGGGTGCCACTTTGTTTTTAGTAGCAAGCTGTTTGTTGTTGGTAGCAGGCTTGGCAACAACAACCTTTTTTTAACCTTTGCTGTCATAACCTCTTTTCTTGGGATTAGGCATTTTACACCAGTAACTCTGACCATTAACAGTTGCTTAGTCTTACCTGGTATATTTTGCTCAACAATTTGAGCATACCATGGTGTTCAACCATAGTTTTTACCCATGCATTCATATCGAAGTTCATTACAAACTGGTCGTTAGAGCTTGGGAGGGAGTTCAGAATTAAGTCTGCTGCCATTTCATCTTGCATGGGATAACCAAGTTTGACTATTCGGTTGATGTACCCTTTCATCTTAAACACATGAGCACTAAGAGACGGGCCTTCTTGCATTTTGCAGGATATCAGCTGCTTCATGGTATTATAGCGTTCTTGTCGAGCTTGTTTCTGAAACATGCCTTTAAGTTGCTCAATCATGTCAAATGCAGTCACGTCCTCCATTTTCTTCTGGAGATCAGGGTACATGGTGGCTAGCATAAGGCAGGCTACCTAATCCGCATCCTCCTTAAAATTTTCTGAAGTTCTACGGGCAGCGGCCATATTATTTTCAGGCTCGTTAGGAACAGCACTATCTAAAACATAGAGCTTTTTCGCCATCTTAAGAACAATTCTTAGATTGCGGTGCCATGCGAGAAAGTTGGTGTTATCAAGATTATCTTTCTCAAGGATAGACTTAAGAATGAATGAGGTTTTTAAAGACGTCTATTTAAATAAGCAAAAAAAATTAATTAGTATTTTGACGTATTATTTCCTTATTTTAATTAATGACCCATTTACAATAATTCTGAATAAGGAATGAGAATCTGGTTTTGTCAGTTACTGAAGTCAACTGGGGCATGTAACATTAGTAAGTGATTAGACAGACTGACAACGTTTGTCAATTGTGAAAACCGCACATCTCTCAGGTATGAGGCCGTAATGACAATATTTGTCAATGCATTGATACGTTTAGCCTCATCTATGCCCATTTTTTCTACAGACAGTTGTGGCATATGACGAGAAAAGTAATAGTAATCTTAAAACAGGTATGTGGGCAAGCGCCGGATGTGTCAACGAAACCCTTGCATCTCGAAAGAATAAACTACACATCAAGTGCGGTGCTGTGGCTCCAAAACATTGATGTCTCGCTTAATGTTCCAAGTGTTTCTAATAGTTGGGTGGCATAGACTTTTGATTTTTATCTATGGGATTCAATTTTAGTGTTTACCGAATAGGGTCAAACACAACGAATGATTAAGTCATACATGTGTAAAATCCAGTTTTATAATATTTAGTTCATGACAATAAGTGACGAACCCTTTTATCTCTCGGGACACTAGATTTAATACCCTATTAAAACTTGGTTTATCGCAAGATAGACAATCAATTTTAAATTAATAATTTTAAATTGTCAAGATACAAGTTTTGAAATTTAAATTAATACTAAATTTGAAAACTTATATAGTTATCCTTTTAAAATAAGTTGATAAATTTAAATTTTCAAGTTTCAAGTTTTGTAATTTAAACTAATTTTAAATTTGAAAACTTATTTAGTTATCTTTTAAATTAGATAGCCAACTTTAATTTAAAATTATCAAGTTTTAAGTTTTGAAATTTAAACTAATTATAAGTTTAAAAACTTAATTGATTATCCTTTTATAAAACAAACTATTTGTTTTAATATTTTAAAAAGTTGTAAAACTAAGTTTAGAACTTGTATTTATCTTGATTGTAAAAATATATATTTAATTATTTTGGTATTAAGTTGGCATTTTATAACAATTATAAAATAAAAGCAACTATAATAGCAAAATAAATATCTAAATCTCATGGCTATGATTGTTTGATCTTGCTAGAGCCAAATAGCAAGATCAAACTAGGTCACGGATCATAACACAAAACAACCACAATGATGGACCTAAGCGCATATAGATGTCTTGATCGGTTCCCACTGACTCCCTGATTCATCTCGTCTCCAGTTTTGGCTTCGGGTCTTCAAATATTATATTATTTATAAAAAAGATATAATAAAAAACACTGATCTATTACAACTTTGAGCCATTAAACAGGCCAAAATCATAAAATCAAAAATAAACGAAATCAAACCAAAATATAACCGCTTAACCATAGGATATAGCTAGATTTACATATAAAACAATCAAAATAAATCGAGCAATCTTTTGGTTAATATATATTTAACCAAAATAAATAAGTTGTACTAAATAATATAAATCAGAAATATTAAATAATTGAAGTTTGTGATTTGTAACCGGTTAAAAGACCGAATCTGATTTGCATGTTGTAAGCGTATCTTATACCACTATTGGTTCAGTGATATATTGATTAGATCAAAACGATTTCGATAACTTATTAATCATATTAATCAGATTTAACGCAACACTATTATAAGAAAATACCAAAAGTGAACCTGACAGAATCTGCTTACAAATGACGCAAATACAAATTAATAATTATCTACCGATGAAATAAATATACCTTGATGGTTAATAACTAAACGTTTGAGACACCGAGAGTCAACGAGTTGATTGCTAGAACACGTACGAACACGAGCCGGGACACAACTAAATAACTAAATAATTTAATAAGTGTAGTTACAATTAATAAAATACAATAACAAAAACTTCAATAAAATAGTTTAATCTATCAAACAAAAAAGTTTAAATATTATTCTAGTAATCTAAATATCTATCTATTTTAGATAGCATAACTTAAATAATAATTTATAAGCCAGTCAAGTTTATTAGTGTATGAATACACCTCTAAATTTACAAGTTCGATTTTATGGTTTCGGTTCGGTTTTTTCGGTTTCTTTTACAAGCAAAACCGAACCGAAAAAATCGGTTTTTAAAAAATCATCAAACCAAACCATTGGTTTCTTATTAGTTTCGGTTATTTTAGTTCGGTTGCGTCGGTTATTTCAGTTACAGTTCGGTTATGTTGGTTTTTTGCACACCTCTGTCTAAAATTATATGTTTTTAATGTATAAATACAACGTTTTTCAAGTATGATTTAAAAAAATATATAATTTTACAAGTTGAGTGGACATATGTAATTT
Organism: Flaveria linearis; assembly: GCA_024085815.1. Lineage (NCBI taxonomy): Eukaryota > Viridiplantae > Streptophyta > Magnoliopsida > Asterales > Asteraceae > Flaveria > Flaveria linearis. The sequence continues at coordinate 70,079,778 of CM044002.1, read as the reverse complement.
CCCTCTACATTCCATTTTTATATACTCTTCGGAATTCAAAAGCAAAGCATATTTTCCCTCTCTATCGTTCTCGATCACGCACTCTCTCAGTCTGCAATTTGCATCTGAATTCGAAAATGCTAGCCTTCAAGTGAGTCTCTAGTCCTCTATGTTGACACAAATGATGTAATGTGGAAGCACGTTATGGACGTTGCATCGTAAGTGATCATTTCATGTTTCTGCTTACGTTTTGTGTTCCAGATCGGAAGAACAGAGCCAATTGCAGCTCGTGGAACGTGAAGAAATCGACGAAGATGAAGATCTGTTTGAAGCAATTGATAGGCGTAAGTGCATACTTCGAAATCATGTGAAATTCGCTTAGTTTTCTCGGAGTTGCACTATACATCTGGCTGTAATTCATATTGTTGATGTTTGTAATCTGATGTAACGCGTTATCCTCATTACGATGTCAATTACTCTATCAAAAATCGAAATCGTTAAGAATTTTTCAGGTTTGTGGAATCGAACTTGTAGTTCTTCGATTTGATCGTCTCAAGTTAACTAAAATCGATGTCAATATGTGTTTGTGCGTGTGGTTCGGCAACTTTTCTAGGATATTTAAGTTTCTATCTATATCAGATCTGGATGATTTCATTGCGTAAGTGAGTATTCCTATAGTACCTTCCGTTCCTTCATGATTAGGAGCTAGGATTAAGCGCTGAATGTTCATATGGTAGTGTGATTTAGTCTCTTGTTTATGTTAATTCAGTTACTTCTCGATCATGGAATAAATGCTGGAGATGTGAAGAAGCTGCAAGATGCAGGAATCTATACATGCAACGGCCTGATGATGCACACGAAGAAGGTGATCAGAGATAACATGTTTTTGGATTATTATTATTATTGATTGTTTGGTAACATCTAGCTAAAGTTATTTTATACTGCAGAGCTTGACTGGTATAAAATCTGAGGCTAAAGTTGATAAAATCTGTGAAGCTGCTGAGAAGATAGTGGTTAGTAATCTGTTGATTATAAAAAGTTCTGGTTTATATTCTATAGCATGTAAGTGTTTTTTTGCTTAATTTCTGACTCAGAACTTTGGCTATATCACTGGAAGTGATGCTCTGCTCAGAGTAAGAGGCTCATTTGTTAACTTCCATTAGCAAATTGTTTTAAATGATTTGTGTTAACTGGATAGTTGTGTTTAGCTTGGGAATTAAATGATTTTGTCATCCTTTGTTAAACAGAGAAAGGCTATTGATATTTCCCAGAGCGCCAGGTACTCGCGATTGTGATATGCTTCTATATTCATGTTCAAAAGTGACATCATTCATGCATACTACATAAATCATCTTTTACAGCAAAAGCTGGCTCAGATGCTCTCCCGTTTGACCAAGATTGCTGAAGAATTCAATGTAGCAGTGTATATGACGAACCAAGGTTCAACTTCACTAATCAACATGGAAACAGTACGCTTTCTTCCATCTACTATGAAAACCTTAAACGGTCAATTTTTTAATGTTTGTTGCAGTGATAGCTGATCCAGGTGGCGGGGTGTTCATATCTGATCCAAAGAAACCAGCAGGAGGGCATGTTCTTGCTCATGCAGCTACTGTGAGATTAATGTTCAGGAAGGGCAAAGGTGAACAGCGTGTTTGCAAGGTCTTTGATGCGCCAAATCTCCCAGAATCTGAAGCTATATCCTTACAAGCCGTTTTATGTCTAAATGTTACTAATTCTTTATGATCACATCTCAAACTGACCCGTTCATTTACAAACGGGCCAATTTGGTTATGTTTGGTCTCAAATGGGTCAAATATTCAGATTATCATTGAAATAATCATAACTTTCTTGATCATATTTTATAAACTTATCAATTATATAAAAAACTTTGGGCAAAAGTGGTTGGGTCAGCCCAACTGTGACCGGGTTTAAACCAATTCAAAGAAATAGTGTTTTGAGGCGCTCAATTTGCCTCTTGTAATCACATATTTATTTTCTTGACAAAAAAACACATATTTCAGATAACCCCAGGAGGAATTGCAGATGCAAAAGACTGAAGTTGCTGCATTGGTACATGCTTAGTCCTTAAACATGTTTATGTTGATATTTCATTTCAGATTCTATTAATATTCGAGACTCATGTGTGAAGGTTTGTTTCTCACAACTCAATCATGTAAATCTTTTTAACACACCACAAATTCCATCTTAAGCAAATAAAAAATAGTTGCACGATATTTCACCGTTTGTGGTTAAATCAAATAGAACAGGTTTAAGTCAATAAAACGTGGCAATTTTGACCGGTTTTATATATAAATAGGTCGATGTTGGTTACATTTATTTCTGATGTGTCAAATGAGATAATAAGGTAAAAGATTAACTCTAGAAAATGTGTCAAATAAGCAGTGTTGGATTCAGATTTTTTTTTTTTCACGGGAGGCGGAAATTTTTAGGGTTATTTGGCTACCACAATATAATATATATTTTATCAGTCCGTTCGCGTTAGATGGGTTGGGTTTGTTCATTGATATAAAAAATCGTTAAAATGATTCTCAAACTCGTGAATTTGCGTATGTGTATAATATAACAAAAATCGTATTGAGTTAATTATACTTGTGAAAGTGGTGATATGTGATATTAGAAATAATTATACTCATAAAATTGGTGATATGTTCAACATGTTTGAGATATATTATTATCAAACATATTTATCTTGATATAATTTTTCTTGCTACTAATTATATGATTATTTGAGAGTGAAATTTCAAAAATCCATTCGATTACAGATCCGATTAGTGAGAAAATATGATTCATCGGCCTGTCGGAAGATCATCGGACCCCATTGTAGTTCCGCTCCAAACAATGTATTTGAGATAATTTTGCTATTTCTTTAGTTTCAAGAATTTTAAGAGGAGCGATGACAAAATTTTATAGGGGATAGTTAGGATTTTCATGTATATAAACATTTAAAAAAAATTTAGAGTGAGTGGCTACCTCCTCCCTTGACTGTAGGTCCGCCCATGCAAATAAGCTAAGCTGGTGAAAAGTGATGTGAAATTATATTCACATGCAGAAAACCTTCTAATTTTTTTTAATAAATGCAATATAATTTTTTGTTGAAAAACTATAGTTTTATATTGATATTTAATGTTGAAACACATTAGTTTTAAGGTTATTGTTAAACTAACTTATTGTGAAATTGTGGTGACTAGTAGATTGCTTAGGTGCAATAGGACCCGGAAAGTAATAGAGCTTCATACCGGATATTTAATGTTGAAACACATTAGTTTTAACATAAGAGTCGAGTAGGTGTTTCATGTCTGTAGCATTTTAATTGGGTGAGGATTATTAATTTTCTGATCTGGATTATTATCATTAATCATTTATATTGTTGTACTTGTTGGGCAGATAAACTTGTATTTTGACTATGTTATTGAATTTATATTATTATGTAATTATAATATTCTTTTCAAAAGCATATATCATAAGTCATTTTTTTATCATTTAAAACTGTTTTTCAAAATATTTGCTTCATAATTCATAAATCATAAGCCCGTTTTTTTATCATTTAAAATTGTTATTCAAAATATTTGTCATACAATTATACTTTATTCGATGTTAATTCCTTAAAAATAGCCATCTCATTGACTTCAATCATCATATCAAAAAAAAGTATTAATTGTATACATAGCTTAGATATTCTAGCCAAACAACTATTGAACTAAACGAATTGAACTAACATGAATTGCATTGTGTTTAGAAGGGCAAACACTATCATGTACAAACATTCTTGTTCTTATGCGTTAAAAGCATTTTTCTTTTGGTATTTGTTCTGTAAACGAAGAACTAATAAGCAACTTTATCATCCACTTTTAGACAGAAGCTTGGATTTTATGGTTTGAACTCATGATCTCAAGGTCACAAAATAACAGGTTTATCAGTTGTTACAAGGCCTGCTCTATTGTTTGTTAGTTTATATATACATATAATGTTAGCATAAAATGATCACACATGAGCATACACAATCCAATTCACAAATAGATTATTAAATGTTTATAAAGGTAAAAGAATGTTCGACTTTTATAAAGGTAAAAGAATGTTCAATTCACATATATGTGCTTTTTCATTTAACTAAATGAAGATAAAAATGTTTGTAATTTGAATTTTCTGCTACGACATTGGATTTGTTTGTAGCCCTACATACAATACAACACTTGATGGGTACAAAAAGCCAAACTCCTACGGCTTCCAAAGTTCCCTTTTTCCATGATTTCCTTTAAATGATTACGATTTTACAAAAAGATTCCATTTTTTATTGTAAACCAGACCAAAATATATTCCAACTCTTTTCGTTTTGTTAGTTTATGTATTGGAATATTAAACCTTCCCTTTTAATCGTAAAGCATGGCTAAAAGCCTAAAACCCACTTCATAAATGTCGTTAAGATGGAACGATGTGATCAAAGACGGGTAGAGATGCTTACCAATGATATTAATGTGTTAACTATGTCGGATATGCCTCTGGGATTCAGGATTGCAGTCTCTTTAGATTGTAAGAAAATGGACCCTAATAGGCTTGTGGTCAGTTGTTAGCAAGACATCGGTAGTTGACGAATCAATAGGATCTTTGAACATGAATAACAGTGTTTATATATCAGTGTTTCAGATAACCCCAGGAGGAAGCAACAGATATAGAACAAAGCCTTAAACACATGTCATAGTGATATGTAGAAGTTGTTTTATTACCTGGTGTTTGCTAACACCTCTCTCACAAGAACATATAATTCTTTCCAACACACCACATGTTCCATCTTAAGCAAATAACAGAGTTTCATGTCCATTTTCGGCACAATAATAGGAAAAACATCAATATAGTTTTTAGTAGTCTTGGGACCAATTGGCAGCACTCCCAACTCTTGGCATTCCAGACTCTTTCCTCGAATCGGAATCCACTTTAAAGTTTGCACCACACACATCTCCTGAACTGTCCACTCTAGGCACCGCCTTCAGTTCATTCAAAGGATGCTCAAAGCTCCTCAATCCCCCAGATGTTGTGAAAAAACATCCTGTATTATTATTATTGTTATTACTATAAGGATATTACAACATCACACTTTATATGATATGTTTGAACAGTTATGGAAAATGTGGCAATTTCAACTCATTTATATACATCTGGGTCAATGTAGGTTATGTTAATTTCTAATGTGTCACATAGGCTAATAAAGGTAAAAGATTTAACTAAACAAAATAGGCCATCTGGGCCGAGGAGTTAAAAGTCATTCAAAATTGTATTCACAAGCACAAAACTTTCTAAATCTTTTTGTAAGTAAAAAGATAAAATTATAGTTAAAACAATATACTTTGGTAATCAGATTATCTATCTAAGAAACCATGGGATGTTCCAACACAACCCAAACCCGACCCATTTTAATCTGTACTTCAAAGTACTCATTGACCCAAACCTTTTATTGCCCATTACCAAATCAAGTAATACCCCTTAATCTAAAATGGATGCAAATTCGAAACAACGTACTCCAACATGTGTAGTGTAGGATAATAATCAACTAACGGTTTACAATTTAAAGGAGACTTATCAGACCGAAATGAAATGTTAGAAGCACAAAAGGCAAACCTTTAGGAAATGGCGCAAAGGACTTCCCACAGCCCTTCTTTACAGTCTCTACATCATCAGAGAGCACCAAATGTCCTTCCGAGTCTGCCCCCCAGAAGAAAGGAACACTGCCATCAGCATCCTGCATTGATATTACAGTATTTGTAAGACAAATGAACAAAATAATATTAAAAAATGTTGAGAAACTATCGTTAAATTACTCACAGCAGCTATGAAAGTGGACTTTGTAGTGCTGTCAAAGAGAACAAAAGCAAACTTTCCTTGGAGGTCTCTCATAACTTGGTCTGCAGGGTAAGGACCTCTGTCCCTTAAAGTTCTATAAGCCTCGATAACAATTGTCACTTCGTTTGCAGTCTTGTTTAGCCCATATTGTTGTTTTAAGGGTGCAACGTTTTCTACATGACCTTGGAATAGGCAGAATATGTCGTCCACAACAGCAAACAATCTACCAAAAAGTGACACAATATCACAACAACATTAGTCCAAGATCCAAATGTCCAAATCAAAGATAGTTCAGGTAATAAATGCTTCTTCACATGGTTATAAATTCTACTTATAGATGCATATTCACACCAAGTGAGTGTGTTTAAACCAGCATCTTAGACGGTTTTAGCCCACAAAACCTAGTCTTTAGAGTCCATATTAACAATAGGTAGAGATTTGGGTTAAGCCGACAAACAGACGCGTGGGGTAATAATACACATACAGGGCACATTCGTTGCACAAACTTCTAAGTAAAGAACCACAAGAACCGCATTAACACCTTTAGCTAATTCTATCTAATAGATAACCCCTAATGTATCCCATCAAATTAATAGTTACAGATGTTTATATACTTCTTGCGTCAACAACCCTCTATCGTTTCATTGAATGGCCTTCAGCCATAGCACAATCGCAAAGATTTAGGGTTCTAAACCAATCCCAACTAAACCTTCAAGATCAAAGTAAAACTGATCAAGATTCATCCACAAATTGAGGGACAGATCACAGTCAATTAATCAAATCATATCTCCCAAAAAGAATAAAAGAATATAACCTACAATATTCTCAGCTAGGGTTCGTTCTAACAATCAGATCTACTACGATCCACACCAATCAATCAATCAATGAACCACAAGAACATCAACTTCTTGGAAAAATAAGAAAAAACCCATAAGATGAATTCAAGAACACAAGAGGTACGTACCTGGGTAAGAGAGGGTTCTGCTTATGAATGGAGTAGGAGATGAGGCCAGAGCCAGCGAGATTGATGGTGACAGCAGAAGGGTGGAGAGAGGTGAAGTGTTGGGACAAAAAGGAATTGTTGAGGGCGTTGATGGGTGGATCTTGTTGTGGGGTTTGTAGACCCTCGGGGATCTTGGCGACTGTGTTGTGGAACGCTGCTAACATGGTTGTTTGATTGTTTGATTGTCTTGATTGTTTGGTGTTGGTGATGATGATCGATTGAGATGAAGAAACTCGTAGTGAATGGGTGAGTGGTGATCACATGGGGAGTTGATTTTTAAAGGGAAAGGTGTGGGATTGTGTGTTGTTGGGATTGGATAATGCATTACACGTATTTCTGACATCCAATAATATATATAATTCACGCTAGAAAACAAGAAACGAATATATCAATTTGGGTTGACTAAATTAATGGCTGTTTTTGCCTTTGGGTTTATGAAAAAGGAGAAATTGATAAAGAAATTTTTTTAGCTAGCATACTTATAAAATTTACTCCTTTTTATATTTATAATTTTCTTATCCATAAAATACATATTGATTGAATAACAAGTTTTTGTATCTACCGACTTATTATTCACCATTTATAATTTTTTTTAGTGGATGAAATGATAATAATAATAAACGTTAATTAAAATAGTATTTGCTTATTTGAATAGAAATAAAGAAAGAATATGATGTAAGAGATTTTAATAGATGAACAAAATTTGATGATAAAGATGCTTTTTAGTTAAATATTAAATATATTGATAAGGTGAAGGGGGTGATTCTTTTATTATTTACATCTATCCTAACATTACACCAATAGAGGTTAACCACATAATATTTTATCTATTTTGAAATACTCTATTAGATAGCCGCACTACCATCATTTTCCCTTTTTTCTAAAGAGAATGGTAATTTTATCGTTTGAAAAAATATTTAACAGTATAAAATGTCACCTACTCATAGCGGGTTTTGAAGCCTGCTTAATGTAGTTGTATGTTGGAAACACATAGGTGGTGGTGGTGTACCCGAGGGTACCTGCACTACCCTTACCTTGAAGTTGCATGCTCCCCCACCGCCCTTGTATAATATAATATATATCTTACCATTTGAGTCTTTGTGTAAATAAAAAATCTTAAATACATCCGATTTTCAAATATTTTAAAGTTGTTTAAATATCAGGTGATTGCTTTGATCATTAGAGTTTCTTTTTCTAAATGACTATTCGTTTTACCAAAGCTCCAAACCAAGAAACACACATGTTTCAATAATTACGATATAATTTGTTAGGATTGTTTAAGATAGTGCTGAAACACAAACAGCCAAACTTTCTTAGGTGGACTAGAGAGGGTTTAAATTTAAACATGGACATTTGTCACTGAGAATTGATAACGGAGTCTTGTTAATAACATAGTTAGCAATTAGCACACATCCGGACCGTAATCTAAATGGAGACCAGATTGAAACACTAGGGCTTAGCAACATAGTAATTGTCAATGTTTTCTCTTTAACATTTTTCCTTTTGGTAGAGGTGTATAGGCACATGTGGTTTGATGAAGGATACTATTTTTGATAAAAAAATGTTTCATTTGACTATTTAGAGACTTAGACCCAATATCACTTCTAATGATTCTAACATTTTTTTTCAAACTGGGTTTTTAAAAGATTAAGATGCTGTTTGGTAGGATCTAATTGGTAAGCTCTGAATTATTAAGTGCTGAATGGTTAATAGGTCTGAATGGTTAAGAGGCTCTGAACCAGTAAGTGCTGAATCAAAATGTGTTGTTTGGTTGAATCTCTGAATGACTGTACATAATGACAATTTTATCCCTCTGAATTATTTTGTGCTGAATAAAATGTATCTGTTTGGTTAGATGTCTGAATGACTGTACGTGAATGATCAATAAGTTAACAAAATACAACATATTAAAATTCAAACTCAAATATTTCAAATACAACATACTAATATCCAATTACAAAGTAATTCAAATATTAATCAATTGAAACTAATTGACTAGCTATCTTATCACGTAAATTATTCATATAATTAATGCCTTGTGAACCCCATTCTATATCATGAACAAACTGACCATCATTGTTACCACCTTGTGCTTCTGCAAACAATGTGTTCTCGTCGTATGCCATAAACAACTGATCATGAATGTTTCATTTCCGTATAAAGTTATGAACGACGAAACAAGCAATAACTATGTCTCTTTGAATTGTAAACGAAAAGGGAGCCATTTGCTTTAAGATTGGGAATCTTGCCTTCAACACACCATACGCACGCTCAATAACATTTCTAAGTTATGCATGAGCATGATTGAATCTTTCTTCCTTAGTTAATGCACGTTGTCATCGAAAATCGGCAAACCAATACCTCGTACTACGGTATGGAGTCATAAACCCACGAGTGTTGGTGTACGCAGCGTCGCAAAGGTAATACTTATCTGCAATGTTAGTAAGAAATGTATTACAAAAGAAAACAAATATTGTAATTAATAAAAATTTTAAAAATGATTTAGAACCTGGTGGGGGGAAAGGAAAGCCGGATGTCGAGTTAAAGTCAACTTCTTTTAGAACTCGAGAATCAAGCACAATGCCCTCCCATCCAGCCCATACAAACGTGAATATCATATCAAAATCACAAATTCCTAACACATTTTGGTAGCATTCACCTTTTCCTCTTCCTCTATAACGAGTTTGTTGATCGGCTGGTACGACTGCATGTATAAGAGTTCCATCTAACGCACCTATTGCTCCAAGAAATATTTGTTTTAACTTTCTATGTCTTTCCGAAGTATTTGTGATGCCATTAGAAGATGTTGGAACTATAATTTCTTTTGCGAAATTCATCATTGCATTTAGCACCTCATGAAAACATCTATGAATCGTTTCTGTTGAGTGTTGAAATCTTAGTTTAACCATCCGAAATCGTTCATTATGTCCTATGGTAATAAAAAACATAGCCAACTTTTCTTGAAAGGTTATCGACCTACTACTTTGTAACCTATTTCTTTGTTGAAAATGATTGCATATTAGTACGAATGCTTTACGTGAAAGACGCATCATCTCATGACATTGTGTAGAAGATCCGTGCAACAACTCTTGCGTGTACGCATAGCCGGTCAATGCAGAATTCAAGTCTCTCATCCTTTGAATTCTTCCTGTAGCTAACCGTAATCATTGCCAACAAAGTAAAATGAACACGACGATAATCTCATCCTCCGAATCCATATGCTACCTGTTAACATTCATAAGTTTAAAAACCTACAAAATATTATCCATAAACATATCATCCATCACTTCCATCAAAATTTAAAACCTACGAACATATTATCCAAAAAAGTTTCCATCACATTCAAAAAACATCCATACACATAATATCCAAAACCAAACAATCATATCCAAAATCACATTATCCCAAAAACTAAGGATCATAAAATAACCCATAAACATATTATCCCAAAAACTAACAATCACATTCATACATATAATATCCCAAAACCTAACAAGTCATCAAAATAGTCCATACTTCGCTCCTACATTTTGACCCATATCTCGCATTTCGACGGTTGTAGTCGCAACCACACCTTTCTTATGTCAGGACTTTCACCGAAAAGCAAAAGCGCAGTTTGGTATTTAGCATCAAACATGCGATTCTTCATTTGTCTTTGATCAACTATGAAATTATGCTTTGTTTTCAGTTTTTCTGCTACATTCTTCCAAGAGAGTTGTTTAATACTGTTTCCCTCGCGTCCATGAAGTGTCAATCATGGACACATGATTCTAGAAAACTTTTTTCAACCCCCTCTTGCTTCAAATTAACCCTAATCTTTTTTGAGCCATTTTCTTCAAACAATACAAAAGGAAACAAACTTAAAAACTACCGATAATAACTATAACACTAGAACAAACAAACTTATGGTCAAAAGATGATACCAAATCAACATATTACTAGTAAACTAAAGTTCATGTAACATATTACTAGTAACCAAAGTTCATGTAACATATTACTAGTAAACCAAAGTTCATGTACATATTACTAGTAAACCAAAGTTCATGTAACATATTACTAGTAACCAAAGTTCATGTAACATATTACTAGTAAACCAAAGTTCATGTACCAAGATGAAATACCATCCTCATGTACAAATCAAGCAACATCAAATCAATATAATAAAACTTCAACAAATTAAGCATACATATTTTGATACCATAAACAAGATGATACCATCCTCATGTACAAATCAAGCAACATCAAATTAATATAATAAAACTTCAACAAATCAAGCATACACATTTTTATAACATAAACAAGATGATACTATCCTCATGTACAAATCAAACAACAAGAATGCAAAGAAAAATCCCATTCAACAAATCAAGCATACACATTTTAATAAAACTTCTTTAGATGTGATGTATACAACATGAAAATAAAAATAAATTTGAAGAAAAAAGTTTTTTCTCACCAATTTTAGGGTTCTGCAGGTCGGAGCTAACAATGGCGGAGGCGGCGCGCGGCGGGCGGCGGGGATGGCAGAGGCTGGAGGCGGCGGAGGGGATGGAGGAATCGGTGGGCGGCAGGCGGCGGGCGGCTGGCGGAGGCGGGGGGGAGGGGATGGATATCTGCGATCGAAGGTGAATCGGGAATGGCGGAGGAGGGCGTGTTGCGTGCCTGTGGTCGGGAGTGTCGTCGGGGGAGGGGATGGCTGCGGTCTCGCCGGCCGACTGTGAAGAGACAGCACCGGTGCTGGGGTGGGGGAGCGAGATGACAGGAAATGAAGGTTGAAGATGGGGGTTAGGTTTGTGAGGGTATTTGTGTCTCAAGTTTCATTCAACATGTTTTCATATCTGAACCATTTAGCACTGAATGGTTCAGTTAAGAGCCTCCTTTTTTTGAAACAAACACTCAAAGCTCTTAACGGTTCAGAGGTAGCCTCTTAATGGAACCATTAAGAGGCTACCAAACAGCCCCTAACATATGAGTTAATGTAAGAAAAATCATTATTTTATGTCTTAATAAATAACCAAGACACCTCTAGAGAAATCATCAACCATAATAAAAAGATATATCTAAATCCTTTTTTACTACTTAAGGTCGTTTGGTTCCTAAAATGTTTTGCAAATGAACTAGAATTGGAAAAGAAATTGGAATTGAAATCTTATTAAATTCATAACGTGTTTGGTTGGTCAATTTTGAGTAAAATTGAAAAACAAAAACTCAAAGCTCTAACGGTTCAGAGGTAGCCTCTTAAGGAACCATTAAGAGGCTACCAAACAGCCCTAACATATGAGTTATGTAAGAAAAATCATTATTTTTATGTCTAATAAATAAACCAAGACACCTCTAGAGAAATCATCAACCATAATAAAAAGATATATCTAAACTTTTTTACTACTTAAGGGTCGTTTGGTTTAAAATGTTTTGCAAATGAACTAGAATTGGAAAAGAAATTGGAATTGAAATCTTATTAAAATTCATAACGTGTTGGTTGGTCAATTTGAGTAAAATTGAAATGTTAATTTTGAACATTCCATTGGAATGTTAGACATTGCATTTGGTAAGTGTAAGGAATGTGAATTCCAATGAATGTGAGAAAAATTTTCAATTCCAATTACATTCATTGACCAAACAAACATGATTTAAGTTGAAAATTTTAAAATTCCAATTGCAATTCATGAAGAATTTTGTGAACCAAACGGGCCTAACTTTATAGGACCTCAGGCGTCAAGAACAAGGTCGCTTATGTATGAGGATGTGTAGTCACTAAGAGGGGTTTGGCTCTATAAACAAGTATCACAGGGTTACATATGATTTGGAACTTTATTGTTTAGGTGTCTTTTAAGACCTTAAAACCAAAGTAATGATTGAGCTAACCGAGTATGCTAAGTTACTACCTTAATGCTGGTAAAATACACCTTTAAATGTTTCGAAGCATCACCAAAACGTACAAGTGCTATTTAGCTACTGGTACTAGTTTCTTTGTATGGAATCCTGGGTATAGCAATTATATTCTCAAAGCTACATACAACTTGTGATCTCTAACAAGTATATAGAATGGCATAAGATTCACATGATACTTAGGCACAACATGACATTAGACAAAATCACATTATCATTAGTTTCATACACCTAATTTTAGTTACTGTTGCATTTGTACTAATTAGATGTTTAATCTTGATGTTGCATTAAGAAACATCTATTTGATTTGAAAGACCTTTGTGAGATTTAACCATATACTGGTCTCCTAGAGTTAATATTCTATAGATTGAGAGGAGGGGGAAAATCAGGATTTGACTTTATTTAAGTGATTAGTAAGATCATTTGACTTACCTCTATATTTGTATCATGAGAAAATTCACAGATTTATCACCTAAGAGTGTTAATAATTTGAACTCTGGTCAGTAGTAAGAGACAGAGTAGTAAAAGTCAAATTGGAAGGAAAGTTCTAATTATAGCAAATTTATTAGACTAGACGCTGTTATCTCCATGTATAGAACTTTAACCATGTTTCTATTTTAACATAGTGGGTAGTGGGTGCCCAACTAGTTCATAGCACCTTTCAATGCTATGACTAATTTTGTCATATTATATTAGGACTAGGCCTAATATTTCCTTATTTAAAAAGATTTTTTTATACAAAAATCAACGTTTTACCCTTTTAAAAAAATGTTTAAGCCTCTATGAAATAGTCTCTGGAGATGATTGAAAAAATATTTTTATTTTATGTGGGAAGAATTTCCCAATTAGGAGACATGTCCTATTGGTTAATACACATCACCCGAACCATTAACATTACATTAATTTGATTAGTTGATTTAAGTTTTAAAGTCTTTAAGGCAAGACTAATACAAGATAGGATTTTAATCATGTTATGAATGCTTCCACATGCTATTTAAATTATGATTACTTGAAGTTGTTGTACCAATTTGACTTACAAAATGTAAGTCAAGGGCTAGGCAAAGCTGTTTAATGTCGTCATAAGAGAAATCAAGTAACACATGTGATATTTAAACTATTATATGAGAAAAAGAACAAAAAATAGAACAAATAATTATAGAAATATGCACACAAAGAAGAGTTTGTGGTTCCCTAATAGATTTCTAATACTAGTACCCCTAACCCGGCCAAGAAGTGCTTGCATAAGATAAGTCATGAATGCAAACAACAGTAAGTAAAGATAAGAATTTCTTCATAGTAGGGGCACCCTACAAGGGACTCCACTTAGCCAGTTGTGATATGTAACCTTCTATGGTTCATATCACATATCACGAGGAAGAATGTCTTCAAAATAGATATAGATGATAAGAGAAGATTTTGTAACCGAAGTCCACTAAAAGACAAGTCATAAGTCCCGAAGATCTAAAATACAAAGACGAAAAGTCTTTTAATACATTACCACCAAAGTGGTGACCATAACAAAACTAAGACAAAGATTGACTATAGACTCAAGATATCACTTATGAACAAACCCTAAATGCTACAAAGAAGACAGTCATATCACCTAAGATGAGAGAGAGCATGCTAAGATGATTTTGATAGATGACAATGAGCTTAGGCTCTTCTCTCTATTTTCTAATATAAACTTCACTTAAGAATAAACTATACATATCCACCTACAAACTAAGTGTAGTTCATAAATATATGGATGGAACAGGTCTCGCCTACTATCCAGTAAAAGTTCCTATCCAACTCAGCCCCATCTAGCAAAGCCTATTTTTCTTCCTAATATGCTCCAATTAATCCAAGAGCATCCAAGATCCCAACATGCTTATAAACACCAATAAACATTTAAGAAATTACCAATGAAATATTATATTCAAATGTATTGTTGGTATGGGCCAAAGTGTGGAGGAGCAGTCCTTCTTGTATTTAGAGGGCCATGATCGCAAGGGGCTTTATTAAAATAACCTAACTTGAGCTAGAAGTCTCCATTTTAGGTCTGTTACCAATCAAAATGACCGTTGGATCGGGAACACGTTTCCGCAAATGCCATAGGAGGTTTGGATCATCGTTTCGACCTAAAAAGGCTTATTTATGAGTTTTTTTTGTCTTATTTTAGTTTTTATTGACTTTTTGGCCGTTTATATTTGAGGCCCGTTCGAATTTTGGCTTCTTTCTTATACTCATGTAACCTTGGGAGATGAGCAGCTTAAAGTTTATGAAATTAATTTTCTCCCTATCACAAAGTGTGTGTTAGTGTGTGATTATTGTAATATGCTATTCTATTAGAATCAATGATAGTTAAAAGAATTGTTCCTTGTATTATTGTGAGTCAAAAGGTTCAATTGGTTATCTTGTTTCTCGTCTACATCAATTGTTAACTAAACGGGTATTAAAAGCTGTTATAACCCAAAACTTGAAGTTTTAAAAAGCATTTACATGCAACTATCTACGGGATGTATTGGATAACATTCTATGTTTTATATGTTGTTCTTAGCAACTTAGTAGAAATTTAACTATATTTGTTGTTAACCAAACTAGTACCAAGCAAATATGTGTATAAAAGTTTTTGTTGTTCTTGTTAGTGGAGACATTTAACTGGTGTTTATTAACATAACCAAGTACCCAATGAGTATCAAGTATTCTATGTTCAATCTGATTATTATAACCATGTACCCTATGAGTATCAAATTTATTAAATACTGGTTTTGTGTAACATTTCTGAACATCTGATATATTTTAATGATTCTATTATGCGTACTTAATTAGTTTAAGATATAAAATAAGCAATGATCCTACGATGTTGTTATAATCAAATTAAATCGCCATAACTGAACATTTCAAGGTATTTTATATGAACCTTAACAATTTTACGCCATTAGATGTGTTACGACTTAATATTTCACTACGTTCATCGAACATCGAGTATTGTTGATTTAACCGACGCGGTTATCAAGAACGCCGACAATATTTCACAAATTACAACAAAATATCACCATCAAATACCAACCCAAATTCAATATTTTATGTCAAAAATGAATGATCTACATGAGCATGGAATAGGATTTAAACTTATATTTATATATACGAATATAAATATGAA
Organism: Flaveria linearis; assembly: GCA_024085815.1. Lineage (NCBI taxonomy): Eukaryota > Viridiplantae > Streptophyta > Magnoliopsida > Asterales > Asteraceae > Flaveria > Flaveria linearis. The sequence continues at coordinate 70,063,906 of CM044002.1, read as the reverse complement.
CCACCATCTTTTTATGAAAACACACATAAACAACCGACAACTAACTGCACTGGTCGAATATAAATGCAACTTAAATTTAGATAATATTACTAGAACCCTCTATGGATTACAAAATATATATGTTTAAGTTGTAAAAATTATAATAAAAGTATTATATTAACGTAATTTTATGTTAATACAAAGAGATAGTTAAACTAATTAACTAATCAAATAACCTACTTTAAACATTTTTATACCTACAAATCACTAGAATATATGACAATCACATCATTTATCACCCAAAATTGCCCCCCTCTCCACAATATCTAAAAAATATCATTGCCATCCATATCTATCCTAATGATGATGATATTTAAATTGTTATTGTAACACTAATCAAGGCCACAAGGCCCCCCTTGTGGCCATCTTCCAAACGTGAGTACCAACCAACCCCTTTCATCATCTTTTAAAGTGCTATATAGACCCCTTCAATATGTGAAACAAAAACACTTTACACCCCCCATAATCCACTACTTAAAATCATCATCTCCATCTCGTTGTTCCCTGCTCTATCTTGAGAAAAAGCAGCCCACAAGCTGCCAAGGAAACGCAGCAAAACACCCATGCACCGTTGTTCAAGCTTTGATTCTTACAAACGAGGTACATTCACTTCCCTTAAATGTACACCCTAAAAGTCCAAACGAGTCATCGAGGATAATGAGCTTAATTTGTGGGTATTTTAATAAAGGAAGAAAATAGGTTATGGGCTTATTAGGATTATGGGAAGAGCCTAAGTGATTTAGGGCCCATAATCAGCCTTCAAACCTACCTAATCAGCCACCATCTTCCCCACTTGAACCCTAGCCACTAAATTCATAAGAGAGAAAAGTAGAGAGAGAAAGTGAAGAAAACTCAGAGATTGGAGCTTCAAAGGTTAAAAAGATTGAAGATCTAGGTGTTGGAGCATCAAACCATAAGAAAGGAGCAACAAATCCAGTAAAATCGACCTCTAAACCCTGTAGATCAAACCCGGATTCTAGGGTTTTGGGTTTTGAAAAGCTTCAAAGAAACACATAAAGTCAATTTTTACGTATGAAAACGTGTAAAAAGGTTAGATATGGTTTCATGGATGTAAACCAATGATTTGGACGTAAAATTAAGATTTTGGGTTAAAAACGGGCTGGTTTCTTCATTTTCATTTATCCAGCGAAACTGTGTCCCCGATCAGCGAACTGTGCACTCATCCAGCGAAACTAAGAGAGTTCCAATATCACCATTTTTGTTCAATAAATACAAAGTGGATGATTGACTCATTCCATACTAGAAATAATCGTAGGAAATCCTTTGATAACACGGATTCCTATTTCTCAATGATATTCCACGATCAATACAATTGGCTGAATCCCGTGAAATCATTTTATAGAAGTTCATTGAGATCTTTTTATAAAGGAAATCAACTTCGATTATTGAATAATCCACATCACTACTGCTCTATTGTAACAAAAGATTCCCCTTATTGGAATAACAGAGCATCTATGAATTTTGGCGATTCAATAGATGACTTATCATGATTCGTATCACTAAAACTATAACTCTTAGATGATTATACAGTTGGTTACTTTTTTATTCCTATTTTTATTCCTATTAAGATATTGCTATTCTTCATATGAAGGCTTAGTTTAGAAGTTACTCACGATATCCAGGTGAGTTCTAGATCCCCTTATTTAAAACGTTTTTTCCATGTTTTTGGGGCTATTATACATAGTAAAATAAGGTTTTCAAGGTAAGGATTTCAAGCGCTTTTTAACAAGAAAAATAAATTTTTCATATAACAAAATATGCTATATAAAGTCCTTAGAATAAAAATTTTGCCCCTTGGACCCAGCCAGGGGCGTTGTCCCCTTGGACCCCACTAGGGGCTCTGCCCCTAGGACCCCGCTGTCAGGGGCTGCACCCCCGAAACCCCCGCTGTCCCACGTAGGGTCGGTTACGTGTTATGATGACTAGTACTTGGTATGTTGTGTACTTAATAAGTTACTATATATATTAAGTGGAAGATAATATAATGAGAAGTGGAACTTAGCGAATGTTACCCCCCGGCCCGTTTGATGATGAAAAGTCTGCAGCACTATGATAGACTTCACTTAGTGAGTCTGATGTATGATGATGGATTCGTATTCATGAGCAGGCTATGTGCCTTGCAGTGTGGGTTAACTGTCGAGGGTTAGCTACCATGATGATGTTACCGACGGGCATCGACGCATTGTCGATCAACATGGAGCTCCTGCTTTGTGCAATCTCGCTTATGATGAGTGAAAGATAATGAAAGAATGAAAGATAAATGAACATGCTTAATATGATGCAAGAAATGTATGTAGTATGATGTATGCGTGGTCATTCTATGTAGGATAAGCTTATATTTTCTTATTTATATAATACTAGAAACTCAGCAAGCTGACTTTATGCATAATAGTGGACAGGTAAATGCTGATGCTGAGGATGACACCAACGAGCTACTTGCGAGTAATGGATGGCATTCCTGTCTATGAAATCTTTATTGTAAGTTAAGACCAGCACCATGTTTTATTCCTTTTAAAGACGAATGTATGAGTACAATATGATTTCCAAGTTTTAAGTGAATGTTTATTTAATTCTGCTGCATGTTTTTTGTTTATAAGTGATTTTATGCTATGATTAACCAACTGTGAGGCTTTCCGGAACGGGCCTTACATTAATAACACTTAACATGTTTAAAAAAATAAAATTATCAATATAAATTTGATTAAGTCATATAACATTCAAGAAACAAGTGCATTACTTGTTCATATAAAAAATATGGCTTAAAAGTTGCTGGACTTATATATCAGATTCTGTTATAAATTCCTTACTTTGAAAGGTCATAACTGGTCAACATAAAACAAAAATAAACGATTCTTGAGCCTAAAATTAAGTTCAATGAAATGTTAGGTCTAGATTGTCTAGAACTAGATCAATTTTTTGTATAGCTTAGTACTTGAAAATCAAGTCTTGTAATTAACATTTGTAACAGTCAAAATATAGATATATATGTGATTTGAATCTATAGTTAACCCCATATATGTATGTGTGTTGATTTGTGCTTTGACAGGAGAAACAATATTCTTGGGATGAATTTGATAAAACTGACCAAGTGTAGAAACATCTACGGATGAACAATTTGTTAATCCGTAGATATGTTTCATACAAGACCAATGTCCAAGTGTAAGTTCCTACGGATGATCAAGTTCCATGAAGTGAAGACTCCTACGGAAGGAATTATCTACGGAAGAACACATTCCTACGGAAAAGCAAATCTCCTACGGAAGAACAGAAGATCTGCGGAAGCAAGACTCCTGCGGAAGACCATTATACTTGTGTGATTATCAATTCCAAGAAGTCAAACAAGTCAACAAGATCAACAACAAATCCCGAGAGATCCGTGTTTCCTTAACCGACTCAAATCATCTTATAAATATGAGTCCTAGGTTTCACATCTCGGTGAACACAATCAATCATTATTACGGCTGTCAATTACACCATTGTGCAACCCTAATCGCCGTCGCATCAACATCAACATTATTGATACACTGTATTTGATTGTTTATAGTATTCATTATTATTCTTTGTAATCATTACGTTATAGTTAATGAAATACTTTTGAATAATTATTGATTTCGTGTTTACTGTGTTTCTGTGGTTGTGTTCATAATTAATCATTCAAACAATTAAACGTCAATTAATGATAATTCCGCGATCATTAAATTGATTTATTTTATACTGATAATTCCTGAATTGCGATCCTAGGATTCACAGGTGGTATCAGAGCATTGGTGCTCATTGATTTAGATCAATTGATCTATCATTATTAAAATTGTTTAATTGATTTTCAAACAATTAAATCAACGACTTGTCTTTCAGCAAGCATTCGCTTATTGCTTGTTTGATTTAGATCTATATTCAAATCGATTGATACTAGATCTGCATCTTGTATAGATTGTCAATTCAAGCACTTAAATTTTAAATCTTGTTTTGCAGTTAAACATGAGTACTTTTGGAGGAGGATCCTATCAACCACCAAAGTTGGAAACAAAAGCTGATTTTAAATCCTGGAAGATCAAGTTCAAAATCATGTGAACTACACTGATTCTGACTTGTGGAGTCCATCACACAAGGTCCTTATATCCACCCACCCTCTTGGGCCGATTATAATGACAAAAACCAACCAATCAGCACTAAGACTTGCCACCTGATGATGTCAAGAAGGTAAAGTCGATATTAAAGCATACAGCTTGCTTAGTATGGCTTTACCTGAAGAAATCTTGATCAGGTGCGAGAACTATAAACAGCAAATTCCTATGGAAGATACTTCACACTCTCTGTGAAGGGAGTGATGAAATCAGAAAGCATAAGGAAGACACCCTTAGATCACAGTATGAAACTTTTCATCATATTGAGGGTGAGTCAATTCCTCAGCAACTCCATAGATTCATGCAACTCGTCACTGAATAACATCTTGGAGTTAAAATACACAACTGAAGAACTGAACAAGAAGATGCTCCATACTTTGCCTGAAAGTTGGAAGCAAACAGTCTCCATGTTCAAAAAACCCATAGATCTGAAGACAACTGGTCTAGATACACTAGTTGCCAAGGTTGAAGCACTTGAAATGGATGAACAATCAAGAAACAAGAGTGTGAGAACTCATGTCTCACCTTATCACTTCAAGAAACAAAGATGCTGGTAGTGCATTTATATCTAATACTGAAGATGATAACTCTTGTGCTCTGAGTGACAATGAAGAAGAAGTAAGCTTCTATGCTTCTAAACCTACTAAGAAGTCATCTCAAAGCAAAACTCAAAAAGAAAAGGCTAAATCTTCAGAGACAAGAGAACATCAGCAACAGCAAACTCAGAACCAATAACTGTGATATTGGATTCTGAAGAACAAAAAGCAGCCTTTGCAGCTTTTAGTTCTAGCTTTCAAGCTTATCTTGGAAGTTCCCTTACAGCAGCAAACATCTGCCAACAAGATTTGGAGGAACTCCCTCCTGATGTTGTAGAAGAGATGGATCTGCAATGGCAGATGGCTATGATTGCCTATAGAGCCAAGCAATATCTTCGAAGAAACAAAATCTGGCAGCAGCTAGCAAAACATCGAAGATTGGAGTTGATAAGTCTAGGTCAGATGCTACAAGTGCAATCTCTATGGCCATTTTTCTAGAGAATGCAATCAACAATCACACTCCACAACATCAGCAGCAGCAACAACAACATCATCAGCAACAACACTATCAGAATCAGCAGTCAACCTCTCAAAGAACTCTGCATAGACAACCTCAGCTCACATCCCCACCAGCCACAAATACATCAGCAGACCAAGTAACTCTAAAGAGACAGGGCTGATCATACTTCAGGATGGAACTTGTGACTGGAGTTTGTATGAGAAGGAAGTGATAGAGGAGAATCAAGCACTGATGGCACATATGGAAAACAAAGTTCCCCCAATGGCCAAAGAGGTAAAAGAGAGGTTATGTTCATCAACTTGTGTTGAGGAAGTTGAAAGATATAGAGTCCATGCTCACAACTGGCTGATAAAGTAAAAGAAACTATGGTTTTAAATGAATCACACTTAAGAGAACAGAAACTGTATCAAATCAAAATAAACTCTCTAAAAAAGATTTAGAAAAATATGTTTCTGAAAACTACAGCCTAAAACCCAAGTTGAGCATCTGACCACTTCCTTAACTAAATCCATGGCTGATCATGCATCTACTGAAGTGAAACTTCAGAAGTTTCAATTATCATCTCAGCAATATGAGAAGTTACTCAATTCTCATATTGAATCAAGAACAGGTCAGGGTTGGGCTATAATGCAGTGGCACCACCTATTAATAATAACTACACACCTTTACCTGAAACAATGACTAACAACTTGTCAAATCATTTTGTGCAAAGCACCAACATTGACAAAAGATAGTCAAATAAACAACAATAAAGCTGAGATTGTGAAACTGAATCAACTGAATCAAGTTAATTAAACATAATGAATCAGATTTGATAACTATGATGACCTGGATGATTCTGATGAACATGATAATGTTCAACTGAACATTGGTAAGAATGTTCAAGTTGAACCTGGTCTTCCACGAGTCCTTGAAGAATCAAAGCTGCAATATCCGCCAAAGCAACGGAACATGCTGAAGACCATTTGCAAGAGGATTGCTGAACTTAATGAAGGATTACAAGAACTGCATCTTCCCAAGATCGACAGCTGCGGATCAAGCACAAAATCACCTTTGTCATCTGATAAAGGTAAGAAGAATTCAAACAAGAATCCTCGGAAAGAACACTGAGGAATCCGTAGAACATCTGCGGAAAGCAAAAACTGCCAAGTCCGTAGATCATCTGCGGAAGCCAAACTAATGATTCCGCAGAAAAACAACGAAGAAAGATACTGATACTGTGGATGAGATAAAAAGGGAAAACATCAAACATGCTCACAAAAAGCTAAATGTCAAACAACAGAAGCCCCACAAATAAACATGAAGAATTACCAGCTGATGAACCAAGAAGAAATCAACTGATGGCTCAGCTAGTCAGAAAAGACCAAAAAGAAGGAAGAAGAAAAATTCTGAGAAATATTGCAAATGGTGTGATATGAAGAATCACACCTGATGATGCTATCCTACTTCAGTAGTTACTGTTCCATTTGCAACATGAACAATCACATGACTGATGACTGTTTCTTCACAAACATTGTGCCATAGTGACAAAATAACCATTCCACTCAGGAATGTTATTTAACAAGAAGAACAAGAAAGAGCAACAAGAAATCACAAGGTGCACATCAGGCTCAGAAAGTGACAAAGACAAAGCCTGAGAAGGAAAAACCAAATTCAAAGAAAAGATCATCTGTTGCTGACAAGACTGTGAAGAAGAAATGCCAACACAGCTAAGACACCTCATAAAAAGGTGGATTGTCCGATAAACAACCGGAAGCTGTTGATGATTTCTTTGACAACTTTGATAAAGGAACTCCTGTGTCCCAATCAAAAACAAAAAGATGAAGAACATTCAAGACTACAGGATCTTCTTCAAAGTTGAGATACCAACCAAAACAAGCTAAGTTGAAGAAAGACTTCGGATAAGCATGAAGACACTCAGAAACCCGAATCATCTTCAATAGAATCATCCTCACTAACATCAGATCAAAAAGAACCAAACTAATAATGAAACTTCAAGATTAATTCATGAAGGAGTAACTATAGTTGACACATCTGGCAAATCCAGACAATTAAGCCTTGGATTGTCAAGACTAACTAATTTTCTTTTGTTGTGCAGGAACAATTATGGAGAGCTGACAACAAGTGGTATGTTGACAGTGGTTGTTCCAGACATATGACAGGCAACTGTGCACTTCTCCATGACTTCAAACATAAACATGCCTGCCTCTTATGTGGCATTTGGTGGGATAAGAAGGGAGGTAAAATTGTTGGTGAAGGAATGGTAACTAATGGTGTTTTAACATTTGATAAAGTAAATTACTGTGAAAATTTGCAGTATAATTTACTTAGTGTTTCCCAAATTTGTGATCAAAATTATTTAACACTATTTGATAACACTAACTGTTACATTCTTAAGCCAGGTTTTACAGTTCCAGAAGACTGGATACTTCTTAAAGCATCAAGAAAAGGCCACACATACATCTTGGATATGACAACACCACTCTCACAAAACATGAGACATGCCTGCTGTCCAAACTTCCGAAGATGAATCTCAATTGTGGCATAGAAGGCTTGTCCATTCCAACATGAAGAACATGAATAAATTGGTGAAAAATGACTTAGTCATTGGATTACCAAAGAAAGAATTTCATTGTTCTAATCACTGCCTTCATGTTATAAAGGAAAACAACACAGAGTGTTCTCACAAATCCAAAACAATCAACACAAACACTACACCACTCAAATTGCTTCACATGTCTCTTTGGTCCAACCAATGTGCTGAGCATTGGAAAGACAATATTGTTTGGTGATAGTTGATGATTCACTAGATTTACATGGGTCTTTTTCTTAAAACATAAAAGTGAAACATCTGAAACATTAATGGACTTTGTAATCAAGATTGAGAATCAACTTGATTTAAAAGTTAAAATTTTTAGGAGTGACAATGGAACTGAATTTGTTAATGCTGATTTGGATTCTTTTTGCAGGACTAAAGGAATAGCTAGACAATTCAGTGCCCCAAGAACTCCACAACAAATGGAGTGGCTGAAAGGCGAAATAGAACACTGATAGAAGCAGCCAGAACAATGCTAGCTGATTCTCAGTGCCCATTACATTCTGGGCAGAAGCTGTGAATACAGCCTGCAACGTTCAAAACAGAACTTTGATAGTCAAAGAACATAATAAAACACCTTACGAGCTCTTATTTAAAAGAAAACCTTTTATAGGATATCTTAGAGCTTTTGGGTGTCATGTGTCTGTTTTAATACTAAAGAACAATTGGGAAATTTTCTGAAAAAGCCTATGATGGTTTCTTTGTTGGATATTCATCCCACTTCTAAATCATACAGGGTGTACATTCCAGAACATAACATAGTTGAAGAAACTCCCAATGTTTCTTTTGATGAATCCATGTTTACTACCAATGTAAAAGGATCATCTTGGTTATTTGATATAGATGCTTTAACAGAATCATTTAACACTGGTTATTTGATCAATGCAGGTGCTGCGGATACATGTTATCCTTTTGTGCCACCAAGTATGAATGAAGTGCCTTTAACAGCTGATCCACTAAGAGCACGTGTGCCACCTAAACACAGCAAAGATCAAGTCAGCAGCATGAAGCTATTTCTGGAGAAGCAACTCTTCATCCCCAGCACATGTAAATTCATCAGCAGATGTTCCCTCATCCGTAGATGTTACTATGATGCTAGAAATGAAGAGGCAGTCATCCAACCATTACAGCTGACCAACATTGTTCATCCGTGGATGATGTAACTCCTACGGAAGTACAAATACTGCTTCCGTAGAACTTCCTGCGGAAGTACAAATACTGCTCCGTAGAACCTCCTGCGGAAGAAAAAATACTGCTTCCGTAGAACCTCCTGCGGAAGAACAAAATGCTGCTTCCGTAAACCTCCTGCGGAAGAACAAATGCTGATCTTTCTGTAGAACTTCCTGCGGAAGAAGAGAAAGCAGCCAATCAAACACCAGCTGATCCTAATGACCATGAGTCTTTTGATTATTTCATTGACTCGACTTCTCAGCTACACCATCTTCAATGGATTTTCACTAACTTGGACTCCACAGTTCAAGTTGATGCTGTTTCAACAAGCAGAGTACACAATCTCATCCAACAGACCAACACATTGGGACCTGCATGCTAGAACCACAAGGAGCAAAGGAGGTGTGGCAAACGTTTGTTTGTTCACCTGCTTTTTATCTCAAACAGTCCCAGCAAACATCACAGCTGCATTGAAAGACAACAGCTGGATTGAGGCCATGCAAGAAGAGTTGCAACAATTTAGAAAACAGAAAGTGTGGACTCTTGTCGATTTGCCTTCAGGTCAACATCCAATTGGCACAAATGGCTTTTCAAGAACAAGCTGGATGACAGAGGTATCATAGTAAGAAACAAGGCCAGACTCATTGCACAGGGATACACTCAGGAAGAAGGAATAGACTATGATGAAGTCTTTGCCCAGTTGCAAGGATTGAAGCAATACGTGTTTCCTACCTATGCAGCATTCAAGAAGTTCACAGTCTATCAGATGGATGTCAAGTGTGCTTTCCTTTATGGGAAAATTGATGAAGAAGTCTATGTGGCTCAACCCCCTGGTTTTGAAGACCCTGATTATCCACATAGAGTATACAAGCTTGATAAAGCTTGTATGGTCTTCATCAAGCACCCAGAAAGTGGTATGATACACTATCATCATTCTTCCGCTGAAGAATGGCTACAAGAGAGGAACTATAGATCAGACACTCTTCCTCAAACAAGAACATCAAGATCTTTTGGTTGTTCAAATATATGTTGATGACATCATATTTGGATCAACCATAAGAAGCTGTGTCAAAACTTTGAAGACTTAATGAAATCTGAATTTCAGATGAGCTCCATGGGAGAATTGACTTTCTTCCTTGGCTTACAAGTTCATCAGAAATCAGATGGCATTTTCATCAATCAAGAGAAGTACATTCATCAAATTTTGAAGAAGTACAATCTTGCTGATTCCACTTCATGCAAGACACAGCATCAACATAGACAAGATTGTGCCTGACCCTGCGGCAAATCCGTAGATCAAAGATTGTACAGATCTATGATCGGTTCTTTAATGTATCTAACTGCCAGTAGACCTGACATAATGTTTGCTGTTTGTGTTTGTGCCAGGTACCAATCTGACCCAAAGGAGTCCCATCTGAATGCTGTAAAGAGGATTTTCAGATATCTGAAAGGCAAACCTGCATTGGGACTTTGGTATCCCAAAGATGGAGACTTTAGCCTCTACTCATACTCATAGTGACTATGGAGGGTGCAACAACAACAGAAAATCCACAACTGGTGGATGTCAATTCTAGGACCAAGACTTGTTTCATGGCAGTGCAAAAACAAACAATGTATCTGTATCCACGGCTGAAGCAGAGTACATAGCTGCTTCGCAGGTTGCTCTCAAGTACTTTGGTTCCAAAACCAATTACTTGATTATGGTTACAATTTCCTTCACACACCAATTCATATTGATAATTCAGCTGCTATGTTTATAACTGCTAACCCAGTTCAACATAGTAAAACTAAACACATTGAAATTAGATACCATTTTCTAAGAGATTGTTCAGAAAAGGGTCTAATTAAGTTAGTCAAAGTAGACACAACCATCAGCTTGCTGATGTTTTACCAAAGCATTTGATTCTGTTAGATTCAATTTTCTGATAGAATCTTTAGGGATGATTAACTTAGAATAATCAACAAAGCTTATGATTGACTTTGTGAAGAGTAATCGTTGAGGATACTTAAGTGTCTGTTAGAACATCTATACATGCATTATATATGGAAATGATAGTAGACTATACTTGGCTATTAACAAACACTCAATCTGACTTATATCATACTGATATGTGAGTAGGTTCAACTTGAGTGGAAACAAACTAAGAGCATGCCAACTAAGAACATGAGGTAACTGTCTGTGAGGATTCCATTTGAGAATCTTGAAGGTATGTTCTCTCCTACGGTGCTCAAATCACTTACACAAGCACACTATGTAAAATACTTTATAACACTATCTTTGCAAAGTCATATTCCCTCTGTTTTGTGTGAACAAAGACCTGGAATGTGATTCACAAGTGTGATCTTCATTCTCCCTCTGTTTTGTGTCAACAAAGACCTGGGTAATGTTCACCTCTGTTTTACGAAAGTAAAGACCCTGGTGACTATGAAGATCATATTTCAGCTCCAAAAAAAACTCGCTTGTGATCCATTGAACATCAAGCTCAAGAGCTATCACATCAAAGCATTCATGAGACTGAACATTGTCTCAAGATAGAACTTATAACTTAATGTACATAGTCATTAAGTGTGGAATGTAGTGATTTGCCACATGTACGGAAGACATACTCTAACGATAATTGAATGTGGGACTCATGATGCTACTGCTTAACAACTTCACAACATGATAACTTGCATGCCTAGTTGATACAACACTCTTGTTTGAATTTAAGTGGATCTACATACTTGCAATCAGATATGTGTTGAATCAACTAACAACATCAGCAGAAGCCAATTTATAGTATGATCCCTCTATATATATATGCCTGCATGTACCTGTTTCACAGATGCTTAATTGATATTTCAACAGAATTCTCTCATTTAGAATGTCATAAGCCTGTCATGCCTGTTCACAACTTAAATTTATGATGAATGCAACAGTTTCACATTAATCACAAATTTAGGGGGAGTAGTTCATGCATGAAAAACCAACAATAAAGCTGATAATTGATCTGAATATTTTGAAGGAATTGATCTTGAGCACTAACTTGAATGCAGGATACAAGACACTTGCTTTCTTGTACTACTTGCCATGCAAATGAAGTCAACAATGTCCAACATCAACATTGAGTCTACTAAGTAGATATCATACATTTAAAGTTTTCTAAACTTTAAGCTCCGCAGAAGTTTCAGTAATACTTCTCATCCGTAGAAGAATAGTGAAATTTCGCATCCGCAGAAGTTTCAGTATACTTCTCATCCGTAGAAGTAACAGTGAAATTTCTGCATCCGCAGAAGTCACAGTAATACCGCTCATCCGTAGAAGTATTATGTGATCTCTGATTCAGCAGCAAAACAAGCAAAACAAAACAAATGCATTATTTGTACATCCAATGTAAAGTTCCGCAGATGTTGACATCCGCAGAAGTTAGGTTCCGCAGATGTTGACATCCGCAGATGTCAAGGTTCCGCAGATGTTCTGCGGAGGAGATAATGCATTCTAAACACTTGGGATATGAAAAGGAATAAATGGAAGTGGGTCCAATAAAGGAATAAATGAAAGTGGGCCCAACATAATGTGGGCCCAACATAATTAATAAAAGAGTTAATTTGTTGGACTACAAATAAGGTGTCTGACTCTTAAAAATTCATTTCACTTTTACAGAGCACTTTTTCAGATAACCTAGAAAATCGCACTTTTTCCCCCTTTTCAAAATTTCAAAATATCAACATTATCCAGTAACCGATTACAGTTACTGCAAAGGTAAATCATGTCGTAAACATCATACGGAACTGGTTAATCGATTATTGTCATTCAAACGATTCAACTGCGTGGTTTCTAACTTGATTTTCTTTGCACATGGCAAATAGATTTGCTAAGGAGCATAATGTGTGCGCATACTTGAACGCTGATGATCCAGCAGCGGAAGGATGTCGAGATATCATCAGATATCTCTGACGATCCAGGCTCTTCTACGCCTTGACGGCTGAGCCTGTGATCCATCAGTCGCACATAATCGGATTTTGGAATTCAGCCCGAGTGGAAGAACAAAACGATGAGGAGGTAATAGTGGCTGAAGTTCTGGGTCAGCGTCTTCGAGTGAATGAAAGCACTTTACGAAGATGTTTGGAACTCGGAGACAGAGAGATAGGTCACCCGGACGTTTTCGAGAATGAATACATAGAAAAGGTGTTCAATCTCATGGGGTACGATGGTGATTTGAAAAGGAGAAATCAAGAAGGGTAGGCTGTGCAAACCTTACAGGTTCTTATGTCACACCTACCTGAAGTGCATGTCTAACAGAAAGTCGGGATTAGACAGATTTTCTCGAACATCTCATCAGGAATTATTGGGGTGTTCGAGGGGAGAATCTACAATTATGCAAGATACATCTTCACTGTCTGTGCGAGCAAGTCAAATTGCAAAAGAATGAGAAGATGTACATGTTCCCCAGATTCCTGCAATTGGTGATTACTCAGAGCTCCCAAGCTTGGACAGGGTTGGAGAAGTGTTTGTCCAAGCTCATCTGAGCAAATCAGTTCTGAACAAACTGAGTGGAAAGTATGAAGGTCCTGACATGCCTATGTTTGCTCACGTTATTGATCCACATGCTGATCTGCCACAAGAGTTGGCGTGGGAAGATGAAGCTGAATCATCTGCGATTCAGCTCAATCTTCTCACTCACCACACCAAACACCACAACACCAACAACAATCACCAATCCAAACATCACCACAACATGCATCATCAAGCCAATCATCTCAACAACACAATCACCTTCAAGCCTCAACACACAACCAATCTCTCCAATTCAACCACACCAATCGCCTGTTCTGATATCATCATCTTCATCTCATCACACACAAACCATTCTCTCCACTCCAAACCAATCACCCATACAACCACCACCAGAATCCCCAAAACCCCAATCACCGGAAAGTGCTGAGACTGAACCACTTGAGGTGACTGAGTCTGTACACTCTGTACACTCAGGAGACACCGAATTACTATCTGAAGCCAGCACTATTCCTTCTCTCCAACTCACACAGATGAACCCCGTCATCAGCTCATACCGAGCCAATACCTGCTGATGAACCGGGGAGACTCAAACTTCTGCTCAGGATGTCACTGCTTACAATGAAGATGACTTAAGTGACAGCGACATCCTGTGAGCAAGAGCTTTTTGGTGGCAAAATATAACAAGTTGGTGCTTAAATCCAACAAAAGAAAACAAAGAATAGTGGAGCTATACGGAGTCATCCAAGAAAAGGATGAAGAGCTAACAAAGAAGGATGCCAGTTTGAAAAGGCTGAGAGAAGATGCTCAATGCAACAATGAAATCATTGATGCATTGTTCAAAACCAAACGGGAACTAGAGGCAACCTTGAAACAAGAACAAAATGAACAGGCCGAGCTAATTAAGCAAAAGGATCTGGAAATAGAGAGCCTGAAGAGAAAGCTATCTGAGTTGAAAACAAAAGTGGATACAAGTGCTGAACCAGAAAAACAATCGGATCGAGCTACAAAGCCGTTGATATCCTACACCCGAAAAAGAAAATACTTCGGAGCCACAAAAGAAACAAGAAGAAGAAAGCTCCCCGAAGAAATCAAAAGTTCCATCTCCTGATCACACACCTTCAGTAGAAATTTCTGCTGTGAAGGTATCTTCCGGAGAAAAAGAAGAAGTGACAAAGAGTGGGAGGAATTAACACGGATGGATTCCCCCACTGTTGACAAAGGTGGAAAGGCCGATGACCTTCTGACAACTGCTGATATCTTGAAGAGAGGCCTGACTCAAGCATGTTTATGACCCTCATCAACCATGGGTTTCCGTATGACATGGTTGAGAGGATGAACACTTCAGAGATGGCCAAGCATTGAAAGAATTTGAATTTGCAAGGTTCATAATCCCAAATTGTGATTATGAAGCCTTTACCACTTTTCAATCATTGGAGAAATTAAAGAAAGAATTGGGCCACTGTGACACAGCAAACTCTCAAAGTACAATATGACTTGCTGGTTACAGGGTCACAATTACAAGCCACATGAACTTAAAGGTAGAACTACTGTGAGCTGCGGAGGATGATGGAGCATGTAATGAAGGTGGAGCTAGAAACAGTGTAAAATTCAGAACAACTGCTCCTCATCCTACTGATGACAAACAAAGCAATCATCTGCTGATCCAATCACTGTGGAACCCAAGGATCAGCATAAAGCTAAAGATAAGCTGATCAGGGAACCAAGGGAAGTCATCCAGGCAAAGTATGGCCCCTTGGTACCACTGTCAGAGAAATCACTGATCAGAAGTCCACTCTGATTCAGTTGATGATCACATCACAACTCCCAACTCAGCTGAAGAAAATAAAATAATGGCATGGAAATATGACCAGGAGTGGGATTGTGCAGTGATTAAAAGGACATCAGGAAGAGTTGAATACTTCCGTGATGTGTTTTCAGTACTCTGCCTTTCTGAGAATGACTTAAGGACCTGCAAAGCCTTTCTTTGACAAATCATCCAATACACCAAGGGGCAGGGACTTCTCAAGCAGAGTGGGTCAACTGAAAACAAGATTCAAAGATGATGTGATCATCGGAGCTAAAAGAGATGATGATGCTCACAAACGAACAACTCATGGGCAGAAAAGATCAAAGTCCAATGCCTCTGACTCAGTAGATGATGAATTTTGAAGAGGGTTGGATATAATAACAGAACATCAGCAGCCATCAAACGCATTGAAGGAACTCAATACACACTCCCTATTACTGAGTGGGGATATGTAGAGAGGACAAAAGAGCTGGTGCTAATGAGAAATGCAGAGAACAAACGTGCAGAAAATATCAGGATCTTTGATCCTGCGGAGATCAAGTTGCTTCATCCAAGCTACACTTCTTACCTTCATGACAAATTCTTTCCGAAGCTGAGTGATGAAGCAGCTCAAAATGATTTGTTCCTGTTTGTACACATGATCCAAGTCATCGACAAACTTCATGCAAAAGCCTACAAACGACGAAGACTAATGCAGGCTTGCTGAAGGGAACAGAATATGAAGAAGTCTCAGAACTTCGCCTCTCGAACAAGATGAACTTGAAGTAGTGAAGAATGACCGAGTATTAGAGACTCTCACTACGGAAGAGGATGTTCTGGGAATTGGCTACGAGACTCTGAAGAAGATCAGCAAAATGGAGATCAAATACAAGTATGATGATCAAAAGGCAGCTGTATCTTACTTCTACAACAAAATTATATCAAGAGTCAAGGAGCTAGCAGTTTTGAAGGACTGATTACAAGAAGCTAAGCCTAAGGGGGAGTATTGTTAGGTCTAGATTGTCTAGAACTAGATCAATTTTGTATAGGCTTAGTACTTGAAAATCAAGTCTTGTAATTAACATTTGTAACAGTCAAAATATATATATATGTGATTTGAATCTATAGGTTAACCCCATATATGTATGTGTGTTGATTTGTGCTTTGACAGGAGAAACAATATTCTTGGGATGAATTTGATAAAACTGACCAAGTGTAGGAAACATCTACGGATGAACAATTTTGTTAATCCGTAGATATGTTTCATACAAGACCAAATGTCCAAGTGTAAGTTCCTACGGATGATCAAGTTCCATGAAGTGAAGACTCCTACGGAAGGAAGATTATCTACGGAAGAAACAACATTCCTACGGAAAAGCAAATCTCCTACGGAAGAACAGAAGATCTGCGGAAGGCAAGACTCCTGCGGAAGACCATTATACTTGTGTGATTATCAATTCCAAGAAGTCAAACAAGTCAACAAGATCAACAACAAATCCCGAGAGATCCGGTGTTTCCTTAACCGACTCAAATCATCTATAAGTATGAGTCCTAGGTTTCACATCTCGGTGAACACAATCAATCATTATTACGGCTGTCAAGTTACACCATTGTGCAACCCTAATCGCCGTCGCATCAACATCAACATTATTTGATACACTGTATTTGATTGTTTATAGTATTCATTATTATTCTTTTGTAATCATTACGTTATAGTTAATGAAATACTTTTGAATAATTATTGATTTCGTGTTTACTGTGTTTCTGTGGTTGTGTTCATAATTAATCATTCAAACAATTAAACGTCATTAATGATAATTCCGCGATCATTAAATTGATTTATTTTAATACTGATAATTCCTGAATTGCGATCCTAGGATTCACAGAAACATATTTTCACCATAGTAAATTCACAATTTTTTGTTAAGATTTTGACCCTCAAAGTTAAGTACAAGACGTAAGGTCAAACCTGGATTTTTCGGCAGAATACTTAGTTCAACTTTAGGAGGGCATAACTCCCTCCATTTTATCCAATCTACTTGACTCTTTTTTTAGAAGTTAGTGTATGTGTTAGATTTAAGATACAAGTGGTCTCACTTAAATGGTTAAGTTTTATTTCTCCAACCAACTGAAAATTTGTTGATACACGATGTCCCTAGTTCATTGTACTTAAATGTTTATGTCTTTCATTCTTACATATATGTAATACAAGGGTATTTTAGTATACGATATGTGTTTGAATGTCTATTTACTATTGTATGTGTCGTCTTATATCGTTTATAAATATACGCTTGAATGAATGTTATATATGGTTTGTAGTAGTTATTCATAGTTCTAAGTTAATAATGATTCAGGAATGTGTTTGACTTAGTCTTATGGTTATTCATGCTAATGGACCATGTTTATGGACCAGTCGCACGACTGAACCAGGTGATTGGCTCAGTCGCATGATTGAGTCATGAGACTGGCTCAGTTGCACGATTGAACCAATTGTATAGTTCAGTCGTGCGTATGAACGAATCGTATGGCTCAATCGTATGACTGTACACTGCAACCTATAATACCACGTAATTCGTGGAAAAACATAACACTTCAAATTATTTCATACCCTAGTCGTCCAGAGAGCTCTATCACGTCCATCCAAGTTCATAGTTCTTCCCGGATCATTTTCTACCCATTCTTAACGCTGTTCTAGCGTTAGATTGATCTGGTTTTACGTTCTCACTGATTGGATCACCCATCAAATAGGATTCCACACTATTTGATTAGGTTTCACGTTGAATAAGTTAGAACTCCATACGTACACGGTCCTGACAAGTAAAATCAGAGCCTTGGCTCTTGATTCTTCGTGGATTCGATCCGTGTTTTAGTTAAAGTTAATGTTTTTTTTCAAAAACCATGTTTTTGATACAAAACGAGTTTTTGACGTGTGCATGATTCACAAGTTTTGAACTTTTTGACTAACAATAGTTTAGGGTTTGTGCAAAATTGTTTTGAGTCTAAACGTGTTCAAAATCTCGAATTTTCAAACTCAGTAGTCTGAGTCGCATGATTGGCTCAGTCACACGACTGAATCCCAATCGTATGATTCAACCGCACGACTGGACTCAGTCTCATCCCTAATCGCACAATTAAGCTGAATTGTACGGTTGAACCCATTCGCACTCTCCATTCGTACAGTTGAACTCATCCGCATCCCTCAATCGCACAATTGAACTCAATCATCTGATTGAACTCAACCGCACTCTCCAATCGTATGACTGAACTGTCCATTCGCATAATTGACTCAGTCGCATAAGGTTTTTCAAGTTTGAGTATTTGACTTTGGGTATCCTCAAGTTTTGATAACATGGACGATCAGAACACCGTGTTTACTGCTGGAAAGGACTCACGAATCCAAAACCTCTTACTGCTGCAGAATGAAACTGGAGATCACAACAAACCTCCAAAACTATTGACTTTGGATGAATACCCATAATGGAAACAACGGTTTGAGATTTACCTTAATGGTGTAGACCCGAACTTGTGGATTGCTATTGAAACTGGTTATTCTACACTGGTTGGAGCAAATGGTGTTAAGTTGAATTTGAGTGGAATGAATGATGTGCAAAAGGTTGCACACAATGCTGAGAAGAAAGCATATGCTTTACTGACACAGTCGATTCCAAAGGAAATTTTCTATCAATTCTCAGAAGATAAACAGTCCAAGAAGCTGTGGTTAGCTTTGGAAAAGCGATACGATGGTGATGCCATTTTAAAGGCACTGAAGGCCAAAGCCCTCAAGAAGGAATTTGATAACTTCTCATCCATTGGAAATGAATGCTTGGATGACATTATAGACAGATTTTATCATCTGATGAGTGAGTTGCACACACATGGGGTAACTACATCAATGGAGGATAAAGTTGCAAGCTTTGCTATGGATTGCTAGATAAATGGGATTCTTTTGTTTCTAATCTGAGACAGAATGATACTGTAGCCACTCTAGACATCAATGATTTTATCTTGAAGCTGAGGGAGGAGGAGCTGAGGCTAAAATACAAGTCCAAGAAGGGGTCATATACTCAGAATCCATCATTGTACAACGTTGTTCCCACACCAGCTTCATCAGGAGCACCTCTTCAAACAACGTTTGTATCCGGCATGTCTGGAAGTTCTCAGAGTGGGTCATCTGGAAGTGAAGTGTCAGGATCATCTGGAGCTCAATACAATATTAGAGAAGCAATTGTTGGTCCATTGGTGATCGATTTCAGTGCTAATGATTGATAATCGCAGTAATATCCCAGCACAAATTGAATTAACAAAGCAAAATATATAAAAGAGTTTCAAATAAAGCCATAAGATCCAAACTCAAACAATACAAACAAACAAAGGCTCAATGATAAGTGACCAATGTAATTCCAACCAAGAAATGCTATCAAAACAGTAACGCCAAAAGTGTATTTCGATTAAGGTTCTGCAAAACTTGTCCCCAAAGTTACAAGAATTGCAAATATATAAACAGAGATAAATTCTCTGGTAGTTTCGCTGGTGAGCGAAACTACCCTGACCTGAATTATAAGTTCACCGGCGGCGAACAACAAATTCGCCGGGTGACCTATATTCGCTCGTAGTTTCACTGGGTCAGTGCGAAACAAAGATAAATTCTAACTAATCAATACTTACATATAAGTAAAACATCCAACATTAGACCTATTACATATAAGACAAAATAAACTAATCTAATCTAGGTGAGTCCAACCTACCTAGAACATCAATACTCCCCTAGATTGGACCTCACCTAGAGGAGTCTTCTCATTCAGCTCCAAAATCTTGACACGATCTCTGTAAGCGGATTTGTAACATCGTCACTTTCATCATTCATGAATGTATCTAAGTCAGCTCCAGCTTCAACATTAACTTTGGCCTCAAAATTCTTAATGAATGCTCCTGCCCTTGACTCAATCCCGGCCACTGGATTAGTACATCTTCCGATCCTGCCTCTATTTCACTATCAATAATAAATTGCTCAACAAACGCTGCTTTATTGACTTCTGTATCAGGTAAATCTATAACTATAACCTCCTCATGATCTTTGATAGTCTGCTCCTCAGCACAAACCCCTAACCCACTAGCATCATCTACCACAGGCTTTTCAAACCTTCTTGTAATAGATTGATCCAACTGTTTGCTTAAATCATCCATATCCATCCTTGTTTTGTCCACTTGAATGATTTTTCTAGTCATCTCCCAAGCTTTAGCTCTAAATCCCCTTGCCTTGTTAGCTACCCTCATAAAGAGGCTAGCTTCTTCCACAGTTTCAGCTCCAGCTCCAACTTTTATGTGATTCTCGCAATGAATCACTAAGTCATCATCACAAAATGAAAATACTTCCATTAGATCGAACAATTTGATTTCTAGGGCACCTTTCACTCTAATCACTGTTTCCTCTATGTTGTTATCATAGAACCATTTCTCGAATGCTTGCAGTCTTGGGGGAAGAGGATCGGGTATTCTAATACGATCAACGATCTTTGCTGGTTTCAGTCTTAGAACGATCTTCCCTTTCCCAGTCACCCAATCTATGTCTTTCTTTGACCTTTTTCTCTCCATCTTCATAAATCCAAAAGCTTTAAAATTATCAAACAAACCCTTTTGTATTTCTTTCTCCAGCAGCTTGGCCCTTTCACCTAGTTCAGCTCTAAGTAATGGGATCTTTGCCAATCTCTTCAAATCCTATCTTAGGAGGGTTTTAAAAGCTTTCCGTTTGTGCATATAAGAAATTCCTCCTCCCCTTCTTTTAATCATAAACAACTTAAGCTCAGAATTATATTTCTAGCTGAAGATCTTTTTATCACTGTCTTTTCTAGTTAGGTTTCTGATGTTCTGGATTAGTGGAGTTATTTCCTCAGCCTCCTTTTCTTTAACAAACCAGTCATTTTGATCTAACTCCACCATTCCAGTTTCAGAAGACCCAGTTTGAGCCATATAACTCACGGGACGCTCATCAACTTCATAGAATTCAGGCTCCAAGCTGTAATCAACCAGTTGTTCTTCAAGTTCCTCCTTTCATCCACCAGCTTCATTTCACTTTCTTTTTCTTTCTCAACTCTTTGTTTTTCCCCCACTACCTCCTCACATATTAAATCCTTTTCTATGTCAAGCCCCAAGTCCACAAAGGCTGCATTAACAATCTCTACTTCATCCTCTCCCTATTTTCCTTCAGCATCAATAGTTTTTCATCTCTGTCCTTCCTTTTACTTGGTCCTACAGCATCACCTTCCTTATCAACATTTATCTCAACCTTGAAGTCTTCATCATCAACATGAACTATACCACTAGTACCAACTGCTGAGCTTGGGCCCTCTCCTGCTGTAGAAAATCCTCCCACCTTCAGAAATGCATATCTCGAGGTATCGGTGAGGTCATTGAGTTCATCTTTAGTTCTTACATCTGGCAGGCCGGCCGCTTCCTTCCGATCATTAACTTCCTTGAATAACGTCTTAATCAGCTCTTGTTGATCCAGCACCATCTTCGTTAAACCTTCAATGATATCATCTTTTGTTTTCTCCCTCAACTCCTGGTTTACCCACTTAGTTTTCATCATGCTCAGTTAATTTGCCACCGAAGCACTAACATTTCTTATGACATCTTGGTCAAGTTCAGATCTGGCATCTTTTCTTGGTGGATTTTCTGTGAATGCCTGATGCTTATGTTTTGTTCTCCTTTCTAAGGCTTCAACGTGGCTACTTTCTTCAGCTCTTTTCTTTGTTCTCCGCTCCTTTGGAGCTCTCACTTCCTGCATAGCTTCCTTAATTTCCTCCTCAAAGTCATACTCTTTTTCTTCAGCATACCTCTTTCTCTTTTAACCGCTTCCTCCTGTCTTTCCCTGTTCTCCTTAGCTCTCTTATCTTCTGTCTCTATCAATTTTCTGATATAGGCCCACCTCTCTGCAGAGTACATGTTTTTCCATAAATGAGTGATCTTCCCACTGAAGTCATGTCTTGCAGAAGCACAATCTGCAAAAATCATGGAGCTCATCAGTGCAAGTTTCTTTACTTCTCCATGCTTCAGAATGTTAGAAATCAAATCATCAATCATCATTTGGACGAATCTGGGATACAAAAGCCACTTCTCCTTCTTAACATCCATGATGTTATCGGACATACATTCAAAAATTAGTCGGGCAATATTGGCTTTCTGAACTCTGCAAAATATTACCATTTCTTTGGCCCATCTCAAATTAAGACCATCTGATCCTCCCTTCCTGTCATCTAAGCACATTATGAACATGTGTGCTATGTATCTCCATTCTTTAGATAACATGGACTTCTTTATCTCTTTCTTAGAACCGAAGGATGGTCCATCATACCCCATACTTCTGAAACCTTGCATGACTTGATTGTTTGAAAGCTCTACTTCATCTCCCTGATCACCCTCTAGTCTTAGCACTCTGGCAATAATATCTTCAGTAATAACAATATCATTCCCTCCTACTCTTGCTCGAATGCAATTTGGATTGGCTTTGACATCCAGCTTGGCTGACCTCCAGAAGTCTTGAATGTGTAAGATGTAGATAGACGGTGAACGAGTGATTGCATAGTGAATTGGAGACTGTTTCAGCCATTTAACGCAGTCTCTGAACGCAGCAGCTTTAGGACTATCGTCGTCTAGAAGGGCTACAGTGTTGTTCTTTTCGTCAAACTTAAGATTAGCCATGATCACTGAAAAGAAATTAGAAAAGTGTAAGTATACAACAAAATAAGTATATGAAAGTATGTACAAACAGAAGAAATTTAAAAAAATAGATAAATTTGCTGGGGTGAATCTATAGATTCGCTCGATTCAAGTGAACTTTCATTCAAATTCGCCTGAAGATCAGCAAATTCGCTGGGGTGAATCTATAGTTTCGCTCGATTCAAGTGAACTTTCGTTCAAATTCGCCTGAAGATCAGTAAATTCGCTGGAGTGAATCTATAGTTTTGCTCGGTTCAAGTGAACTTTCGTTCAAATTCGCCTGAAGATCAGCAAATTTACTGGGGTGAATCTATAGTTTCGCTCGGTTCAAGTGAACTTTCGTTCAATTTCGCCTGAAGATTAGCAAATTCGCTGGATGAGGGTTCCCGAACCCTAACCCAAGCAAACCTGCAAAATCTCACAATGCGAGAAGAATACACCGATTAAAGCATTTAGTGTGGTTCGCGACACCTACCAAAACACTTTATAGCACAAAACACAAACGGAAATCAACTCGCAAAAAGTAATCTGAGATGCGCAATATGAACACGGGTCTGTGAGTCTAGCGTAACTGTGTAGAACTACCCGTTCACTGTGCACTTTATAGACATAGATTCGCTGAAGCGAATCTATAGATTCGCCCGGTAACATCAACATATTCGTTTGACTCGCAACTGGTCGTACTTACCGGCGAACTTATAGATTCGCTCGGGCGAATCTTAATTTCGCCCGACACATAGACAAATTTTAAAATTAAAATAAAATAATTTTGAAATAATTATACATCAAAATGACTTAAAAAAATAAAAATAAAATTAAAATAAAATTATAAAAATAAAAAATTGCCTTTTGAATACTTTACCGCCCCACGATATCAACACTCATAAAAATTAAATAAGAGTAAAAGTAAAAATAATAAAAAAAATCAAGTTAGAGATAAGTAGTAAAAGGATATAATATCATTTTTCTCGAAGTTTTTTCAGAGGGTCACGACTTAGCGAGATTGCTGATATGTTTGTCCGCTTAAACCCATGCCCTGTTTTTTCAACTCGTAATCTGCAACTGTTTATCTTGTTCTGAATTGTCTTAGAAACTCAGCAACTTGGTCCCCACTAATATTTGATAAAGAACTAGTCTCACCATCAAGGTTTATTGAGCATAAACGTTGATTCTGCCTGATCATTATACTGAATTTACTTAAACGCAACCACAATGAAATGCATAATATTCATATGAGACACTATAATGTACAGATGCAAACACACAGATATACAAGGTATACACATGAGACGCAATAATATACAGACTCGATCTAAAACTAATAGATGATAGCTTCAGGTCAATGCTTTTGCATAGCAGAGAAGATCATCTAGGCGTGTTGATGAGAGCTTCAGGTCAATGCCACCGCGTAGCAGAGAAGATCATCACTCCAGGTCAATGCTTTCGCATAGCAGAGGAGATAAACACACATCTTTCCTATCTAATGTATGCATATATATACAATGATGAGCTATAGAGATTATTTAATGTTTGACTTAAAGGCCATTATCACCGAGTCACCATCCCAGTGGGAAACACCATAAGCTTCACATTGATAACCTTATCCCAAAAATAAACTCAGTACAGATTCAAGACAGTAATCAGCAACTCTCAACCAAGTTTTAGAGAAGACTTGTATCTTTGTGCAGACCAAAATTCATGAGGATGATCCTTATTACTGAGTTATGTTCTTTAATTTGGCTGCATGGTCACTTGTTTACTTCGTTTTTGGGTTGAGTCTACCATGCATATGCCAACATAAGTTGTTCCCTTCTTTCTTACTTCATTTTCTTGAATTCCTGAGAGAAGAAAATTTATAAATGTATTATTATAATTAATCTCCCCCGAACTTTTTATTTGATAGCTATCTAATCTCCCCTGAAATTTCTTCTTGAATTCTTAAAAAAAATAAAGTAAGAAGAAAGTAGGTAAAGAAATATGTGACACAAGAATTCTCAAGGCAGACAACAAAACAAAATTTTTTTTACATATATATAGGTTAAACAGATTCTATTCTCAGGAAAGGATTATTAGAAAGATATCAATCCCAACATGGAGATCAGTTCATAAAAATGCGGTTTATCAAAATTTTTGTGAACAGATCAGCTTTTTGTTTTCTTGTTTCAATGGGAATGATATCAATGATTCCCTTTTCCTGAGCATCACGGATGGCATGAAATCTTGTTTCGATGTGCTTGGTTCGAGTATGATGAATAGGATTCTTGGCAATTCCAAATGCAGCTTCATTATCACAGAACAATGGTGTATGAAGGAAGTTGATGCCATAATCCATCATCTGATGTCAGATCCAGAGCACTTGGCAGTAGCAACTTGATGCAGTGATGTATTCAGCTTCCCCTGTGGATAAGGAGATTGTTGTTTGCTTTTTCCTCTGCCATGAAACAAGGCAATCACCTAGATATTGACATCCACCGGTGACTGATTTTCTATTTATCCTGCAACCACCATGATAACTATCAGAATAAGTATGTAAATCAAAGTTCCCACCTTTTGGGTACCAAAGCCCTAAGTGGGAGGAACCCTTAAGGTAACGAAAAATGCGTTTAACAGCTTTTTCATGTGATTCTTTAGGGTTAGCCTGGAAACGAGCACAGTAGCACACTGCGAATGTAATGTCCGGACGACTAGCAATTAGATACATGAGAGATCCGATCATCGAGCGGTAACGATGAGCATCCACGGACTTCCCATTATCATCAGGCGTCAAGCATGTTTGAGCAGTGAAGGGGGTCAGTTTTGTGTCTGAGTTGTCCATTTAGAACTTTGTGAGGATTTCTTTGATGTACTTTTCTGGGTGAATAAGAATGCCTTCAGATTTCTGTTCCACCTGCAATCCTAAGAAGAAGCACATCTCCCCCATCATGCTCATTTCGAATCGATCCTTCATCACTTCTTCAAATTCTCTACACAGCTTCTCATTTGACGATCCAAAGATAATATCATCAACATACACCTAAACTATCAGCATTTCACCATCAACCTCTTTCTTGAACAGTGTCATATCTATAGTCCCGCGAGAGAAACCTTTGCTGAGTAGATACTGTGTCAGGGTTTCATACCAGATACGGGAGCTTGATGCAACCCATACAATGATTTGTCTAACTTGTACACTTTGTCTGGATGGTCTGGATCCTTGAAACCCGGTGGTTGACATACGTAGATCTCCTCATCAATGTCTCCATATAGAAAGGCACACTTAACATCCATCTGAAAAACTTTGAAGTTTTTGTGAGCTGCGTGTGCCAGAAAGATTCTGATGGCTTCAATGCGCGCAACTGGAGCGAACACTTCAGTGTAGTCTATCCCTTCCTCCTGAGCAAAACCTTGAACGACTAAACGAGCCTTGTTTCTAATAACTATACCACGATCGTCCGGCTTGTTTCTGAACACCCATTTGGGACCAATGGGGCATTTTTTTGGAGGAAGGTCAACTAATTCCCAAACCCTCAGCTTCCTGAATTGTTGCAACTCCATTTGCATAGACTCGACCCAACTTGGATCTTCAAGTGCTTGTTTATAATTCTTTGGAACAATTTGAGATAAGAAGAAGAATAGAGACACTCATTAATCAACCCACTCTAACTTCGAGTCCTCACACCATCAGTAATTGATCCAATGATGTAATCATGTGGATGGTCTTTCAAGGTCTTAAAGTTTGTGTTAAGCGTTGGTGGATTGTGGTGTAGATGTGGGATTGGATGGTTGAGATTGAATGGATGAGCTTGTCTGGGAGATGGAATCAGAAAGTGGAATTGGGTTGGTAATGGGAATTGGATTGGAATTCGAAGAGGATGGAACATCTGATGGACAGATTGGGTTGGGTGTAGATACGGGATTAGGTAGTGGTGGTGGAGAGGATGGAATGTCAAATGATACGTGAGGTAATGAAGTGACGGCTAGCTGTGGTTATGGTGGAATGGGATTGACAGAGGTGTGAGGAGTGATGCCGTCATCATCAGAACTTGGGAGATTGAATGATTTGAAGACGGTGGTAGAATTGAAAAACCATGCTGGTTTGCTTCCAATGCTTGTGGAGTTAGATTCTTGCCAATCAACATAATATGACTCTTGCACAATCCGCGTCCATTTGTTGTACACACGATACGCCTTTTGTGTCTTGAGTACCCCATAAAGAAGCATTCATCAGAAACTGCTCCAAACTTCGTCTTCTGATCTTAGGTATTCAGCAGAGTACAAGAGCATCCAAATGGGCGCAGAAAATCAATCAACGGTTTAATACCATGAAATAGCTGATACGATGTCTTCATCTTGTTTTTGACGATTAGTACCCAATTTAGAACGTAAGCTGTACAATTTACTACTTCTGCCCAGAAGATAATTGGAAGCATTGACTCAATCAGCATAGTCCTGGCTGCCTCCACGAGTGTTCGGTTTTTCCTTTCGGTAACACCATTTTGTTGTGGTGTCCTTGCAGCGCTGAACTGTCTGAGAATACCTCTTTGCTCACAGAAAGAATTGAAGATATGGTTTCGGAACTCAGTTCCGTTATCACTTCTGATGGCTTGAACCTTCATCTTCCCCAGAACCTCAATCAATGGAATTAACTTCATCAACTCTTCAGCTGTTTCGTTTTTGTGTGCAAGAAATCTAACCCATGAGTATCTTGAATAGTCATCGGTGACAACCAAACAATAAGATTTTTTAGCAATTGACTTGACACTTATTGGGCCAAATAAGTCAGTATGTAACAATTCAAGGGGATGAGAAATTGAGTTTTGAATTTTAATTTTGTGCGGCTTTTTGTGTTGTTTTCCTTTAGCACAAGCCATGCACTTCTCTACCACTGAATAATCTTTCAGTGGTAGTCCCCTTATTAAATTGTTCTTAACCAACTTATTTAAGATTTTAAAGTTAATATGCCCTAAACGTCTATGCCACTGAAAAGATTCTTGAGAAGAAGCTTTAGACAGAAGACAAGTCACGGTAGAAGTTGATTCATTTGATCCCATATTAAGCAAATATGTATCATTTCGCCTTGGAGCTTGCATAATCACCAACTCCTCAGGGATAGAAAACTCTGGCTTCATGAATAGGCATTCGTTTGCAAGAAATAGCACTGGAATATCCTTATCACAGATTTGTGATACACTAAGAAGATTGAACGCCAACTTAGGAACATAGTTAACTTTCTCTAAGGTCAGTGAACCATTTGAGACATCTCCTTGGCCAATCATCTTTCCACCCTTCTTATCTCCAGCAAAAGCCATATATCCTCCATCAATGATTCTGTAATTTGTCAATAGATCCTTCAATCCAGTCATATGTGTGGAACATCCACTATCTACATGCCAAATACTATTTACAGTGGCTCTGGATGATTCCTGACATTTGAGAAAAAAAGTTAATTAGACTTTGGAAATTGGGACCAAGGCTTAGTGTACTTAGGTCTTGGAGTAATAGATCTTCTGCAAAAGAAACCATTCACAAAATCTGTCAATCTAGTTCCAAAAAGTTTAGTCTGCATACTACTACCAACTGATTTAGGACATTGCTTTACTAAGTGATCATCTTTTCCACATCTGAAACAATGAGATCTCAACCTTGTTTTGGAACAGTTTGATGAAGGAATTCTATCAATAGATATTTCTTCATCACATTCAGACAATTTTGAATCTGAATCACTGTAAGAGTCATATAGCTCTTTTGACTTCCCTGTGATGAATTCCACTTTAATTGATTTTGTTCAATTTTATCCTTGTTATTCTCAGTAGAAGAAGACATTTCTTTATC
The DNA here is from genome assembly GCA_024085815.1 of Flaveria linearis. Classification (NCBI taxonomy): domain Eukaryota; kingdom Viridiplantae; phylum Streptophyta; class Magnoliopsida; order Asterales; family Asteraceae; genus Flaveria; species Flaveria linearis. The sequence continues at coordinate 70,035,089 of CM044002.1, read as the reverse complement.
TTTTGGTTTTGAAATCCTTATCGGTGTAAAAGATGGAATTGGATAAGAGAAGAATTTTTTAAAGCAGTTTGTTTTTGTTCGACTTTTAGAGACATGACCTGAAAGTTTAGATTTATCATCCACACAAACATCATTAGCAACATCATCATTTGAATCATCACAGTCAGAAACAGAACATCCTGAATTACTATTACATGTACCATTGTCTGAATTTAAAACAATACTTGACATGACAAATCTACTTAAACTATTGTCTACAAAAGACTTCTTGGAATTTAAACTAGAGTTACTAGAGCTGTCAAAGACCACTACTGCCACCATAATCATATTCCTCTCGCACCTCCTTATGGCTTACTCCAACTAAACCTACAAAGAGACTGTTAGTATCATTCTATATAATCTCTCCTATCAACTCATTGGAAGGATGAGGAGTGGGTGTAGGAGAATAACAAAAAGTACTTGGTGGAGGATGTACACATACATTATCCTCATGACCCAACCCGGTCTTGATTTTAGCCCCCTTTGTCTTTTGCATAATTCCTCCCGTTTCATACCTGAGAGAGTCCATTTTTCCAACTTATTTTTAAGCTTTCTTGTTTCAAACTCAGCAAGTGTGACTTGTTCAGTCAAGTAATTGACTTCACAGTCCTTTTCCAAAAGAGTTCTTTTCAAATGTTCATTTTCTTTTAAAGCTTCTCTTAATTTAACAAAATATTTTGATTCATTCACTTTAAGTTCCTTGTTTAGCCTTTTTTAATTCATTTTCATTATTCATTAATAATCTATTAGCTTTGTATATGCTAATTAAACGTATTTTACAAGCAGAGGAACACATATCTTCTACAATATCATAAGGAAGACCCATTACCAGTTTTTCTGCCGCGAGAGCACGATCACATTGGCATGCAGGAACTATTCTTTTGTATTCCTCCACAGCTGCTTGCTTGGCTTCTTGAATCATTTCTTCCATGTTTGGTTCTGATTTCCCTTCCTTATTAGCTTCAGCATCTGCAGTCGTTGAGTCATCAGCAGCTCTCCCAGTTTCCACAGCAGCAACTTGTTCCTCATCATCTTTCCCTTATACCTCCCCAACTTTATCCTTGACACCCACAGTTTTACAAACCAGACCTTCATGAACGACTTCATCCTGAACCAAATTATCTCCCTCTTGAACTTCAGCTTCACTTTCCTTTACCCTTTTGTCTTCACCAGCTTTGTCATCAGTAACATCGTCATCATTCTCTTGAACCATACCAACACGAGCTTCCCCACTTGAATCACCATTATTAATATTATCACAAGCTTCATCTCTGAATTCTCTAAAAGGATTAAAATAATCAATGTAGTCATTATCAGTATCGGACACCTCTACTACCTCTGCAATTAAAGCATGGTTTATTTCTTCCTTTGATTCTTCAATTTCAGCACTCCAGTCAAAGTTTATGAGTAGAGCAGTTTCTTTCTTTGGCTTGACCTCTTCCACCTTTTCCGTGATGAGAATGACCTTAGAGTTGCCAGAATTGACTGGTTCTGTGACAACTAGAGAGGGGCATTCTCTCTTAAAATGACCTAGCTGTTTGCAGTTGAAAAATCTGAGCTTGGACTTATCATACCCAAGCTTGTTGTTCTGGCCTTGATTCTTAAAATTTCTTCCGCCGGTTCTCTCCATGAACCTTCTAGCACGAAGAGTTAGCATTGCCATTTGCCACTGAATGTCAGTCTCCTCAAGATCATCAGGATCCACCTGATACATGTCTTCAACAGTCATACCTTTACCTTTCATTTCACCTGCAACCAGAGCTTTATAGCTTTGAACAAACAAACCGAACAATGCCATAGTGCCAGATGAAATCTGAGTATTGACTAATGCCTTTGAGCTCAAACCCACGTGTGATGTACCACCAACTGACTTATTTGAACTGACATGACCAGCTGATCCTCCATAACCTCCACAGGCTGTACCATAATACTGAGAGTTTGCAGCGGATGAAATCAATGCAACATCCTGAGGTTGAATTATCCCCGGCATCATTCCCTGGTTATATTCTCTTCTCTTGAGATCAAGATCAAATGACTTAAGTTTGTTGATTACATCCATGAGCTTGTAATCAGCAAAGTTCCTTTCTTGCTTGAGCAACTTGATTTGGATACTCCACTCTGGAGGAAGTGAATCTAGTAGCTTAGTAACTTGCTCATGGTTTCCTAATTGCTCATCGTACTTCTTGAGAGTGCTTGAAACTGATAAGAAACGGTTCGTTATATTAGTGAGGTTCTCATGCCTGTATCCCACAAATGAATTGAACTCCTTCTTGGCTTGAGCTTTCTTGTCCTTCTTCAGATCTTCATTACCATCATAAAACTCACACAATACATCATACAGATCCTTAGCAGTTGTGTGTTCGCCAAATCTGTTGTAAATGTCCTGATGGAAACAAAGAGTCAAAGCTCCAAAAGCTTTCTTGTCCCGGTCAAGTAACTTAATGTCAGTCTCAGTATATGTACTTGGGTCATTGTTTGGTTAGGTGGCAGCACCAACAGTGGTTTTCGGTTTGTGAGGTCTATTTACGATTGATTCCCACTGACTATGATCGGTGTAGAAGAAGAAAGCCCTCAAACATCTTTTCCAGTCCACAAAATTCTCACCATTTACAAGCCTCGGTGGCCTGTTAGGTTGAATGCTCTCCAAATCTGTCATGGTAATATTTGTTGAAGTCATCATTTTCAAGTGGTTTATAAATTCGCTCAAATCACTAAATTCGCTGACTTTCTATAAATTCGCTGGTAAGTTCGCCCCTAAATTCGCCAGTAGTTTCGCTTGACAAACAAGCAACAGATTCGCTCGAATCAGTGCTATTAAAGCCCTAGTTCGCTCAACAAGTTCGCAGAACTAGTAGAACTTTCGTTCTAGTGGTAAATTCGGAAGCATCTTCACTTAAGTAATTAGGCAAGTAAGGTGAACTTTCGTTCAATAAGTCCAGATTCGCTACAACCACAAGGAAAAATATGACAAACACTTAGTGTGATAGATTCGCTGGGAATTTGCTAGATTCGCTGGATAATCCGATAGATTCGCCCGACAAACAAAAAATCCTGTTCGGTCTAGAAAAACAATCTGAACTCACCCAAATCACTATGAATTAGTGATTGGATGATTGAATATCTCCCTACAACAAGAACAAAAGTTTTTCTAAGGATTTTTGAAAGCAAAACACACTTTGATGATCAATAATGAATGGAACAGTAACTTTATCCTTAAACCCTCTCAAAAACCCCAAAAACTCAACAAATCAAGAGCACAAAGGCTCTGATACCATATGTTGGTCCATTAGTGATCGATTTCAGTACTAATGATTGATAATCGCAGTAATATCCTAGCACAAATTGAATTAACAAAGCAAAATATATAAAAGAGTTTGAAAATGAAGCCATAAGATCCAAACTCAAACAATACAAACAAACAAAGGCTCAATGATAAGTGACCAATGTAATTCTAGCCAAGAAATGCTATCAAAACAGTAATGCCAAAGGTGTATTTGATTAATGTTCTGCAAAACTTGTCCCCAAAGTTACAAGAATTGCAAATATATAAATAGAGATAAATTCGCTGGTAGTTTCGCTGGTGAGCGAAACTACCCTGACCTGAATTATAAGTTCACCCGGCGGTGAACAACAAATTCACCGGGTGACCTATATCAGCTGACTACGAGCAAATCTATATATTCGCTCGTAGTTTCGCTGGGTCAGTGCGAAACAAAGATAAATTATAACTAATCAATACTTACGTATAAGAAAAACATTTAACATTAGACCTATTACATATAAGACAAAATAAACTAATCTAATCTAGGTGAGTCCAACCTACCTAGAACATACAAAGCTAAAGACTAAGAATCTGGGAAATGTTACTGTTGAAGTAGCCAAGGAACACATGGACCTTCTTGCTGCTGTTGTGCACTCTTATGATAGACAAGTTGCAGGAAAAATTGGAAACTGTCATCTTGTTGATGAAGACTATGAACAGGTTGACGAGGCTGAATTGGAAAGAATGGACATAATGTGGGCTCTGGCTAGTGCAGTTAGAAGGGCAAAGAAGTTTGTTAAAAAGACTGGACAAAACCTGATTGCTACCAAAGACATAATTTTGGTTTTGATAAAACAAAAGTCACATTCTTTAACTGTGGTGTAAAGGGACACTTCAAACGAGAGTGCGTGAAACCAAGAAGACTGGAAATGGTAACCCTTTTACATCAAACAACCGGCATGACAAAGAAAAGAAATTGACTTAAACCCGTCAAGATTCCAAAGCTATGGTTGCTCAAGGAGAAGAGGGACATGACTGGACATTTCGGTTCACTTCTGGTGGTGAAGCAAATGTGGCTTTGGTGGAAGATCTTAATGATGATTCAGCAAGTGAAGGAGACAACATAGCTGATAATGCCAATTTAGACATTGAGGAAGCTATAGATGCAGTGGAACACTTGGTTGAAGACGAACTAGTTGCTGTGACCACAGAATCTCAAATTAACGAGGAATCTCAGTTTGCTTTCATGGCTGACACCTTCGGCACATCACAGGTAGAATCCAAAGATGAACTTTTTGATAAACATGCCTGTGAAGAATGCAATAAATTTCGTGAAAGCATAGATTCAAAATTTGCTAGATTGTTAGATCACAATGACAGTTTAGTAAATGATTTAAAACTATGCACTGAAGCTGACAGGGTGTTAAAACAAAATTAGAGCTGTTTTAAAGAAAAGATTGATCTGTTAGGAATGCAACTTAGGGAAACCAAGGTTGTTGCCTTTAATCAAGCAAATGATACTAAGTTCTATCTAACAAAAATAGAGGAAACGAAAAAAGAAAAAGCAATTCTTCAAGTTGAAATTGAGTCTTTAAATCAGAAACTTCACAGTCTTGCTAGTTCCTCTCACATTGTTAAGAACTTAGTTGAAGAAAGAAATGGGGGTAGGGGGAAGGGATTGGTTATCAGGTTGTCCCACCACCACACGCGATCCTTTTAAACACAAAATGTCGACCCATAAATAATAACCCAATAAAGGATCATGTGGTGACAACACTTCTAGTAAGTGATCCGAATACAAAGTTAAACCAGTGCCACCGGCTACTGACCAGAAAGCAACTACATCTGGCACAAAAGATGAGGTTATCATTAAAGATTGTGATGAAGAGGATGACAATGCTACTCTTGGGGTGGGTTCAAAAGTTTCTGTTTCAAAACCTAAAATTTCAGAATCAACTCAGTCTAAAACTGTTCATCATTAAAATGTCAACAAAATGAAAGGAAATAGTAATCAAAATACGAAACAAATTAAGTTTGTCAAAGAAGGTGAGAAATCTAAAGTTGAGAAGAAAGAGATCAATCGTAGACCATACTCCCCACCACACAAAAGATCTCCCAGTCAAGTAGAATGGAGATCCTGTTATAGATGTGGAGAACAAGGACATATATCTCTAAATTGTCCCTACTATCAGACACCAAGATGAAGGGTTGAATTTTTCAAGATAATAAACCAAGGTTTACTAAAACAAGATCAAATACCCCTCCGAAACACCACAGGCAACACAGACAAGCCACTGGTAAAGTGGTGATGACTGAGGTAAAACAAGTTAATGAAAGAAAACCATAGGTTCAAACAATCAATCAGTCGTCTATTTTTCATAAACAGTCCTTACACAAGACTGGTTTATGGAAAGCCAAATCATCAGTTGTGTCTGAGAGTGAGGATAAGATAAAGAATGTTGTCTCTCCAACTTCACAAGGACAGTGGTAGAGTTTGTTATGTGTGATGCCTCTGGGAAACCCAAGCCTGTAAAGGTTTGGGTCCCACTCCTAAACTAATCATTTCTGCTTTTGTGCAGGTTGTCCGCTATAATGCTATCACTAACACCTGGATTATTGACAGTGGGGCATCCAGGCACATGACCAGGAATTTGTCTATCCTTTTTAATGTCAAGCAAATCAAAGGGGGACATGTATCTTTTGCTTAAAATAAAGGAGGCTACATAACAGCTCAAGGTGAAGTAGGAAACGGGAAGGTGAATTCTGAAAAGTAAATTGAAGGAATTGATCTGCCCAAGATACATATTAAATTGATGTGGCTAGTGTGATATGATCCAAGTCGGGTCATACCCAATAACAAGCTTAACAAACATCAAAAGATAATTTATTTGTTGATAAGATCATACAAATAAATAATGACACCAATTTAGAAAATGGATTTTCTAAATTATTGCTTCTGCAAATGAACATTATTATGTGAATAATTGTTCATGAGATATTATTTGTTTTTCATTATTTAGTGTTACTAAATGATAACAAATAAAAGAATGTTTAGTTTATAAAGTTTAAAAATTAGTTTTTAAATTTTATAAACTTGAAATAAATGTGTGTTTAGTTGTGTTTAAGATTTAAAAGGGTGGGACCCTTTGTCTTAAATAAATCGGCCACCCAAAGGGGCATAATGGTGCCATTATCTTTTTCTTGTAAATAGACAAACACTAAACATGCTAACACATTCCAAGACATTCCATATTCTCTCTTGCATGCAATAGCTTCTCTCCTCTCAAAATCTCTCTCACTATCTTACGGTTTTGAAGAAGAAGAATAGCAGAATTTTAGCTTTCAAAATCGGTTTTGATTGCTGAAAAATTGGTGTCAAGGGATTCCTAGCAATCAAGGATGTTTGAAGAAGCTTTGGGTATAGCCTCTTGAGAGCTTCTTCTTTGAAGTTTCAGCCACATCTTCATCACCATTCTCCTCTAGAAATCATTTCTTTGGGAAGCTTCAAAGGTTGTAATCTTTACATCATATGTTCTTATTATTGTATGCATTGTGTATAAAGATCCATGGCTTGGGGTTCTTTGTTAAAATGGTTTAACAACTAACTTAATAACATGTTTTAAAATATAAATCCACTGCGTTTTTCATATAAACTAAGTTGTATGAGCTTTGATAAACATGTTAAAACCCCTACAATGGTATCAGAGCCACTTATACATATGCATACATGTATTATACTTGGTAGTTCACGGTTTTGTGGTGTTTGACACCACATACCCGTGAGATTAAGGGCTGTTTTGGTACCCCCCTTTTTGATTTCTTAAAGATGTTACTTATGCATGTAATGATCTTTAAAAATCTAGATTATAAGATGTTTGTTTGTTTGGACAAAACCCATATGTTCTTGGTTAATGTTGGCCAAGAAAATGGGTTAAAAGGGGCTGCGAAAAACCGTGACCTATGATGTGTTTTAATATGTTGTTTGTTGATTATGCATAACAAAGCCTTGACCATATGGATTGATTGGTTGATTGGTTGTCTAGTTATATTCATTTAGGCATGTAATAATTTATCTTTGGTTTCAAGTTTTGTTTTGTAATCTATTCATTCATATGGTTTGTAATAAATAGATTAGGGTTTTTTCTTTACTAGAAAAATGTATTAGGATACATATTTTGTAAAGGATGCTCAAGATCAAGACTTGAAGAAAAGATAAGACAAAGAGGATGCTTGAAGATGTGGTTTCAAGTGGGAGTCCCTTTGGTCAACCATGTGTCATGATTCTTAACCCTTAGGACATGACCATTTGACACACTTGTTTTGGCTAAACAAGTGTGATCAACTTAGTATGCTTTGTTATGCATATATGACTTGTTTTGTTTATGTTTGGTTGGATGCATATGATGATGTTGTTTTGAATATTTGGATGTGATTAACAAACCGTCAACTAAAACAAACAATAAACAAGAAATTGTTTCTCAAATCATTAAGCATAAATAGAATGGTTCTATAAAAGGAGTTAATGGTTTGCAAAATAAAATGGGTTTTATTTAAAAGAACCAATAGGGTACCATATGGTTGAATGCATACAATCATATGGTACATAGACTTTTCTAAACAAGAATTGTGAAATTGTAAATCCCTTTTGATAACAAGTTAAACACCATCCTTTTACACAACACTTAGGTTACTTGCAAACTCTTAGTGGGATAAAGGTCACCTAACCACTTTGAGGGAACTTGTAACTTGAGGTGAGAATACCATGTTTGTGGGATAAAGGTCACCTAACCACTTATGTAGTAAACTCACACGTGAGTGTAAGTAGGACGACTTGATTTGTAAAATATATTGAATGGATCACCTAAAATATGTCTTACAAAAGGTGTTGATGGGATAAACATGCCGTTATAAACATGAGATGTTCAAACGATCCCATACAACTAGAAGTTGCAATAGGTTGTAATTGTTATTTATGACTATCTTGTTTATTTAAATAATGGGATAAAGGTCACCTAACCAATATTTAAATATAACGTTGGATTCTAAAATTTTATTTATTAATGATCTATGAGACATAAAGGGTATTGATAAATGAAATATAATTATATCAACGATTACTAATGGAACTTTGTAAAATCTTGTAGATGGCCGACAATAACAACGCTAATAACGATGTACCAAACCAAAACAACCAATCCCTAAGGGCGATCCTTCAAAGGGATCGTCTAACACCTAACAATTTCATGGATTGGTACCGCAACTTGAGAATCGTTCTCAAGCAAGAAAAGCGGGCCTACATCCTTGATGATCCCATCCCCGATGAACCTGACGAGGAAGATGTGGAAGCGTATAATGATTGTGTTAGATATGTGGAAGACTCCGTCCAAGTCTCTTGCCTAATGTTAGCAAGTATGACACCCGAACTCCAAAAGGAGTTTGAGCTCCATGGAGCTTATGACATGATCACTCAGTTGCGGGAAACGTTCCAGCAACAAGCTAGAGTGGAGCGCTACGAAACGGTTCAAGCGCTTAATGCATGTCGGATGGAGGAATCCTAATCAGTTTCATCTTATGTACTTAAGATGAAAAGCCACATCGACCGCCTTCAAAGGCTGAACTGTCCCGTCTCAAAAGAGTTGGCCACGGATTTGATTCTTAATGGCCTAACTAAAAAGTTTGAGGCATTCGTCATGAACTACAACATGAACGGATGGGACAAGAGCATAAATGAACTTCATTCTATGCTCAAATCAGCTGAGGCGGGAATGGGTAAAAGGGTTTTACCCGTTCTCACCATAAATGAAGGTGGGAAAAGGAGAAGGTCTCTACCCCCTCCTAAGGCAACTGTTGCCAAAGGAAAGGGGCACGTTGGGGGAAAGGGGAAGATGGCTGTTAGGGCGCAACCTCCGAAGCCCAAGGAGAAGAAGCAAAAGGTTGCTGTGAACGACCCATGCTTCAAATGTGGTGAGATAGGGCATTGGATGAGAAATTGTCCAGTCTATCTCAAAGAGTTGAGAGAAAAGAGGGATGCGGGGCAAACCTCAGGTATAATTTACATGATACATGTTGAGCTAAATGTTATTTCTTCTAACACATGGGTATTAGATACCGGATGTGGAACTCACATTTGTAATTTGTTGCAGGGGTTCAAAAGAAATGAGCATTATGCAAAAGGGGAAATAAGTCTCTTCATGGGCAATGGTGCAAAGGTTCACGTGGAAGCCCAAGGAGACTACATTTTGAAGCTTCCAAGTGGTTTGGAAGTTATTTTAAATAATGTATTATATGCTCCTAGTTTGACTAGGAACATAATTTCTGTTTCCCGTTTAAGACAATATGATTATGATTTCAAGTTTGTTGACAATGATATTCATGTTTCTTTAAATCATGTATTTTATTTTAAGGCTATACCTTATAATGGTATTTATGAATTGGTTCATGAAAACGCAACATATGATAGCTCTATATACCAAGCAACCACCAAAAGACTCAAATTGGATTTGAGTGATACCTACCTTTGGCATTGTCGTCTTGGTCATATAAACAAGAAACGCATACAAACACTTCAAAAGAATGGTCTTTTAAAAACAAATGAATGTGATTCATTTGATGTATATGAATCTTGTTTACAAGGAAAAATGACTAAGGCACCCTTTAGTGGAACTAACGAAAGGGCGAAAGATTTATTAGGTATCATACATTCGGATGTATGTGGTCCTTTTAAGCCAATGACTAGGAATGGTGAGAGATACTTCATTACCTTTACCGACGATTATAGTCGCTATGGGTATGTGTATTTATTAAGACACAAAGATGAAGCTTTTGAAATGTTCAAAATCTTCAAGAATGAAGTAGAAAACCAACTCAACAAATCAATTAAAGTTCTCCGCACCGATAGAGGTGGTGAATACCTAAGTGATGTTTTTCAAGATCATCTTAGGAGTTGTGGGATTGTCTCACAATTCACTCCACCTGGAACACCACAACATAATGGTGTGTCCGAGAGGAAAAATCGAACCTTATTGGATATGGTTCGATCTATGATGGCTAGAAGCACATTGCCTCTATCATTTTGGGGTTTCGCTTTGCTCTCCGCGGCCCGTATTTTGAATATGGCCCCAACCAAAAAGGTGGAAAAGACACCTTTTGAGATATGGCATGGAAGAGTTCCATCCCTATCATACTTAAGGGTCTGGGGTTGTGAGGCTTATGTTAAGACTCCCACCCAGAACAAATTAGATGTCCGATCCACCAAGTGTATCTTTGTTGGATATCCTAGAGATTCTATGGGATATTATTTCTATGATCCATTGGAACAAAAGGTGTTTGTTGCCAGAAAGAGCGAGTTCTTAGAGACAAAGTTCCTTATGGAAGGAACTAGCAGTAGAACAGTGGATCTTGAGGAGGATCAAGATTCACAGCCCGATGCACGTTTGGTTGAAACTAGCACTCAACATGAGAATGTTGAGAATGATCAAGCGGTTGATCAATACACACAAACATTCGCAGAAGTGGTAGAACTTGTAATCCACCTGAAAGATACGGATTTTTCATGGATGGATGCTACGTGGTAGATTCAGATGAACCAACCACATATCATGATGCAATGTCCAATTTGGATTGTGACAAATGGCTTGAGGCCATGAACGTTGAGATGCAATCCATGTATGACAATCAAGTTTGGGAACTTGTTGTACCACCTCTTAATTCCAAAGTAGTTGGAAGTAAGTGGGTTTTCAAGAAGAAAACCGATATGCATGGAAACTTGGATACTTATAAAGCTAGACTTGTAGCAAAGGGTTTCACTCAAACTCAAGGGGTTGATTATGATGAAACCTTCTCACCTGTTGCAATGCTAAAGTCTATAAGGATATTGTTTGCCATAGCTGCTCATTATGACTTTGAGATTTGGCAAATGGATGTCAAAACCACTTTCCTAAATGGATATCTTGAGGAAGAAGTCTATATGGTTCAGCCTGAAGGTTTTGTCGATCCAAAACATCCTGATAAAGTATGCAAGTTAAAGAGATCAATCTATGGATTGAAGAAAGCATCGAGAAGCTAGAATCACCGTTTTGATGAGGAGATAAAGAAATTTGGCTTCATTAAAAACACCGATGAGGCTTGTGTGTATAAGAAGGCTAGTGAGAGCGTAATAACCTTCCTAGTATTGTATGTTGATGACATACTACTATTTGGAAATGACATCCCAACCTTGGAAGGTGTAAAAACCTGGCTTGGAAGTTGTTTTTCCATCAAGGATCTTGGTGAAGCTGCCTATATTCTAGGAATAAAGATCTATAAGGATAGATCAAGGCGGCTGATTGGTTTGAATCAAAGTGCATACATTGACAAAATCTTGAAAATGTTCAAGATGGAAAACTCTAAGAAAGGTAGTGTACCTATTCAAAGAGGGACAATATTGAGTACGACTCAATGTCCAAGCTTAAAGGAGGAGCAAAATAGAATGAAGGCAATCCCATATGCATCTGCTATAGGATCCATCATGTATGCAATGATATGCACTAGACCGGACGTGTCATGCGCTTTAAGCATGACAAGTAGATACCAGCAAAATCCTGGTGATAGTCATTGGATGGCTGTTAAGAACATTCTGAAATACCTAAGGAGGACTAAGGATATGTTCTGGATCTACGGGTCTGGTGAAGAGGAACTCGTAGTAAAAGGTTACACGGATGCGAGTTTCCAAACCGATCGAGATGATTCACGATCTCAATCGGGGTACATTTTTATTCTGAATGGCGGAGCTGTTTCTTGGAAAAGCTCAAAGCAAGAAGTCGTAGCGTTGTCCACTACAGAGTCAGAATACGTCGCCGCTTCAATGGCGGCACAGGAAGCTGCATGGCTGAAGAAATTCATAGCCGATCTAGGGGTAGTCCCTTCCATTCAGGATCCCCTAGAGATCTTTTGTGACAACGAGGGTGCGATTGCTCAAATCAAGGAACCTCGTTCTCATCAAAAGACTCGGCACATTGAACGGAGATTCAACTACATAAGGGATGAAGTTGAAAAGGGAAAGATATGTATTCGCAAAGTCCACACTGATAAAAACATTGCGGATCCACTCACAAAACTCCTTGAAAAGGCAAAGCATGAAGGTCATGCTTGTGCCATGGGACTTAGATATTCTAGTGACTGGGTTTAATGTTGTACTTTGTATTTGGATATTGGAACTTATGTTATTTGACTTAATTATATGTTTATATTTTTCATTTGTTCTTCTATTTTAGCATGTTTAAATCCGTGAATAAATAAGTTATTCTAAACGTCCGTAGTCGATCATACTTGTGGGAACAATTATGAATATAAGACTATAATGAAATTGGATTGGTTGATATTCATAAGGTATGAATATAGAGCAAGAGGTTGCTACCAAGGTTCATTGATATCTATGGGATATAGATATTGGACTGACCCGCTCTCAATTATTTCTGCATGGAATCTTTGTGATTAGTCATAAGAGATATTGAGTAAAGGCGAATATCATTGTATCCTCAGACTTGAGATACATATTGGGTCTTGATATTCACCAAGTATTGTACTTTGACTTAGTACTTTGCTGTTTTGAAAAATTGGCAGTACATAAGGCTGAGTTCAGGTATGATATGAGGCGATTGTGAGAGATGTATGTAGTCAAGATGGAATTTGTTCCTCTTATTCGTTGAGAGTTAGATGTCTAAGGCCTATTAAAGTTAAATCATCGGAGAATGACAATTCTGTGTCTCTTGGATTTAACATGACATCTGAACAAAAGGATAGATGATTGATTCACCTAAATCATACTCAAGTAAGGTACTTGAAAGGGATGATGTTATTAAATGGCACTTAGTCATATACATTAGGGGTAGCAAACCGTTGCTAGGCGTTATTTGCTGCTTACATCAATCTTCTATGAATCTTGTGCAAGTGGGAGATTGAAGGAATTGATCTGCCCAAGATACATATTAAATTGATGTGGCTAGTGTGATATGATCCAAGTCGGGTCATACCCAATAACAAGCTTAACAAACATCAAAAGATAATTTATTTGTTGATAAGATCATACAAATAAATAATAACACCAATTTAGAAAATGGATTTTCTAAATTATTGCTTCTGCAAATGAACATTATTATGTGAATAATTGTTCATAAGATATTATTTGTTTTTCATTATTTAGTGTTACAAAATGATAACAAATAAAAGAATGTTTAGTTTATAAAGTTTAAAAATTAGTTTTTAAATTTTATAAACTTGAAATAAATGTGTGTTTAGTTGTGTTTAAGATTTAAAAGGGTGGGACCCTTTGTCTTAAATAAATCGGCCGCCCAAAGGGGCATAATGGTGCCATTATCTTTGTCTTGTAAATAGACAAACACTAAACATGCTAACACATTCCAACACATTCCATATTCTCTCTTGCATGCAATAGCTTCTCTCCTCTCAAAATCTCTCTCACTATCTTACGGTTTTGAAGAAGAAGAATAGCAGAATTTCAGCTTTCAAAATCGGTTTTGATTGCTGAAAAATTGGTGCCAAGGGATTCCTAGCAATCAAGGATGTTTGAAGAAGCTTTGGGTATAGCCTCTTGAGAGCTTCTTCTTTGAAGTTTCAGCCACATCTTCATCACCATTCTCCTCTAGAAATCGTTTCTTTGTTACATCATATGTTCTTATTATTGTATGCATTGTGTATAAAGATCCATGGCTTGGGGTTCTTTGTTAAAATGGTTTAACAACTAACTTAATAACATGTTTTAAAATATAAATCCGCTGCATTTTTCATATAAACTAAGTTGTATGAGCTTTGATAAACATGTTAAAACCCCTACATAAATTACGTTCAACAACTGGAGAAGAATTTACTTTCAGTATAAGAGATTTAAAGTGATGTTTGATGATAAGAACTGCTACATTCTAAAGAAGGAATATGTTATCCCTGAGGAGCAAATCTTAATGTCAGCTTCAAGATATAATGATCTATATGTCTTGGACATGTCAAGAGCTTCTACAACTAAGTCAGCTGCACAGTGTTTCTTGTCAAAAGCCATAGAGAAAGAGTCCATCTCTTGGCACAGGAGAATGGGACATATTAATCCATGGAAGGTGAATCACTTGGTTCAAAATAATCCGGTTGTAGGAGTTACAGTTAAAAATTTTCAGCTTCCAGATTTTTGCATATCATGCAAGAAAGGGAAACAGACCAAGAAATCTCACAAATCAAAGAAAGTTCATTCAATTGAGATACCACTAGAGCTCCTGCACATGGACCTATTTGGCCCTGTCAGTACTAAAAGCATTGCTGGGGACTGGTACTGTTTTGTGGTCACAGACGATTATTCAAGATTTTCATGGGTAATGTTTCTTCAGTTAAAATCTTTCTTCAGTCAAAATCAGAGACATTTGAGTTATTCAAGGTATTAGTCACTACACTGGAGTCTCTGTATAAGTTGAAAGTGAGGAAGATTCGTTCAGATAATGGCACAAAATTCAAGAATCAGTGGATGGATGCCTTTTGCAGAGAGAAGGGGATTGTACATCAATTCTCTTCTGCTTATACTCCACAGATGAACGGAGTTGCTAAATGCAAAAATCAAAGCTTGATTGAAACTGCAAGGACTATATTAGCAAATTCAAAGCTGCTTGTTTAATTCTGGAATGAAGCGGTTGCTAATGCATGCTACACTCTCAATTGAGTACTGGTGGTCAAGAGTCATGGAAAAACCTGCAATGAGTTGCTTCAAAAATGTAAACCAAATCTGGAGTATCTTGAACCGTTTGGAGCTCCTAACATGTTGCTGAAGAAAACTCAAACTGGAAAGTTTAGTGAAAAAGCAGATCAGGGCATCTTTCTTGGATACAATATACCTGACAAGCAGGTTTACAACAACTCAACAAGTCAAGTTGAAGCGTGGTGCAATGTAGCTGTTCAACGATACACCACCCCCCTTGCTGGGAAAGGTCCATCATCATTATTTGATTATGATGGATTTTTCAAATCATTCAATCTTCCTCTTGAATATTCTGACAATGAGATAGCTGCTCAAATGCTATATGACGTTATGAACACTCGAAATCTAGACTCTATCACTACAGCTCCAATTAATGGTACTTCTGGGTCTTCACGGACAGATCTAGAAGTAAATGAACACTCCTTAGACGATGAGGAAGCTGTAAATGAAAATACAAGCAATGAGGAGCATGTTAGCCCGGGTGAAAGTATAACAGTAGTTGCAAATGATTAGGCTGAATCCTCTGGGCAAGTCAACAAACAGTCACAGATGATGAACCATTGCTCATAAAGGGATATGTGCATGATAGGGCATACATATGTTTTGTTTCTCAAGTTGAGCCCAAGTATGTAAATGATGCCTTAATAGATGAGGCACGGATTAATGCGATGCAAGAAGAACTTCTACAGTTTAAGAAGCTAGGCGTTTGGACACTAGTGGACAGGCCGAATGGTGCCAAGGTTATTGGAACGAAATAGGTTCTTCGCTGCAAGAAAGATGACCAGGGAGTCATTAAGAAACAAAGCACGATTAGTGGTTCAAGGATTCAGACAAGTCGAAGGTGGGGACTACAATGAAGTTTTTACACCAGTGGCTAGGATGGAAGCAATCAGGATCTTCCTAGCTTATGCATCCTACATGAAGATCAAGGTTTATTAATTAGATATGAAAAGTGCAATTCTACATGGTGATATCCGTGAGATTGTATACATCAGTCAACCTGAACGATTCGAAGATCCTTATCATCGGGATAGGTTCTATAAACTAGACACATCTGCTGAACCATGATTTTCATAGGGGAGTAATTGACTACACGTTGTTCATAAAAGAAAAGGATGGTGATTTACTGATGGTTCAGATATATGTGGATGACATAATCTTTGGTTCTAAAAACGAAGATTTATGTAAAGATTTTGAAGCTGTGATGAAAGCTTAATTTGAAATGAGTTCTATGGGAGAAATAAAGTTCTTTCTGTGATTACAGGTGGACCAGACACCTACCGACATCTTTCTGCATCAGACTAAGTACGTTGGAGACATTCTAAGTTGGTTTGACATGGAGAATGTCACTGTTGTCGGTACCCCTCTTGCCACGAACCACGATGTGGCAGCTGATAAAATGGGGATTTGGTTGATGCCACCATGTATCGTGGAATGATTGGATCTCTAATGTATCTCATGGCTTCTCGTCCTGATATCATATATGCCACGTGCATCTGCTCCAGATATCAGTCAAAACCAAAAGTAAATCATCTCATTGGGGTGAAGCAGATTTTTCGTTATTTGAAGGGTACTCCAACACTCGGGTTGTGGTATCCACATGATGATGACTTCGAACTTACTGCGTTTAGTGACTCCGACTATGGAGGCTGTAAGATGAACTAAAAGTCAACATCTGCGAGATGCCAGTTCTTTAAAAGGCGGTTAGTCACATGGCAATGCAAGAAGCAGACTTCGGTTGCTCTGTCAACATATGAGGCTGAATATGTTGCTGCTGCAAGCTGCTGTTCTTAAATCATTTGGATTCAATAGCAAATGCAGGACTACTGTTTGCAATTTACTAACACTCCTATTTTGTTGATAATTCTGCTACCATAGCTGTCATTAAAAGTCTAGTACAACATCCTAAAACCAAACACATCAGAATAAAGTACCACTTCATATGTGACTGTTTTGAAAAACATTTAATTGATGTGATTAAAATTAACATGGATTTTCAACGCGCTGACGTCTATACAAAACCATTTGACAAACCAAGATTTTATTATCTATTAGAGGTTAACGACGTCAAAAAGAAAGAAGATGTGATTCCGGAGGAATCGAGTTTGTAGTCCGCCAAAGCGTCTTCAGTTTTAGACTTTTCTTTTTATTTTTCATTCTTTAATGTTACATCTAATCTATTATTTTTTCTCGCATTTGAAAATTTCAAAATCACAAAAAGATTTTCTGTTTTAAAATTATAGGGGGATAATTACCCAAAAAGGGGGGTGGGGGCAGGTAAGCTGATAGGCAAAGACAACAAATTTGAGAAAACAATTCAATGCTATGGAAAATGATTGGGCACAGGCATCGAATTATTTGGGACACCAAAAAGATTTTCTTTTTTGCATTTTTCTGATAAATTTAAAATCACAGAATATTATAAATCTGAGATGTCAAAGCCTAACAAGTTGAAAAATGGTAGTAAGCTAGTCTGTTATCGTGGTTACATGGAGAAAGTAGATCTAGGGGGTTGCTAGTCCATTATACGATGTGTCGGTAAATTTAACATAATAGACTAGTAGACATCATTGGTGATTCACATAAATTAAATCAATCAACAAGTTGTGGGTTCCTATTGTATCACTGGTTTGCACAATCAATCAAGTTCCAATAAGGAGTGAGGAGCAAATGAAAGCCACAAATGTGTGCAAACGACCCAAAACAGAGCAATGAATATGACAAATGTCATAAAGCATCAAAATAAGAACTAAATGTAATCAAGTTGATGACAAATGTCATTGCTGCATTACATATCAAATCGTATTGCTCTAATGAGAAGATAGGTCTTCCATCTCTCTGTTGTGTGATAGCACTGACCTGAGGCTTGGCATAATCTATATGTTCTAAAAATTCATTGTTATTTGAGCCTCTCTGCTGTGCGATGGCACTAACATGAGGCATTGCATCTCTTTAAAAGCTCTTAGAACAGTCTCTTCTTGACCACCAGACCACTCAAAAATCTCCTGAGGAAGATTGATTACCATATACCAGTGGGATCCACAAATACTTGTTGATCTAATTCACCTAAAAAATCACTGATGTATGTCAAAAATCTGTGTGTGGATTTAAGTGGACAAACATACTGACAATTGTCGTGGCTGCATCTCTTGATGTTCAAAATCAATGTGTGCTACATAATTGTTCCACCATGATTTCCTGTTAGTGCTTTTGATTCTTAGATGAAAGAGATCCTGTGAATTGTACATATAATGTTTTCTATCATTGATATATCTACAAAAAGTTCCAGATAATTACGTTTTTGCCAGTATGATTCCATATGAATCTTTCTCGAAATGAAGTGTATGCCTTAAGCTGTTCTGCTCAGGGGGAGAAATCGTTTAAGTGATGTTAAGGTTTCAAGTTGTTCCAGTTCTATTTATGTGTGCAATGTGTCAGTGTCGGACTATATAACAAGATTGAACTCTGAGAAAGTCACAAAATTGAACCGAATCTTAACTGTGAAAATTATGTTTTTGAAAGATAAAAAAGGATCACGTTTGAGGTGATCAATGGTTTTTGATAAAAAGATCACGTCTGAGGTGGTCAACAGTTTTCAATAAAAAAGATCACGTTTGAGGTGATCGATAGATAAAAAGATCATGTCTGAGATGATCGGTAGGCTAGAAAGTTACATCTAATGTAACTATGTGCATTACTGAGATAAATTAAGTCTAATCCATGAGTGTGGCCTAATCGTATGACCAATCGCATGACTGGACCATGACCATGGACCTAATGCACGACTGGACCATCAACATGACCCAATCGCAAGATTGGCAGCATCAGTATGCTCAATCACACGATTGGTAAGATCAGTATGATCCAATCACATGATTGGTAAGGCGTCTAGGTCATTCGTGTGATTGGACTTCAGTATCACGTCTGAACCATGCGTATGGGTCCAGTCACACGACTGAAATCCCTAAGGGTATAAAAAGAGGCTCAGTCGGTCTTGACTTCTTCACTTGTTTTAAATCCTCTAAAAAACCGGCAAACTAAGGGACCCCTTTTTCGAATTTTTTTTGTGTGATCTAGTGCGATATCTTTTTCACTAACTGATCTACATTGGATTACAGGTAAATTCAAGATGAAATCGTGATGCTTTGGGGTGTTTAATCATCTATTCAATCAAACTTTAGTGTCATTATAAACACAGACAATGAATCCGTTAAACTGAACCCTAAAGAAGCTTTAAAGTAAAATTAACGAACAACTGATGTTTTAACAAGTCTAAACGAGTCTAAGGACATAAATCTAGTAATGGTTTATGTGGATTTGAAGCAAAATCAAATGTTTGGACTTGCACAGTACGTAGACGACTGGACATACTGATGAACTTCAATCGCACAATTGTACCGTAAGCATGACTCAATCGCACGATTGAACCAATCGGTCCTTCAGTCATACAACTTGCTAAATCGTATGTCATAGCACACGACTAAGCTCAGTCGGTTGCTCAATCGTACGACTGAGTTCAGTCGTATGGTCTAATCGTACGATTGAACCAGTAAAATGAGATTTGTTTCAAATTCAAGTGTTCTTCTTTGTTGAACTGATCTAATATGTTAATTGGGTATTTGTGAATTGTGTTACAGTGAAATGGCTAAACGGTGGACGATGAACACCAAGCACAACATTTGTGCTTACTTGAACATGACGTCAAGGAACATTACTGAGTTTGTAGGAATTATCTAATTACTAAACCGATCCAGGATTTTCAGAGCTATCTCTACTACATGTACACCATACAGATCTCTACAGCAAGCATTCTGGGAGAATATTATGGTAGATCGTTTCATTGAGCCATACCGAGTCAGAAGCTCGATATTCGATGAGGATATTGATGTTGGTGAAGATGACCTAAGAAGGGTGTTGGGTCTGGGAGAAGATGGGGAGCATCCGACCAAAGTACATCCCCTAGTTGTGCGGGGATGCTTTCTGAGGATTAAGTATGCTGGTGACATCAATGCCGGAGTGCTTAACAAGAGCAACATGTGCCCGACCATCAAGTATTTAGGTCATGTGGCTCTCTAGTGCATTGCTTCATGACGTGGTGGGTTCGATGAGCTAAGTGATCAGATTCAGAATGCTTTTGTGGCGCTAGTTTTAACCATCCGTTCAGCTTCTCGAAGATGTTCTTCAACTACATGAAGGAGAACATTGAGATGAAAGGGAAGGATAGATTTTGCATGTATCCTAGATTCCTCTTGATGGTGATCAACGAGAAGCTTCCCAACCTGCCAAAGAACAAAGATGACGAGGTCATATTTTTAACATCCCAAAAGTCGAAAAATGGTAATTATATAAATAATGGGTAATTAGTGATAAAAATGGAAGTATTGGATATGAAATCCATGGGCTGAAGTGATTAGTGGGCTGAAGTGATTAGTGGGTTTAAGGCCCATAAGGACTTTATATAAGCATCCTTATCAGCCCTAATTTCCTCCTTTTTCAACATAATCATCCAAATATTCTAGAGAGAGAGAGAGAAAGGAGAGAAAGATCAAGAGATCAAAGGTTGTTGGTGTTGTGGATTGGAATCAAAATCCGGTCATTTTGAAGGTTAATCAGCAAGGAAAAGGCTAGAATCAAGGTAAGAAACATCCCGAAACCATCTCGTTTGATTCTGCAAAGTTTTGAGTTTTAGGGTTTTAGAAAGAAATCTTAAAAAGATACAATTTTTACGTATAAAATGGTGTAAAAAGCTTAGATCTAGGCATAGAAATGATAAAGCAAAGATTTGGACGTAAAAAGTATGAATTTTGAATGAGAAATGATGATTTTTGGTGAGATCCGAGCTGGGTTTCACGCTCAGCGAAACTAAGCCTTCGACCAGTGAAATTGTACCTTCAACCAGCGAAACTGTCCCTTCAACCAGCGAAACTGTCCCTTCAACCAGCGAAACTGTAGTTTCGCTTGAGCGAAACTGCTGTGTTCAAGAAAACCATTAAGACTTAGCGAATCTAGGAAATTCCAACGAAAGTTGAGTGCTCATGGCAGCGAATCAATCCAACGAAACTGGCAGAATTGCTGCCCAGCGAAACTGGTAGGGAAACTGGCAGCGAAACTGGCAGCGAAACTGCCAGCGAAACTGGCAGCGAAATTGTGAAGAAAATGACGTTTTTGCGTATTAACTTCCGTGCAGCTCGTGTATTCAGACAATAGCTTAAGTAACTAAATTGAAGCTATTTTGCTAAGTTTAGGTGAGTTCTAGACCCCTCCTTTACCCTGCCAGGGGCGTTGCCCCTTGGACCCCACTAGGGGCTGCCGCCCCTAGAGCCCCGCTATCAGGGGCTGCCACCCCCGAACCCCCTCTGTCCCCCGTAGGGTTAGTTATCTGGTTTATCTCTCATGGTTGATGAAATATGAATGCTTAGACTAAGAGTTTGCTTCTTATTATGTGTTAAGCGCATGTGAAAACTAAAGATATAAGTGAAACTTAAAGAACTGTTATTGGGCCCATAATGTGTTCCTTGATAAAGTAAAGACTTGCAAGCAATTGATAAAGGAGGGTTGCATCTGATGTGACCTCACGATGATAAAGTAAAGGCTTGAACAGGCAGGTTAGTAAGGCCTGGAGTGGCATGACAATAATGGCCTGTTTGGGTACGACAGTAAGGCCTAAATTGGCGTGTCGGTAAAGTCCTTTGTTTATCATAGGCACCGATAGTAACTGGGAGGTGACGGATAAGGAAGAGTAATAATTAATAAGTAATGGCAAAGCATTGATAAAGCGATAATCCGTGTGTACCAATGTTCTGATAGATGATGATTATTATCAAATGTTAAAGCGAATACTTCTTACAAAAGTAATTTAACAAAGTAAACCAAGAATTCACTCAGCGAAGCTGACTTTTTTATGCATATTAGTTGACAGGTGAGCGTTAGGGCTTATGGGATGGGAGCATGGATCTAAAGCTTCTTGGCAGCTAAAGACTGGCATCCCTGACGAAGAAGAATATCAAGAGGATTTTAAAGAGTATTTGATGTTTAAAGACAATGTTTATATTTTAATTTAACTATGTTGTAATGAATTGCAATTACTATACTTTTCCGCTATATATATATATATATATATATATATATATACATCTAAACGAATGTTTTAAATCTATGTTTTTGCTGTGAATGACCAACTGTGAGGTTTACTGGGATCGGGGCCTTACAATATTGGAGGTGATGAATGACACTACACTGGGTAGGATGAAAGTGTACAAGGGAAAGCCACAGAAGCCCCCAGTTCGATGATTGTTTGGCCATTTGGCAAGGGCAGATTATGTTGCACCAACAAGAAGAAAATGGCGTCACGATCGGTGATTCTGATGTGGAAAATATAGTCATACCTGACGATCTGGATGACGATGATGATGACCGGGATGAGGGTCAAGGAGAAGGTAGAGAGGCTCTGCATCAAACTTCTACTACTGATAGCTCCACAGACGCCTCTGGATCTCAACATGTTAGCTCAGAGGTTGCAAAAGATTCTAAGCAATCATTAGCCTCCCAAGACACATCAATAATTGATGATGAGGATCCACTTGCTGAGTTTGTTGGAGGAAAGTGGGTCACAACTGCACGAGGAAAAAAGCAGTTGGGGCACGTCAATTAAAGATTAAAGGTTTGGACACAGAGGAAGGAGATCCAACCCACGCTCCTGAGCAACTGAGCACCAAAAGTAAGGAAGTGACTCCCTCTGGTTCGAGAAAGAAAAGGATGGCCAGACCTTACCAGAAGAAGGGTAAGCGTCAGAAGTTGGTACTGATGAGCTCTCCAATGCCTTCTCACTCCCTACCTGCTACATCCATGGCTACTGCCACTATCACACCCACTACCATACCAATACCTATACCAGCCTCTCCCACAGTAACCACAACCTCAACTCCACAAACCTTACCCATTCCCGCACCTTTATACATAACCTCAACCACTAACCCCTCCATCTCACAAGCTGGCACCTCAACCCCTCAAGTTCCTACATTTCAGAGATCACCCCTACCTATAGTTGGTCTGGAGGAATAGCTTGCAAGTCTAAACCAATTGGTACTCAAGCTGCTGGCTGCTGATGATCTCAAATCCAACCAGATCACTCAATTGATGTCAGAGAATGCAGCTCAGAGTCAACAAATAGCCCAACTAACTACGAGAAACGAGGCCAATGAGCTTGCCCTGGTTAGGGCACATAAGGCTCTTCAAACTCAATCAACTACTGCTAGCATCCACTGAGAAGATTGATGAGTTGGAAAAGAAAAGCAAGAAGATCATGTTAAGATTGAAAGGAGGGAAGGAGGAAACATTGAAGATCAAAGGAGATGGAGATGATGATGATGATGACTCAAGTGATGATGAGTCTGATGATGATGATGATGAGGAAGACAAAGATGAGACTGATGAGGAGAAGGCAAAGGATGAAAATAATGATGAAGATTATCCAGCATCTCAACAATCTGATAAGGAGATACGAACCAAGAAGAATCAGGATCAAGGAGCTTCATCATCAGCTCCTCAAGACAAGGATCATCAAGATAAAGATACAAGTAATGATTAACATGTTTATGTAATTTGAACTTATATATACTGAAATGTATTAAATTAATGAAAATGAATGTCGAGTTATGTGAAATGCTATGATGTTTATTAAACTTTGCTATGTTGATCATTCTATCTAGCAGATAAATCTCACCAGGTCGATGAACACAATGTTGCACCTCTCCAGCAAATCAAAACACAGTTTGCTATGATTCTTGATTTGCAGGGGATTATCAGGAGATCAGTAAGTTATGTACCAGAAGAGGGGGAGATCATCCATGACTTATCAGATGAACAGCTTGCAGAGATGTTCAGACTAAACCCCGATGAGATCATCAGAGCCGTACTACAAGTTGATGTTATCAGCGATGAGGAATTGCATGGTGTAGATGAGGTGGAAATAGAGGATGTCACATCTGATTATTATCCACAGTACACTAATAGCAATGGAAAAGTCTTACATGATTTAGGTGAGATGTTTGATAGTGAAACCTTCGATAAGGTAAATGAGAAGGTCACTGAGAAAGAGTTGACTGAGAAGACAACTCAAGTCAATGATGCCGATTTGGAGCAGAGAAAAGCTGAGTAGGCTGCATGTCTGGCTGAGATGAGAAATCAACGTGAACGTCCAAAGCAGAATGCCTACACGAAGTTGTATAAAGTTAGAAGGCATCAGAAGGTGTCAGGAAAAATAATCAGTTGGGCTTATTTTTAGGACTTAAACGTTTATGCTGTCAAAAGAGAGAGGGGGATCGAGTACTACAGACATCCTCATGATCTGACGACTCTTTCGGGTTTTGAGCTGAACAGACTAGCATGTTTAAATCTACTGTATGCAGACTCAAGATAGATTTCAGGATGGTTTGAAAGGGCCTTAAGAAAGAGTATCACACGAAGTGGGTGAACTTCAAACCTCAAGAACCGAGGAGGTTCGTGAGCAAAACTGAAGTTGATCCTATTTCAGGAAGACCAAAGGTAGTTCTGAAGTGGAGACCTCCCAGGACTATGACAAAGATTCCATTGAGGAAAATGCCACAGGACTTCACGCCTCACTTAAAATGGTGGTATTATGACTGGAGGATAGGTGAAGCCGTTATTGTACTGAATTGGAAAGGAAAGATTGAGACGATCAGGGTGTTTGACCCGATATGGCTTACAAACTTTCCTGAGGACGATTTCTACACGTTATACAAGTGGCCACTATTCTATGATACTCTGGCTATTATGCAAGCTTTACAATTCTAGCATGTTATCAGGCTATGCTTCGTGTTTGAGATTCATGCTGGTGTTACAAAGGAAGAAAAGTTCAAGAAGTTTGCTGAATTTTTGAAGAATGTTAGACGATAGAGTGAACTAGGTCCAAGGGAGAGTTTGTTGATACACGATGTCCCTAGTTCATTGTACTTAAATGTTTATGTCTTTCATTCTTACATATGTGTAATACAAGGGTATTTTAGTAACATGATATGTGTTTGAATGTCTATTTGTTGATACATGTGTCCCTAGATTCTGAGTTGAATGTAATATCTTTGTAATGTCTTGATTATATGAAATTGAACGTTGATTAATGAAATACATTTGGTTGTTTATGATATAATGTTTACATATTTCATTAATGGGTTGTGTAATGATTAATTATATAGGTTTGTGGTTGTTTGAATTGGTATGCATATTATTGTAATGATTAACACATTCAAACTTAACATGATGAAGTTATCATGCGAATGGGCCATGCCAATGGACCATACGCATGAATAACTTCATGCGAATGGCTCAGTCGCACGACTGAACCATGAGACTGGATCAGTCGTAAGACTGAAGCATGAGATTGAACCAGTAGTACGACTGAAGGCTCAGTCGTGCGTATGGATCAACCGCATAGCTCAATCGCACGACTGAACCATGCGAATGGTTCAGTCGCACGAATGAGAAACCCTTACCTATAAATACCACTTAATTCGTGGAAAAATGTAACACTTCGAATATTCATAACCCTAGTCGACCCAGAACGTCCAGTTCGTCAATTCCAACTTCATAGAACGTCTGAGATCATTCCAAGTCCATTCTTAACATTTTCTAATCGTTAGGATTGATCTTAATTACGTTCTCCCTAATTGAATTGCCAATCAAATAGGATTCCGCACTATTTGATCAGGTATAACGAAGAATCAGTTAGTACTCCGTATGTACACGGTCCTGACAAGTGGTATCAGAGCCTTGGCTCTTGATTCTTCATTTGATTCAATCAAGTTTTTGTTAAAGTCCACGTTTTTCGCGAAAAGATCCAATCTTTCTGCTCAAAACCGAGTCTTTACGTGTGCATGTTCTGCAAAATCAGTGTTTTTTGACTTACAGCCGTCTAGGGTGTCAAAAAACACGTTTTGGGTCAAAAGTGTGAAAAGTTTCGATCTCTGCAGTCTCAGTCGCACGATTAGCTCAATCGTACGACTGAAGTCCAGTCACCCATTCATTCGACCGATTGAGTCAGTAGCTTCGTCCAATCGCCCGATTGAGTCAATCGCCCAGTTCAGTCGCCCAGTTGAGTCGTTCGGTCTGTTCAGTCGCCCGAGTCTCTCAGTCGCCTATTCAATCGCACGTTTAAGTCCAATCGCATATAGCTAGTGTCGGTCGCATCCCAGTCGCACTCCCCAATCGCATTAGCAGTTTAATTCACAAGTTAAAGTAATAACATAATGGACTCAGAAAACTTTGCAATGTCAGCTGGAAAGGACTCAAGGATACAAAACTTACTTTTACTGGAAAACGAGATAGGGAACCATAACAAGCCACCTAAGCTATTGACTATAGATGAATTTCCACAATGGAGACAACGTTTTGAGATTCATCTTAATGGAGTGGACACGAACTTATGGAACTCTATTGAGGCTGGTTATAACATGCCCGTGGGAGCTGATGGTGTTCCTTTGACTTTAAGTGGACTCACTGATACACAGAAGGTTGCCTACAATGCCGAAAAGAAGACATATGCTATTTTGACCCAGTCCATTCCCAAGGCCATTTTCACCAATACTCAGAGCACAAGCAAAGTAAAAAGTTGATGGAAGCTCTTGAGAAGAGGTATGATGGGAATTCTACTCTAAAGTCCCTAAAGGGTAAAGCGTTGAAGAAGGAGTTTGACAACTTCTCTGCAATTGGGAATGAAAGCTTGGATGAAATTATCGATCGCTTCTATCACTTGATGAGTGAACTTCACACTCATGGAGTAAAGACGTCAATGGAAGACAAAGTTTCAAGCTTGGCAGATGGTCTACCTGAAAAGTGGGATTCATTCATTTCCACTCTGCGATACAACTCAGTTTTAGAGACCTTGGATAAAAATGACTTTATTCTAAAACTGAGAGAGGAAGAAATGCGTCACAAGTACAGGATGAAAAAAGGAGCGTATACACAAGACCCATCACTCTACAATGTAACTCCTACTTCCACTCCTGCTGCAAAGTCGTCTTGAGCACCTCTGCAAACAGCCTTTGTGTCCAATGCATCGTTATCTACTGATCAAGGCTCATCATCTGCAAATGAGTCTCATGGTGCATCTGGGGTTCTACAAAGTCCAATTGTTACTCAATCTGCTAAGTTGATGACAGAAAATTTGGGAAAAGTAACAGTGGAGGTTGCTAAAGAGCACATGGATCTACTTGCTGCAGTTGTGCACTCTTATGATGGTCTGGTGGCGGGTAAGATTGGAAATTGCCATCTTGCTGATGAAGACTACGAGCAAGTAGATGAAAACGAGCTTGAAAGGATGGATATCATGTGGGCTCTTGCAAGTGCTGTCCGGAGAGCCAAGAAGTTTGTGAAGAAAACAAGGCAGAATCTCGTGGCTACTAAAGATACGACCTTTGGTTTTGACAAGTCTAAAGTCACGTGCTTCAACTGTGGAGAAAAGGGTCACTTCAAAAGAGAATGCGTGAAGCCTAAGAAGACTGGGAACGGGAATCCATTCTCCTCGTTCAATAGGCAAGATAAAGATAAGAAGCCAGCATCCACAGGGAATGATTCTAAAGCTATGGTAGCACAAGGAGATGAAGGACAGGACTGGTCCTTTTGGTTCTTATCTGATGGTGAAGCGAACATAGCTTCTGTGGAAGACTTGAACGAAGACTCAGCGAGTGAGGGGGAGAGCTCAGCTGATGTTGATACTGCTGACTTGGAAGAGACGTTTGATGCAGTGGATGAAATTGTCAAGAATGAGCTGAATTCAGAATCTGAAGCTCAACCTGCTTCTCAGAATGCTTTCATGGCTGGAACGTCCACAGCTGCACAGGTACAATCTAAGGATGAATTATTCGCTAAACATGCTTGTGTTGATTGTGATAAATTTAGAGAAAGCATTGACTTAAATTTGCTAGGTTATTAGAACACAATGATAACTTAGTAAATGACTTGAAACTGTGCTCAGAGGCTAATCGAGTGTTAAAACAGAATGAGAGCAGTTATAAAGAAAAGATAGATGCTTTAAAGAAGTAATTAAAGGAAACTGAAGTTGTTGCGTTTAACCAAGAAAATGACATTAAATTCTACTTAAAGACCATTGAAGAGACTAAAAGGGACAAAGCGGTTTTACAAGTAGAAAATGAGTCTTTGAAACAAAAACTACATAGTTTAGCGAGTTCCTCGCACATTTTGAAAAACTTGGTTAAAGAACGCAACAATGGGGAGTGTTTGGGTTACAAGGTTGTTCCACCACCACATGAGATCCTGTTAAACACTAAACAACGTCCAATAAATAATAATCCAATTAAGGATCATGTGGTGACAACTCCTTTGGTTAGTGATCCGGACACAGCAGTTAAACCTGCTTCTCTGGGTGATGATCAGAAAACCTCAGCATCGAGCAATGTCACTGCTGAGAAACGGGTGGAAGAGAATGTCCAAACATCTCTTGGGTTGGATTCAAAGTCTAATGACACACAATCCAAGATGTCTAAAACCACTCAAGTTAAATCAGTTAAAAGTGATAATATTCAGCCTCAAAGACAACTAAACCAAAATGTTAAACAAGTTAAGTTTGTCAAAGAAGGTGAATGTTCAAAGACTAAGACCAAAAAGCCCATTCCTGAGGTCTACTCCCCACCCCACAAGAGAACTCCTAGTCCATTTGAAAGGAGATCCTGTTACTCTTGTGGAAAACGAGGTCACATCTCTTCAAGTTGCCTCGTTATCAGACACCTCGGGTTAAGATTGACTTAGATCACGATGTCAATTAGATACCAAAACAGAGATCTAAGACTCCAGTTAGGTCCAACACACCTGCTAGGTCTTATACCTCACCTCCACACCACAGACAACATAGACATGTCACTGCCAAGTCTGTGATGCATGAGGTGAAACCGGTTTTGGAACCTAAACCAAAGATACAAAAAGTAAGTCAATCTAGTGTCTACCACAAACAATCTTTTCATAAAGACAGTATGTGGAAGGCAAAATCATCAGATGTGTCTGATAGAAATGACAAGTTGAAGGTTGATGTCCCACCAACTGACAAAGGACAGTGGGTTGAGTTCATCATGTGTGATGCCTCTGGGAAACCCAAGCCAGTTAAGGGTTGGGTCCCCCTCCTTAACTAATTGTTTTCAATTATATGCAGGTTGTCCGCTATAGTGCTTCTACGAATACATGGATTGTGGATAGCGGAGCTTCCAGGCATATGACAGGAAACAAGTCTCTCCTTTTAAATGTCAAACAAATTAAAGGGGGACATGTTTCCTTTGCTGGTAACAAAGGAGGATACATTACTGCTCAAGGCGAAGTAGGTAATAAGAAGGTAAGATTTGACAAAGTAAATTTTGTTCAACAACTGGAAAACAATCTGCTGTCAGTGTCTCAGATATGTGACAAGGGCTTCAAAGTTATGTTTGACAATCGCAAATGTTACATACTGAAGAAGGAGATGGAGATTCCAGAGTAGCAGGTTTTGATGTCCGCATCTAGGTACAATGATTTATATGTCTTGGATATGTTTGATGCTTCTACCTCTGAGTCTACAGTTCAATGTTTCCTATCAAAAGCAACAGAGAAGGAATCCATCTCATGGCACAGGAGGATGGGACACATCAATCACAGGAAGATGAATCATCTGATTCACAACAACCTCGTTGAAGGAGTTACTGTCAAGAACTTAAACTTCCTGATTTTTGTGTCTCATGCAAGAAGGGGAAGCAGACCAGGAAATCTCATAAGACCAAGCAAGTTAATTCTATAGAGATGCCCCTGGAGTTGCTACACATGGATCTCTTTGGTCCAGTTAGCACAAAGAGTATCGCAGGAGATTGGTACTGCTTTGTAGTCACAGATGACTACTCAAGATTCACCTGGGTGATGTTTCTGAAAGCTAAATCAGAAACATTTGAATCATTCAAGGTGATCGTCACGACACTGGAGTCACTCTACAACCTGAAGGTAAGGAAGATTCGTTCTGACAATGGCACAGAGTTCAAGAATCAGTGGATGGATGCTTTCTGCAAGGAAAAGGGGATTGTTCATCAGTTCACTTCAGCATACAGCCACAGATGAATGGAGCTGCAGAACGAAAGAATCGGAGCTTGATCAAGACTGCACGAACCATGTTAACTGATTCTAAGCTTCCAGTCCAGTTCTGAAATGAGGCGGTTGCCAATGCTTGCTACACACTTAACCGTGTGTTAGTAGTCAAAAGGAATGGCAAGACTTGCTATGAGCTGCTTCAGAAGCGCAAGCCTAACTTGGAGTATCTGGAACCTTTTGGAGCTCCTTGTACACTGTTGAAGAAGACTCAGGATGGCAAGTTCAGTGAGAAAGCCGATCAAGGAATATTCTTAGGATACATCATACCAGACAAACGAGTTTACAATAACTCGACAGGTCAGGTAGAAGTGTGGTGCAACGTAGATGTTCAGAGATACACCACCCCCCCTGCTGGAAAAGGTCCATCATCATTCTTCGATTATGATGGCTTTTTCAACTCCTTTAATCTTCCTCAGTTTGATTCAGAGATACACCACCCCCCCTGCTGGAAAAGGTCCATCATCATTCTTCGATTATGATGGCTTTTTCAACTCCTTTAATCTTCCTCAGTTTGATTCAGATGATGAGGTTGCTACCAAGATGATGTACGATGTCCTCAACACACCGAATCTGGATTCAAGCAACATCACACCTGCAAACGGTGCCTCAAGTTCTTTGACTCCTGCTCAAGACGAGAGTGATGACTCATCAGGTGATGAAGAAGTAGCTGAACCAGACCTTGATCACAATATTAATAAACAAAGTGGGTCATCAGCTGCTGAACCAGCATTAGGAAATCCGGATACTGAACCTATAGGCACCAATCTTGACTCTGAGGTTGTGGTTCCTTCCACACCAGTGACTAGGATCAGTGTGAATCATCCCCCACGTCTATCATTGGTGATATTCAATCCGGTGTGCAGACGCGAAATCAGCTGTACTCTGCTGATTAGGCTGCAGTCATGGAGAAGGGTTATGTCAATGACGGGGCTTTCTCATGTTTTGTTTCATAAATCGAGCCTAAATACGTCAGTGACGCCCTGAAAGATGAGGCGTGGGTCAATGCTATGCAAGAAGAGCTACTCCAGTTCAAGAAACTTGGAGTCTGGACCCTCATTGACAGGCCAAAAGGAGTTAAAGTGATTGGTACTAAATGGGCACTAAAGTGCAAGAAGGATGACCAAGGTGTTGTTATCAGAAACAAGGCACGCTTGGTTGTTCAGGGATTTAGACAAGTCGAGGGGATCGAATACAATGAAGTGTTTGCACCAGTGGCAAGAATGGAAGCAATTCGGATCTTCCTTGCCTATGCATCGTTTATGAAGATCAAAGTCTATCAGTTGGATGTGAAGAGTGCATTCCTTCATGGGGAAATCCGTGAAGAGGTATATGTCAGTCAACCCGAAGGATTTGAGGATCCGTATCATCGGGACAGAGTCTACAAGCTGGATAAGGCTCTGTGTGGGCTACATCAAGCTCCTCGAGCTTGGTATGAGAAGCTCTCCACCCATCTGTTGAAACACGGTTTTCGCAGGGGTGTGATTGACTGTACATTGTTCATCAAAGAAAAGGATGGTGATTTGCTTATGGTGCAGATCTACGTGGATGACATCATCTTTGGGTCTAGGAATGAAGCATTGTGCAAAGAGTTCGAATCTGTGATGAAGGCAGAATTCGAAATGAGTGCCATGGGAGAAATGAAGTTCTTCCTAGGATTACAGGTGGATCAAACACCAACCGGTATTTTCCTCCATCAGACCAAGTATGTCGGTGATATTCTGAGTCGGTTTGATATGGAGAATGTTTCTACTTCCGGTACCCCTCTCGCCACAAATCATGATGTGGCTCCTAATGAGAATGGGGATTTGGTGGATGCCACTATGTATCGTGGGATGATCGGATCTCTTATGTACCTCACTGCCTCGCGTCCAGATATTATGTATGCCACATGTCTATGTTCTAGATATCAAGCGAAGCCAAAAGTGAATCACCTGATTGGGGTGAAAAGGATTTTCCGTTATCTGAAGGGTACTCCAACACTGGGGTTGTGGTATCCTCATGATGATGGCTTTGAGCTTACCGCGTACAGCGATTCAGACTATGGTGGTTGCAAGATGAACTTCAAGTCTACATCAGCAGGGTGTCAGTTCTTTGAAGACGATTAGTCACGTGGCAATGCAAGAAGCAGACCTCGGTTGCTTTATCAACCTGTGAAGCTGAATATGTTGCTGCTGCAAGTTGCTGCTCTCAGATCATCTGGATCCAACAGCAAATGCGCGACTACGGTTTGCAATTTTCTAACACCCCTATTTATGTTGATAATTCTGCTGCCATAGCTGTTACTAAAAATCTGTTCAACATCCAAAAACAAAACACATCGGCATTAAAAATCATTTCATACGCGATTGCTATGAAAAACAATTGATTGATGTGATTAAAATTAACACGGATTTTCAGCGCGCTGACTCTACACCAAACCATTTGATAAACCTAGATTTTTCTATCTGCTAGAGGTCAACGACGTTAAAAAGAAAAGTGATGTGATTGCGGAAGAAGCAGATACATAGTCCGACTCGTGTTTATTTGTTTATTTTTCTGTTAATTTTATTTTATTTTTTTTAATTTCCTTGTTATATAAAATCCAAAACACAAAAAGATTTTCTGTTTTAGTATTTTAGGGGGAGATTTATTTCAGTATTCATTTATTTAAAAAAAAGGGGGAAGGTGAGTAAAGCTGAAAAAGCAATAGACAACTAAACTGGAAATGTGACTCGAAAATTTGGAAGTGATAGTACACAGGCATCGAGTTACTCGGAACATCAAAATGGTTTTCAGTTCAAAAATGTTAATTAAGTCTAACAAAATGGGAAAATGATAGTACGTTTGACTGGTATTGTAATCACTCGGAGAAAGTAGATCTAGGGTTATGCAAATACATCATACGATGTGTCAGTAGATTCAACACAATAGATCATTAGACAGCATCAATGAACTCGCTTAAACTAAACTTATTCGACAAGTTGTGGGTTTTCATGGTATCCCTGGTCTGCACAATCAATCAATTTCCAATAAGGGGTGAGGAGCAAGCAACTGCCACAAATGTGAGCAAAGACCTGAAAAACAGAGCAAAAGATGACAAAAGTCATTAAAAATAATGTATATCCAAACATACTACTCTAAGAAGAAAAATAGTGCAAGGCCCCGATCCCGGGAACCTCACAGTTGGTCTTTCATCGCATATATTTAAATAAAACAATGCAGCGGAAACATTCGAGATAACTTTTCTTTTTACTATAAGTACTTTTGCCATTTAATACAACGTACGTCATGTACAAAACATCTAATGTTTCATTACATCCCAAAAGCACCATTACAAAGATTTCATCTTTTCTGTGTACAAAACGGTCATAAACAGTGACCTCTAATATAAGAACATAAAAATTCTTCGTCATAAAGAATATTCCTTAAGTACTCCCGTACATCGGAAGTCTCAAGGAACTCTTGACACTCTCATGCAACATACTTTGTTGCATGTATTATGCACCCCCACTTCCAGTGCGGGTAGCATTATTAAAAGGAGAATGCCATCCCAAAAGAGCTGAGTAGCCGCCTCGTGCCATCCTCAGCAACCCTACCTGCCAACTGGAAACACATAAAAAGTCAGCGTTGCTGAGTGGGTTCTAGTTTTATAGGTAGTATATAAAAATACTATTTTCTGTATTATACTATTATGTACTGTATATGCGAGCACGCATCAGCTGTATGAACAAATAACATTCGTTCCTGGTACTATATGCCTTGTCTGTAAACTTTATCTTTATGTTTCACTTTCTATGTGGACCAGTGAGCGATACCCCAACTATGTGCGCGATGGGAAACGGATGACGGGCCATCTATATACCCCGAAGGGTCAACTGTGTTCCCTCGAAAGGGCTATGTGTATCCCCCGAAGGGTCAACTGTGTTCCCTCGAAAGGGCTATGGGTATCCCCCGAAGGGTCAACTGTATTCCCTCGAAAGGGCTATGGGTACTATGTACAAGGCCGACCCGATCATCCGGGGCACGCCCCAAAGGTCCTGCCAATCTCAATCGATTGGCCCTGTGTGCGTCAATGGGTAGCTAGCCCGCCACACAGTTGAGCTAACGACACACAGTCGTGTAACTCCTATATGCTTGCAAGACTTGTTAACTTTTATTAATGGTCCTTCACTTTCTTTATTACTCTTTCACTGTGCTTTACATAATACTTTCATTTTATCTATTAGTGATAACATGTAAAACTGTGGAAGGATAGACATGCATCAATCGAGGAACATCGGTATTTACTATTCATCAGTCATTACTATTATATAAGGCTACATCATACTTGGCCTACATACATCATACATACACTTCTCTCCACATTCACATCAGCCCTATTTGGGCGATTGAACATACCCCAGTCGCATGGCCTCCATGCGACTGAGTCATGCGAATGGGCATCTATGCGACTGAATCCTCAGTCGTACGTCTGTACCACTATGCGAATGGGTCTATGCGACTGAATCCTCAGTCGTACGTCTGTACTATTAGGCGAATGGATCTATGCGACTGAATCCTCAGTCGTACGTCTGTACCACTATGCGAATGGGTCTATGCGACTGAATCCTCAGTCGTACGTCTGTACTATTAGGCGAATGGATCTATGCGACTGAACCCTCAGTCGTACGTCTGTACTATTAGGCGAATGGATCTATGCGACTGAACCCTCAGTCGCATGGCCTGTCATGCGACTGAGCTCCAATCGTACGACTGAGCCTCAATCGTACGATTGAACATCAGTCCTTTCTCAATCGTGCGACTGGCCCTTCAGTCGCATAACCCTAACTGGGCAGCGACTGAAGTTCATCACGAGCAGCAGCCGCGACACTCGGCTGAAAAACCCTTTTAAACTCCATTCAAGCCCAGATTAACCCTCCCAAACCTTAGGGAATCATACTAGGACATCATATAAACATGTGGAGGTCCTAAATCATACTTTAAACACATTATCAAGATTTGACCCAAATGGGTCAACTATACACTTTTACAAAACTAGGGTTTAGATGTGTTCCAGCCCCAAAATCGTTTGAAAACATGTAAATGAGGGGTCCTAGAACTCACATTATCAGGTTGGAGTTGAAGAGCTTCGACTTGACTAGCTTCTCGACAAAATCCGAGCCTGAATCACCCCGTTCTCTCTTTTCTTTCTCTGCTCTGTCGCTCTCTGCTCTTTCCCCGACTGAAACGTGTGAGTGTTGGGGAAAGAAGAGAGCTGCTCCTCTTTTATAGGTACAGCTCAGTCGCCCAAAGTCCAGGGGAGACTGGACTTCAGTGCATGAACACCGTACGACTGGGACTCCAGTCGCATGAGTTCCATGCGGTTGAACCTTCAGTCGGGCGATTGAACTCCATTCGTACGGTTGAGCTTCAATCGTCCTTCGGTTGTGCGTTTGAACACCATGCGACTGGACTTCCAGTCGCACGACTCACATGCGACTGAGACTCAGTCGCATACCACTCCAAAAGTCGAACTTCCAGGTGTTACAAGTCCACCCCCCTTATTTAGGTTTCGTCCTCGAAACTGTTATTCCTCGAACAATCGTGGGTAAAGCTGTCTCATTTCTTCTTCGGTTTCCCACATTGATTCGGATCCCTTCCTGTACCGCCACTGTACACGCACAAG
The DNA here is from genome assembly GCA_024085815.1 of Flaveria linearis. Classification (NCBI taxonomy): domain Eukaryota; kingdom Viridiplantae; phylum Streptophyta; class Magnoliopsida; order Asterales; family Asteraceae; genus Flaveria; species Flaveria linearis. Next base: position 69,999,281 of record CM044002.1, on the reverse strand, counting down.
GGGAACCACTTTATTTCTTAACCTCTTCTCCTTGCGATCGACGATCGCCACTGGTTGCTCTACATAGTTGAGCCGTTCGTCTACTTCAATATCTTCCAGTGGAATGATCAGATCCTCGTCTGCCAAACATTTCCTCAGATGAGATACGTGGAAGGTCGGGTGAATTCCACTTAACTCATCTGGTAAATCCAACCTATAAGCCACCTCTCCTACTCGAGCAACGATTCGGAAAGGGCCTATATACCGCGGAATTAACTTGCCTCGCTTCCGGAACCGAATGATACCCTTCCAGGGTGAGACCTTCAACATAACCCGATCTCCTACTTGGAACTCAATCGGCCTGCGTCATTTGTCAGCGTACGACTTCTGTCTGTCTTTGGCTGCTTTCATATAAGCTTTGATCTTTTCAAGCTTCTCAGTCGTAGCCTCGATCACTTCGACGCTTCCCAACTCTTTCTGACCAATATCACCCCAACAGACGGGTGTCCTGCATCTCCTACCGTATAGCATCTCATAGGGTGGCATGCCAATACTGGCATGATAACTATTATTGTATGAGAATTTGGCTAACGGCAGGTGGTCATCCCAACTTCCCCCGAAGTCAATAACACATGCCCGAAGCATGTCCTCCAAAGTCTGAATGGTCCTTTCGGACTGACCATCAATTTGAGGATGATAAGCCGTGCTAATATGTAACCTCGTCCCCATAGCATCATGGAATTTCTTCTAGAATTTGGAGGTAAACCGGGTGTCGCGATCTGACACAATCGACACCGGTACACCATGACGAGTCACAATCTCTTTGATGAAAAGATCGGCCAACCTTTCGGATGAATATGTCTCGCGCATCGGTAGGAAGTGAGCACTCTTTGTCAGACGATCCACAATCACCCATATAGTATCATACCCTTTCGGGGTACGTGGCAGCTTTGTGATAAAATCCATGGTGATGTGTTCCCACTTCCATTCCGGAATATCCAAGGGTTGAATCTTTCCATACGGCTTCTGGTGCTCGGCCTTCACTTGCAGACAAGTAAGGCACTTACTCACCTACTCCACCACGTCACATTTCATACCCGGCCACCAATAATCTTTCTTCATGTCTTGGTACATCTTGGTGGCACCAGGATGAATAGAGTATCGAGACTTATGAGCTTCATCCATAATCCTCATTCGCAGACCCCCAAGACAAGGAATCCACATACGCCCAAACCGGGTTCTAACACCCGTTGCGTTCTCACCCAACTCCGCTACCAGACCTCTCATTCGTTCAGAGTTAAGATGTTCGTCTTTCAAAGCCTTATCTTGGAACTCTTTGACCTATCTCATCACGTCAGAGGTCATGATTAGCTGGTACGCCTTCACCCGAATTGGTTCGGGCCTCTCTTTTCGGCTAAGGGCATCCGCCACCACGTTGGCTTTGCCCGAATGGTAATGGATCTCACAATCATAGTCCTTTATAAGCTCCAACCATCGCCGTTGCCTCATATTCAGATCTTTTTGCTCGAAGAAATACTTCAAGCTCTTGTGGTCGGTAAAGATGGTGCACTTCGTTCCGTAGAGATAGTGCCTCCAAATCTTCAATGCGAAGACCACAGCTGCTAGCTCCAAGTCATGAGTAGGGTAATTAACCTCATGGACTTTCAACTGCCGGGATGCATAAGCTATAACCTTTCCCCTCTGCATCAACACCCATCCCAATCCCGAATAAGAAGCATCAGAATAAACCACTAGATCTTCGCTTCCCTCGGGTAGTGACAGAACTGGAGCTTGGGTCAATCTCGTCTTCAGTTCTTCAAACGCCTTTTCTTGAGCTTGACCCCATATAAATTTCACGTCTTTCTGGGTCAACTTGGTTAGTGGAGAAGCGATTTTTGAAAAGTCTTGGATAAACCTTCGGTAGTAGCCCGCCAGACCCAAGAAGCTTTGGATCTCAGATGGCGTCTTTGGAGACTTCCATTGCATCACCGCTTCCACCTTTGCCGGATCAACCATAATTCCATCCGGACTTACCACGTGACCCAAGAATTGAACTTTGCGTAGCCAGAAAGCACATTTGGAGAACTTAGCATACAGCTTCTCCCTTCTTAAAGTCTCAACACCTCCCGGATGTGACCGGCATGCTCTTCTTCGCTCCTCGAATAAATCAAGATATCATCGATGAACACAATCACTGATTTATCCAACATTGGCCGGCACACCCTGTTCATCAGATCCATAAAAGCAGCTGGCGCATTGGTCAAACCAAAAGACATGACGAGGAACTCATAGTGACCGTAGCGCGTACGAAAAGCTATCTTAGGGATATCCTGCTCCTTCACCTTCAGTTGATGGTAGCCTGATCGAAGATCTATTCGTGAAAACCAACTAGCACCCTGAAGTTGATCAAACAAGTCGTCGATTCTCGGCAAGGGGTATCTGTTCTTTACCGTCAACTTATTCAGCTCGCGGTAGTCGATGCACATCCTCATACTTCCGTCCTTCTTCTTTACGAACAGGACCGGAGCACCCCAAGGTGAGATACTCGGTCGAATAAACCCCTTATCCAGCAGCTCTTGTAACTGCTCCATCAACTCTTTCATCTCTGTCGGGGCCAATCGATACGGTGCTTTGGCAACAGGTTGGGCGCCTGGTATCATATCTATTTGGAACTCGATCTCTCTGTCAGGTGGCAATCCCGATAAGTCTTCCGGGAACACGTCTGGGAACTCACGCACAACCGGAACATCAGACAGTCGTGGTGTTAGCGTTTCTACATCTTTTACGTAACATAAGAAGGCGCTACATCCATGCCTCATACATTTCCCCGTCACTGCCATCGAGATCACCTTCGGAATCGTAGTAACCCGATCCCCATAAACTGTCACTGAACTACCATCGGGCGCTGTCAAACTGATCATCTTCTTGCGACACACAATGTTCGCCTCAAAATCCGCCAACCAATCCATTCCGAGCACCAAATCGAAACCACCCAACGTCATCGCAAACGGTCTAACCGGAAATTTATGGCCCCTATTCCACATCACAACCCTCTATTACCTCGAAAATCCTGGTAGTTTTACCTATAGCAGTCTCTACATCAAACGGTATATCTACACGTCTACTACTAACGGGCAATTTGGCACAGAAAACAACAGAAATAAAACTCCTACTGGCACCCGAATCAAATAATACAGAGGCTAGAGTTTGGGTCACCAGAAACGTACTGGACACTACATCGGGGTCCGTCCTAGCCTCTTCCTGCGTCATTGTGAATGCCCTGGCGCTTGCTCTCGGACCTTCACTTCCCGTCTTCTTTACCCCTGAAGCCTCAGCCCTCGGCTTCTTACAGTCTCTGGCGATGTGGCCAGGTTGACCACACCTGAAACATACGTTCATCCCCAATCTGCATTCCCCACCGTGTTCTCTCCCGCATTTACCACACTTCTTTCCTCCTGAACTTGACGTGACCACACGGCGGTCATCCACCCACGTCTTCTTATTACTCGTCGAAGTATCACCTCGACTAAACCTCTTTCCCCGCCAGTTTCTCTCTCCACCTTCCTTCTTGCTACCCTCAGCCTTTACCAACGCAGCCCGTTCATCGTATAACCTTCCCGCCAAATCCACTGCCGACCTGAAAGTGCTCGGTCGGGCAGAAATCAAATGCCAACGAATTTCAGCTGGCAACCCTGAATATACCGGTTGATCTTTCGAGACACCGGCATCACTTGTTCTAGCACAACCGCGCCATGTCGTTAAACTTGGTGGTGTATTGTTGGTGGGTCATCGTCCCCGCCTCCAACTGCTGGAACTCTCTCTCAACTCTGTCCATTTCCCGACGAGGACTGAACTCCTCGATCACCATTTTCTTCAACTCAGACCACTTCATCTTCCCAATAGTCCTGCTACCCTCGGCCTGGACAATATTGTCCCACCAGCACAAAGCCGTCCCCGTAAAGGAGTGGGTAGCAAACTTCACCTTCTTGTCCTCTTGGCAATCACTAATATCGAGGACCGCCTCCATTTCTCTCACCCATTGGTGAGCATCTGCAGCCGTACTAGAACCATCAAAAGTCGGGGGCTTGCACCTCATAAATGCCCCGTAGTTACAACCCCGGGCTGTCTCCCATACATGCTCTTCTTCCTCTTCCTCTTCATCATCAGATAGAACCGTTTCCGGCTCCGTTCGTTGTTGCCTTCTTGAGGACCTATTCCTTTCTCTTCTATCACCTTCTCTGACAGCTTTAATCACTTCGGTCACTACAGATGGTAAGATTGTCTGCATGACCTGGTGCACCTCTTCCACCACTGCCTCTTTTACCGAGGCTCTCAAGTTGGCGCTTTCGTCTGCATCCTCCTGATGAGGGGTCTCGTTTTCCTCATGCACTACCTTCTCTACCCTAGGTCTTCCTCTCGTGGCACGCGGTTCAACACCACGTCCACCACCACGTGAAGCTTTAGATGATCTACCACCGACCATCTTCTATCACACTGAAAGATTCAAACACCAACACGGTCATTCAAGGAAATAGCTCAGTTTATGTTAAGTATAGTAAGTCCCTAATTACAGTGGCCAGTTGTGATTAGCCACTTACTTTACTCTTCGCACCCCGAGCATTACCTGTCCTGACTACATTAGTATCTAAGTCTAACAGTACACATAAACACACATCATGCGCACGTAATCATGATTAACTTTAAGAAAATACCTGATGGCACGCAGCTACTCAGATGGCATTCTTCCCTTTTTCTGTCCCAATTTCAGTTTAAGTTTAGGTTTATTTTGAAAATTTACCCATTTCACTTAAACTTTGGCTCTGATACCAACTTGTAAGGCCCCGATCCCGGCAACCTCACAGTTGGTCTTTCATCGCATATATTTAAATAAAACAATGCAGCGGAAACATTCGAGATAACTTTTCTTTTTACTATAAGTACTTTTGCCATTTAATACAACGTACGTCATGTACAAAACATCTAATGTTGCATTACATCATAAAAGCACTATTACAAAAGATTTCATCTTTTCTGTGTACAAAACGGTCATAAACAGTGACCTCTAATATAAGAACATAAAAATTCTTCGTCATAAAGAATATTCCTTAAGTACTCCCGTACATCGGAAGTCTCAAGAAACTCTTGACACTCTCATGCAACATACTTTGTTGCATGTATTATGCACCCCCACTTCCAGTGCGGGTAGCATTATCAAAAGGAGAATGCCATCCCAAAAGAGCTGAGTAGCCATCCTCAGCAACCCTACCTGCCAACTGGAAACACATAAAAAGTCAGCGTTGCTGAGTGAGTTCTAGTTTTATAGGTAGTATATAAAAATACTCTTTTCTGTATTATACTATACTGTACTGTATATGCGAGCACGCATCAGCTGTATGAACAATAACATTCGTTCCTGGTACTATATGCCTTGTCTGTAAACTTTATCTTTATGTTTCACTTTCTATGTGGACCAGTGAGCGATACCCCAACTATGTGCGCGGTGGGAAACGGATGACGGGCCATCTATATACCCCGAAGGGTCAACTGTGTTCCCTCGAAAGGGCTATGTGTATCCCCCGAAGGGTCAACTGTGTTCCCTCGAAAGGGCTATGGGTATCCCCCGAAGGGTCAACTGTATTCCCTCGAAAGGGCTATGGGTACTATGTACAAGGCCGACCTGATCATCCGGGGCACGCCCCAAAGGTCCTGCCAATCTCATTCGATTGGCCCTGTGTGCGTCAATGGGTAGCTAGCCCGCCACACAGTTGAGCTAACGACACACAGTCGTGTAACTCCTATATGCTTGCAAGACTTGTTAACTTTTATTAATGTTCCTTCACTTTCTTTATTACTCTTTCACTGTGCTTTACATAATACTTTCATTTTATCTATTAGTGATAACATGTAAAACTGTGGAAGGATAGACATGCATCAATCGAGGAACATCGGTATTTACTATTCATCAGTCATTACTATTATATAAGGCTACATCATACTTGGCCTACATACATCATACATACACTTCTCTCCACATTCACATCAGCCCTATTTGGGCGATTGAACATACCCCAGTCGCATGGCCTCCATGCGACTGAGTCATGCAAATGGGCATCTATGCGACTGAATCCTCAGTCGTATGTCTGTACCACTATGCGAATGGGTCTATGCGACTGAATCCTCAGTCGTACGTCTGTACTATTAGGCGAATGGATCTATGCGACTGAATCCTCAGTCGTACGTCTGTACCACTATGCGAATGGGTCTATGCGACTGAATCCTCAGTTGTACGTCTTACTATTAGGCGAATGGATCTATGCGACTGAACCCTCAGTCGTACGTCTATACTATTAGGCGAATGGATCTATGCGACTGAACCCTCAGTCGCATGGCCTGTCATGCGACTGAGCTCCAATCGTACGACTGAGCCTCAATCGTACGATTGAACATCAGTCCTTTCTCAATCGTGCGACTGGCCCTTCAGTCGCATAACCCTAACTGGGCAGCGACTGAAGTTCATCACGAGCAGCAGCCGCGACACTCGGCTGAAAAACCCCTTTAAACTCCATTCAAGCCCAGATTAACCCTCCCAAACCTTAGGGAATCATACTAGGACATCATATAAACATGTGGAGGTCCTAAATCATACTTTAAACACATTATCAAGATTTGACCCAAATGGGTCAACTATACACTTTTACAAAACTAGGGTTTAGATGTGTTCCAGCCCCAAAATCGTTTGAAAACATGTAAATGAGGGGTCCAAGAACTCACATTATCAGGTTGGAGTTGAAGAGCTTCGACTTGACTAGCTTCTCGACAAAATCCGAGCCTGAATCACCCCGTTCTCTCTTTTCTTTCTCTGCTCTGTCGCTCTCTGCTCTTTCCCCGACTGAAATGTGTGAGTGTTGGGGAAAGAAGAGAGTTGCTCCTCTTTTATAGGTACAGCTCAGTCGCCCAAAGTCCAGGGGTGACTGGACCTTCAGTCGCATGAACACCGTGCGACTGGGACTCCAGTCGCATGAGTTCCATGCGGTTGAACCTTCAGTCGGGCGATTGAACTCCATTCGTACGGTTGAGCTTCAATCGTCCTTCGGTTGGGCGTTTGAACACCATGCGACTGGACCTCCAGTCGCACGAATCACATGCGACTGAGACTCAGTCGCATACCACTCCAAAAGTCAAACTTCCGGGTGTTACAAATAGGTATTGCGCCTCTCTGCTGTGCGATGGCACTGACCTGAGGCTTAGCATAACCTATTCGTTCTAAGAATTCATTGTTGTTTGTGCCTCTCTGCTGTGCGATGGCACTGACTTGAGGCTTAGCATCTCTTTGAAAATTCTTAGAACCAATTCTTCTAAGTCCCAAGACCGCTCAAAAATCTCCTGAGGAAGATTGATTACCATATACCTGTGAAACGCACAAATACTTGTTGACCTAATTCATCTAATTAATCACTAATGTGTGTCAAAAGTCTGTGTATGGATTTAAGTGGACAAATATACTGACAATCATCGTGACTGCAAAGCCTGATGTTCAAAATCAATAAGTATGGCATATTAGTTCAAACATGATTCCCAGTTAGTTCTTAGAAGTCTTAGATAAGCACAGTGATATTTTATCATGCTAAGTGTAATAAGCACTCAATGTTCCAAGTGATGGTGTATATGCCTATCTGATTCCAAAAGAGTCTGTTCCAGATAAAATGTAAATGCTAATAAGCTACACAAACTTGCCCCAACAAAAACCACAAAAACATGTTCATTCTATTCGTAGTTTAAGATTTTTCAATTTTTTAGTATAATGTGTCAATGTCGGACTGTGTGTATTGTTATGTGCTAAACGTCACCAAATGTGCTTAACGTTTACTTAAACAAATTGTTTCTGAAAGGTTAAAAGGATCACGTCTGAGGTGATCGGGTGGATAAATGGATCACGTCTGAGGTGATCGGGTGGATAAATGGATCACATCTGAGGTGATCAGTGAATGTGTTGTTTTTAAAAGTGATCATGTCTGAGATGATCAAAAGATTATAATGTCTTATCAATTGGTTAAGAAAACTAAGGGTCGGTCCATAACTTGACAAAAATGGCACAAGTATAGCCCAATCGCACAACTGAATCTGATCTGACCCAGTCGTACGAAGGGTATACGATTGAACCCAATCGTAAGATTGAGACATGCGAATGAGCGCAATCGGCCGATTGAAGATGACCGAATAGGCCAAGCATGTGAATGGAGGTAAACCATGCGATTGGAACGAGTCGAATGAGTGAATCGTACGACTCAACTTCAGTCGCACGACTAAGTCATGCGACTAGTCTCAATCGTACAACTGGAGGTTGAGTCGGCCGACTGAACTGAGTCTGTCTATAACTAGATCCCTCAGTCGATCGCAGACCTCATTCGCCCTAAATCTCCAATTCGCACCGTTACTCTGCCAAATTTTCGTTTGACCTTTAATCTTTGTGATATCCGATTTCTGACCATTTGGATTTGTTACACAGGTAATACGCGACACAAGGATGAATCAAAATATCAAAATTGATTCGAAATCAGTCCGCATTTGCCCTAAATGTTGAACCGTAACAAATCTGAACAATAAACTACTTTAAACACTTAAAAAGTTACAATCAATGATTTAGGTAGTTTAAATACATGATTGCGAGTTCAATGAACGTAAGCTTAATGTCTAATTCATAAAACTGATCAATCTGAACTGAAATAGTGCCGTTCTGTACTCAATGCGACTGGTCACCCAGGATGAACTTCAATCGTATGATTGAACCGGACGACTCATTCAATCGTACGAATAAAGATTACGAATGGATTAAAGTCCAGTCGCACATATGACCATCCGACTTAACCCAGTCGCACAGTGCAATCGCACGATTGAACTAAACTGTTTTCTGATTTAGTCAAACTCTGTTTTACATGTTTCTAACGTGTGTTTGCTATTGATTACAGGAATATGGCTAATAGGTGGACCATAAATCCAAAGCACAACATTTGTGCTCATTTGGATTCCACCTCGAAGAACGGTGGTGATTTTTCTGGTATTATTGACTTCTTGAGGAGATCTCGGATTTTCAGAGCTATATCTACACCGTGTACTCCCTATCAGTCGTTACATCAGTCGTTTTGGGAGGGAGCTACAGTTGACCGATCAGTGGAGCCCTACTGCATTCGAAGTACTATCTTCGGTAGGGAGATTGAGATTACGGCCGCTGATATCAGGAGGGTATTGGGCTTCGGAGATGATGAGACTCACCCACTCAAGCTCCACCCTCTTACAGTTCGTGGATGCTTTCTGAGGATCGGGTACTGTGGGGCTATAAACTCAGGTGTGCTAAACAAGAGCAACCTGAGCCCCCAGTACAAGTACTTAGCGCATGTCATTCTGAAGTGCATCGCGTCCAGGAGGGGTGGTTTTGATGACTTGTCAGACCAGATTCAGAATGCCTACGTTGCATTGGTCCTCAACCACCCATTCAGCTTCTCCAACCAGATTCAGAATGCCTACGTTGCATTGAGGCCAAGGGGAAGGAAGGGTTCTGCATGTACCCCAGATTTTTACAGCTCATATTTGATGAGAAACTGCCCGACCTTCCCAAAGACAAGAGTGATGCTGTGCCTCTGGAGATTATGGATGACACCACCCTGGGTCGGATGAAGGTGTACAGAGGCAAGCAAGTAAAGCCTGTGCTCAAGAGGTTGATTGGGCATCTGGCCCGGGCTGATTATGTTGCCCCAGGAGACGCAAGTGGCGTCATGATGATAGTGGATCGGATACTGAAGTGATAGCTATATCATCAGATGATTCTGATGATGATGATAGCCACGATGGCGATGATAGGCCAGTTACATCTGAGGGCCCCTCTACACATACAGCCCAGCCATCCCCTCATACTGACACTACAGCTGCTGGGTTTGTACCTCACTTCAATCCACCTGATGATGAAGAGGAAGAGAGTGAGGAAGAGGGTTTGACCCAAAGGCATGGCAGCAAGGTATTTTCCACGGAGAAGGGTCTGAGGGTTGTTGGAGGACAGACGTGCACATCAGGGGTAACACAAACAGAGTCTGATCCAGCCTACTCCCTTGATGAGCCCAGTACACGAGATGGAGCCCCGGTATCTACTGGGAAGAGGAGGAAAATCATGGCTAGACCGCATGGTAAGAAGGGAAAGCGAATTAGATTCACCACCTCCGTCTCTACCCCAGCCACCACATCCATCACATCCCAAACACCCCAAACCACCACCACTACTAAACCTCCACCTCATACTCACATATCTACTACCACCACCACTGTACCCCCTACTACATCATTCCCATCGCCTCCCATATTCACCACAGCCACCACAACCACCACCACTCACCAAACCCAACCCTCATCTGCACTCTCGAGCCCAGTTATACCACCTGTCTCTGTGGTTGAGCAACTTGCTGCACTGAACAGCATGGTGCTCCAGTTGCTAGCCTCCAACAAGGCTAAAACGGCTCAGATTCTACAGCTTCAAGAGCAAAGTTCTACACAAACAGCTGAGATTGAGAGACTGAGGGAGTTGACATCTTCACAAGCCCAGTTGATCACTGCACAGACTGATCAGATCATAGGCTTGCTTCAACATGAGGCTGAGACTGATGAGAAGATGGAGAAGCTGGAGGCGGCCCACAAGACTCTATTGCTAAAGCTGAAAAGCACTCAGAGTGAGCCCCTCAAGATCAGGGAAGGTGATGGTGATGATGATGATGATGATGAGGACGATGATGATGAGGATGACGACAATGATGATGATGATAGTGATGAAAGTGATGATGGTGACGAGAAGAAGGATGATGAGGAAGGTGAAGGAGGAGAGACAATAGGAGATCATAGCGATGATGCAGCAGATGAGAGGCGTTCTAAACATCGTCAAGATCAAGGACCCTCTCCGTCTGCTCCAACTGAAGAAACTCCATAGATTCAAGATAAAAGTACTGTTTAGTTATTCATGTTTATGTATTTAACAGACTTTTGTATTTGAAATTATGTAACATTTATGTAATGAATGTTTATATCTTTTGTTAATGATTGTGCTTGATTATTCACTAACAGATATTGTGTTTCATGTTTAAATCAAGCAGATCCAAACTTCCAACGCCATGTATACGATGTCGAACCCCTACAGCAGGTCAAGAGTCAGTTAACAATGATTCTTGATCTGCAGGGTATCGTGAGAAGATTGGTTGAGTATACCCCTGAGGAGGGTGAGATTATTCATAGCTTCACAAAGGAGCAGTTGGCTGAGATATTCAAGCTTAACACCGATGAGATTGTGAAAGATGCTCCTGAAGTCCAAGTTGACAGTGATGAAGAGCTACACGATATAGATGAGTTTGAGATCGAGGACATCACTGATCAGCATTACCCAGAGTATACAGACGCTGTAGGTCACGCCATTCCAAATTTGGATGACAACCTAGTAAGTGAGACATTTGACACTCTGGAAAAAATGGAAGCAGAGAATGACAAACAAGAGGATACAACCCGAGCTATTGAAGAAGAAGTCAAAGAAAGAAAAGCTGAGTGGGCTGCATGTTTTGCAGAGCTTCGTGCCCAGAGAGATGCTCCAAAGTCTGATGCCTACACCAAACTCTATAGAGTGAAGAAACATCAGAAGGTGTCTAGCAAGATCATATCTTGGGCGTATTTTGAGGACCTTAACGCATATGCAGTTAAGTGGGAGAAAGGTATCGAGTACTTTAGATTCCCACACGATTTAAAGACTCTACCTGGTTTTGAGCTCAACCAACTAGAAAAGTTGTTGTATGCTGATCCGAGGAAGATGTCAGGTTGGTTTGAGGCTGCTTTAAAGAGAGAGTACCACACCCGGTGGGTAAACTTCAGACCTCAGCAAGGTACGAGATATATTCATAAATCTGAAGTGGATCCACGGACCGGGAGGCCTAAGATTGTGTTGAAGTGGCGTCCTCCGCGCACCATGTCGAAGATCCCTCTAAGGGAAATGGCTCAGGACATCACTCCACACTTCAAGTGGTGGTACTACGATTGGCGAACGGCTGAAGCAGTCATAGTGTTGAACAGAGATGGACAGATGGATGTCTGATGGGTTTGTTAGAACACAAAATCCATGTTTAACCTTTTAAACATTCTGAAAACACAGCGGATGTATGGCTTTTAAAAACGATTTTTAAAGCTGAAAATCTCATGTTCTATATGTTCATTTATTATGAAAAACAAACCCAAATCGTAAGGATCATTCTTATGTGATTAGACAAGCTATGTGTGCATAAAATAACACAATATGGCAACCTCAAAGGGCTGCCATAAACTACCTCCTTCCAGCAGCAAGAAAACGTCCAAGAGAAGGAGATTTGTGATGCTTAAACGGCCAAGAACTCAAGTGTAGAGGTCCTTAAATGATTACTCCCACAAGGCTCCAAGTAGGCTTCTTAGTTCTTGATTTTGAACACCAAAAACTCAGAAAGAGAGCTGCCAAAAGAGCTTCCAAATCCGTGAGTTTCCAGCAGCAAGTTTGATGATGTAGGAAGATGAAATCGACCCCAAGGTTCCAAGAAGAGGAACCCTCAAGTGTTTATACCCCAAGCCCCTTGCAAACACCCTCTAGTTAGGAAGATAACACCTCAAGAAAAGCTCTCAATGACCCTCTTTCTGCTGCTGAATTCGTAATTCTTAGAGAGAGAGGAGAGAGTTTCTCTTGGTTTGCATGTCTTTGAAAATGAAGAGAGTAAAGATGAGTTAAAGGCTGGTCAATGTTGTGTGTGTTTCAAGACTAAAGGGGTCCAATGAGATCAAAGGGAGGGGGACGGCCAAGACAAGGAGTTCAAATGTTTTCCCCCAACACTACATCTAAAATTCAGCCTCATATCACACATTAAAATGTCATTGTCTAGACTTATGTTAAATATGACATATGTCCCTTTTAATTAAACAATTTAATTAAGGTATACTCATATATTATTATTGTTATTTAAATCCCTTTTAAATAACAAGAATAACAATAAATTCATCAACAAATTATCCTTATAATTTGTTCCATCTCTCATGCAAGTTATTTAGAAAACCCATTTTCTAAATTTGGTGTAAATATTTAATTGCTTGATCATATCATCAATTAAATATTAATTGGTGTTTGCTAAGCTTGTTATTAGGTATAACCCGACTTGTATCATGACGTACTAACCACATCAATATTTTATGTGTCTTGGGCATATAGAATCCTACAATCTCCCACTTGCCCAAGATTCATAGAAGATTGATGCAAGCAGTAAATACCGCCTAACAACGGTTTACTACCCTTAATACGCATGACTTATGGCCATTCAATAACTTCATCCATTTCAAGTACCCTACTTGAAATGATTTAGGTGAATTAATCATCTATCCTTTTGTTACAGATGTCATGTTAAATCCAAGAACACAGAATGATCATTTCTTGTTGATTTAACTTGTCAGGCCTTAGGCATCTGACTCTCAACGAATAAGAGGAACAAATCCCATCTTGACTACATACGTTTCTCACAATCACCTTATGTCATACCTGAACATAGCCTTATGTACTGACAATTATTTCATATCAGTGAAGAACTAGTTCAAGGTGTAACACTTGGTGAATATCAAAACCCAATATGTATCTCAGGTCGAAGGATACCAAATAATATTCGCCTTTACTCAAATTTACTTATGATCAATCAATAAGATTCCATGTAGTAAGATTTGAGATGCGGGTTAGTCCAATATTCGTATCCCACGAATATCTATGAACCTTGGTAGCAACCCATTGCTCTATATTCATCCTTATGAATATCAACCAATCCAAGTTCATAATAGTCTTACCTTCACACTTGTTCCCACAAGTATGAACGACTACGGACATTTAGAGTAAATAATTTACTCATGGATTAAACATGCTAAATTGGAACATTAATTGAGACATTATAACCAAATAATTTTACTCAAATAATAAAGAGTTCCACATATTCAAATACAAAATTGATCAAGTCTAATCACTAGAATATCGAAGTCCTAAGGCATAGGTATGACTTTCATGCTTTTCCCTTTCAAGGAGCTTCGTGAGTGGATCCGTAATGTTTTGATCAAAGTGAACTTTGCGAATACATATCTTTCCCTTTTCAACTTCATCCCTTATGTAGTTGAATCTCCGCTCATTGTGCCTAATCTTTTGATGTGCACGGGGTTCCTTGATTTGAACAATCGCACCCTCGTCATCACAAAGATTTCTAAGGGGTCTTGAATGGTAGAGACCATCCTTAGATTGGTGATAAACCTTTTATCCATGCAGCTTCCAAGCTGCTAATGAGGCGGCTATGTATTCGAATTCTGTAGTGGACAATGCTACCCTATTCATAATGGAGACGCCGATTGTGATCGAGGATCATCTCGATTAGTTTGGAAACTCACATCCGTGTAACCCTTTACAACTAGTTCCTCTTTATCAGATCCGTATATTAGAAACATATCCTTAGTCCTCCTAAGGTATTCTAATATACTTTCAACAGCCATCCAATGGCTGTTACTTGGATTCTGCTGATATCTACATGTCATGCTTAATGCGCATGACATGTCCAGTTTAGTGCATATCATCGCATATATGATGGATCCTATAGCAGACGCATATGGGATGTCCCTCATACAATCTTGCTCATCCTTTGAGCTTGGACATTGAGTTGCACTCAATATTGTCCCTTTTTGAATAGGTACCATACCTTTCTTAGAGTTTTCCATCTTGAACATTTTCAAGATTTTATCAATATATGCACTTTGGTTTAGACCTATCAACCGCCTCGATCTATCCCTATAGATCTTTATTCCCAAAATATAGGCGGCTTCACCGAGATCTTTTATGGAAAAACAATTTCCAAGCCAGGTTTTAACCACCTTCCATGGTTGGAATGTCCTTTCCATATAGTATTATGTCATCAACATACAATACTAGGAATATGATTACACTCCCACTAGCCCCTTGATACACACAAGCCTCATCAGCGTTCTTGATGAAACCAAATTTCATGATCTATTCATCAAAACGTTGAATCCAACTTCTCGATGCTTGTCTCAATCCATAGACTGATCTCTTTAACTTGCATACTTTATCAGGATGATTTGGATCGACAAAACCTTCAGGCTGAACCATATGGACAGTCTCTTCGAGATGTTCATTAAGAAAAGCGGTTTTGACATCCATTTGCCATATCTCATAATCATAATGAGCAGTTGTGGCAAACATATCCTGATAGACTTTAGCATTGCCAGAGGCATGAAGGTTTCATCATAATCAACCCCTTGACTTAGAGTGAAACCTTTTGCTACAAGTCTTGTTTTGTAAGTATCCAAGTTTCCATGCATATCAGTTTTCTTCTTGAAAACCCACTTGCATCCAACCGGTTTGGAGTTAAGTGAAGAGTCAACCAATTCCTAAACTTGGTTGTCATACATGGATTGCATCTCTACGTTCATGGCTCCTAGCCACTTGTCACAATCCGAATTGGACATTGCATGATGGTATGTAGTTGGCTCTTCGGAGTCAACAACGTAGCATCCATCTATGAAAAATCCATATCTTTCATGTGGAATGCTAATTCTACCAGATCTGCGAACGTTTTGTGTGTATTGATCAACCCCTTGATCATGATCAACAACCTTCTGTTGATTGCTAGTGTCAACCAAACGTGTATCGGCTTGTGGATCTTGATCCTCATCAAATTCCACTGTTCTATACGTCATTCCTTCCATAAGGAACTTGGCTTCCAAGAATCTGCCTTTGAGCAATAAATGCCTTTTGCTCTGTTGGATCAAAGAAGTAGTATCCCATACAGTCCTTTTGGATATCCAACAAACATACACTTAGTGAATCGACTTTTAGTTGGTTTGGGTGTTAAGCTTAACATAAGCTTCATAACCCATACTTTTAAATATGATAGCGATGGAACTATTCCATTCCATATTTCAAAAGGCGTCGAATCCACTTTCTTGGTTTGGGCCATATTCAAAATATGAGCCTCGGAGAGTAGTGCGAAACCCCAAAATTATAGAGGTAGTGAGCTTATAGCCATCATAGGTCGAACCATATCCAATAGGGTTCGATCTCCTTTCAGACACACCATAATATTGTGGTGTTATGGGAGGAGTAAGTTGTGAGACAATCTTACAACTTCCTAGATGATCCCAAAAAGCCTCACTTAGGTATTCACCTCCTCTATCTAAATGGAGAACTTTGGTAGTTCTATCGAGTTGATTTTCTACTTCATTCTCGAAGTTTTGAACATTTCAAATTCTTCATGTTTATGTGCCATCAAGTACACACAACCATAACGACTATTATCGTCGGTATAAGGTAATGAAGTAAGTTTCACCATACCTTGTCATTGTTTTAAAAGGACCACATACATCCAAATGTATGATTCCTAATAAGTCTTTTGCCCTCTCATTAGTACCACTAAAGGGCGTGTTGGTCATCTTACCTTGTAAACAAGATTCACACTTATCAAATGAATAATTTTCATTTGTTTTCAAAAGACCATTCTTTTAAAGTGTTTAAATCCTATTCTTGTTTATGTAACCAAGATGACAATGACAAGAATAAGAGTTACTTAAACCATTTTAAGTCTCTTGGTGCATGATAGGTATAATGTGTTATTATAGGACGAATCATTATGAACCAATTCATCAACATCATTAGAGGGCATAGCCTTGAAGTAATATACATCATCCATATAAACATAAATACCATCATTTACAAACTTTAAAATATAACCATATCATTTTAAAAGGGAAACTTAAATCATGTTCCTAGTCAAACTAGGGGCATATAACATGTTTTGAAGAACAACTTCCAAACCTTTTGAAAGTTTCAAAACATAGTCTCCTTTCTTAAAGTGCTTATTTCTTTTGAACCCTTGCAACAAATTGCAATAGTGACTTCCACATGTGGTATCCAATTACCCATGTGCTTTGAGGAAATAACATTTAAGTCAATATGGATTATGAAAGTTGTGCTTGAGGTTTGCCCAGCATCCCTCTTATTTCTCAACTCTTTGAGATAGGTTGGACAATTCCCTTTCAAATAACCTATCTCACCATACTCAAAGCATGGATCGTTTTTCGTTACCTTAGGATTCATAAGCTTAGGTTTTGGAAGTTCCTCTTTGATCTTCCCTTCCCTTTTGCCTTTGATGTGCCCTCCTCCTTTGGCAACATTTGCCTTGGGATCGGGAATGGCCTCAACATCGTCGGGGTCAGGTTGGTTAGTAATAGGATCGTCAAGGACATTTGCCTTTGCTCTTGCTTGAGAACAATTCTTAAGTTTCGAGACTAGTCCATAAGGTTATTATGGTTCAGACGATCCCTCTCTAAAATAGTTCTCAGTGATAGGGTATGGACGGTCGGGGTGGTAGCATTATTGTTTGCGGCCATTTTACAAATTTTACAAAGTTCTTTTAGTATTTCTGAAAATTTCATTTTAATTATTAATACCCTTTACGTCTCATAGACAATTAATAATTAAAATCTAGAATCCAACGTTACATTCAAATAATGGTTAGGTGACCTTTACCCCATTATTCAAATTAACAAGGCAGTCAACATTTGACAATTGCAACCTTTTGCAACTTCTAGCGGTATGGGATCGACTTTAAACATCATATGCAAAGTCGGCATGTTAATCCATCAACACCATTTGGAAACCATATTTTAGGTGATCCATTCAACATGGTTTGCAAATCAAGTTACCCTACTTGCACACACATGTGAGTTTACCAACACAAGTGGTTAGGTGACCTTTATCCCACCAATGTGGTATTCCCACCTTAAGTCATAAGTTCCCTCAAAATGGTTAGGTGACCTTTATCCCATTAAGAGTTTCCAAATGACTTAAGTGTTGTGCAAAAGGACGGTGTTAAACTTGTTTGAAAAGGGATTTTTGGTTTTCATTAATTCTAGTTTTGAAAACTCTATTTACCTTTTATTTGTATGCTTTCAAATACAAGGTATCCTATGGTTCATTTTTAATGAAAACCTCTTTATTAAATCATTAATCCTTTTAATAACCTCTTATTAATCACTTAATGATTAAGAACCATAGATTTTCAGCTTGTTGAGTTTGCTAATGAGTTTGTTATGCATATCCAAATATCAAACAACAATCATACAACAAACAACCAAACAAGCATAATATAAACAACCACAATGTGCATATGTGCATAACCATAGCATCTAAAGTGGTCCACACTTGTTTGCCATCACAAGTGTGGTCCATAGGTCTTTCCTAAGGGTCACAAACAATCACATGGAAAGCTTCCAAAAGCCTCCCACTTGAAACCGCATCCAAAATGCTCCATGTTTCTCTTGTGACCTTCCTTTGTGCTTCCAATGTGTATGTCTTCATATTACAAGATATAAAGTCCTAATACAAGATATCTAGTAAAATGAAAATACACCTAATCTATTTATTACAACCCAATAATAAATAAATTACATTGAAACAAAGCAAAAATAACAAATAATACAACCCAATTGAATGAATGAATACAACCATCACAAATATCCAAACAATCACAAGGTCTATGGCTAGGTTATGCACTAAAACATCCAATAATCAAATCATCAAAATATATAATGAAACCCCACTTAAAACCTTCAAATTTCAGCCAACATAAACTGAAATTTTGGTTTTAATATTGTCCAAACAATCAACATATCAACATACATATCTTTCAAGGTTTAATCACAAGCATGTGTAATGTAACCTTGAAAGTTGGGGTTTCAACAAGACATAATATTCCAGCCCAAAAACAGCCTATAACATGTCTAAAATCATCTTTTAAAACCAATTTCAAAAGATAAAACAAGCAAGTCATCCACATAACCGGCTCTTGATGCCATTGACGGGTTTGTTAGAACACAAAATCCATGTTTAACCTTTTAAACATTCTGAAAACGCAGCGGATGTATGGCTTTTAAAAACGATTTTTAAAGCTGAAAATCTCATGTTCTATATGTTCATTTATTATGAAAAACAAACCCAAATCATAAGGATCATTCTTATGTGAATAGACAAGCTATGTGTGCATAAAATAACACAATATGACAACCTCAAAGGGCTGCCATAAACTACCTCCTTCCAGCAGCAAGAAAACGTCCAAGAGAAGGAGATTTGTGATGCTTAAACGGCCAAGAACTCAAGTGTAGAGGTCCTTAAATGATTACTCCCACAAGGCTCCAAGTAGGCTTCTTAGTTGCTTGATTTTGAACACCAAAAACTCAGAAAGAGAGCTGCCAAAAGAGCTTCCAAATCCGTGAGTTTCCAGCACTACTAGAAAATCGCAAAAGATGACGCGCATTGCGCGTCATCTTGGGGTCAGATGACGCGCAATGCGTGTCAAGGAAGGGGGGTCATAAATGATAGATGACGCGCATCCGCGCGTCATCTGTTTATGACGCGCAAAAGATGACGCGCATTTTATGACGTGCAAAAGATGACGCGCATGCGCGCATCAAGGGGGTCATAAATGACTAGATGACGCGCATCCGCGTGTCATCTATGAAATTTTTATGACGTGCAATAGATGACGCGCAATGCACGTCATAAAATTAGCTGCATTTTTTAATTTTTTTTATTTTTAATAAATTTACCTGTTGTTTTCTAAAACAAATTTTCGAATAACATTAGAAGCGAAATCCATTAATACCAACAAAGTTTACAAAAGTTGTTAATTAACAACTACAAAGCATAAAACACATCCAAATTCAATTAGTACCAATTACAAGTCCAACAATACTAACACAAGTCCAACAATACTATCATTTCAGTCCTACATATAAATAAAATTCGATACGTAGCGCGCCCAATCTTCACGAACTTCATCCAAATCATCATCAGTGTATTCTTCTTTACCTTCTCCAACCTAAGACAACCAATTTCATCAAATTAAAGTTGTCAGTTTTGACCCAAAAACCCCTTTATGTAAAACACTTGTAATTTACTTGACTAGTTTATTTCAACTACAAGGCAACAAAAATACTTTTAAAAGTGGTTAATTTGGGGAGAAATTTAAATCAACACAGGACAACTTGATCTGTACTAAGCTTACCCATGTGACCCATTACCTAACCTAACATTCACACTAAATAATCAAGTTTTTATCACCGAACATGAATAGCATATATTATTGAGTACATAATCAATATTATATATTCATAATCACAAGAATACCCATGAACACAACAGAAAATCAACGTGAACATACATGTGTTACACAATATTGTTCTTTTGCTTTGACAGTAGTAGCTTCTAATGTGTTTTGACTTTCCAATTTGTGATCTCCTCTTTGGTTGTAGCACTATCCATTATTAGCCCTTCAACCTGCACCGTACAAAACGTAATATAGGCACGCCGATACATATGTTGAATATGAATGATCATTCATGAAAAGCCAAAAAAATAAGAAACTATAACACGTAAATTTATACAAATTGTAACTTACGTTTTCATCCGCCAGCCTATAGCTTTTGTTCAATTTGTAAAAGCTTCTTAAATTGAGCTTCAACATGTTCCTATAGTAGACTTGACTCTCTCCCCTTGATTACAACACTAGCACCCAAACACAACCACAGTTAGCATATATATGAGGGTATTACACTATGATAAAAGAAAACAAATAGGTTTACAATCTCATATATACTAACTTCATGACAAACCGGGTGGGAATTTAAGAAAAACAAACAAATGCTAACTGACTCAACACCTATGGTTAATTGTTTCAAGCGAGCTGTTGATGGTTTGTTATCAATATCTAAATCTGCACATAATAAACCACCAACTGGTTCCTATAAGATATGATCAATCCGTTAGTTGGATGTTTCAATGTACTGAAGCTATATAATTAAACAGGTTATAAACATGTAATAACATGACATCAGAGGAAAAAAGAGTTAAAACCATTAAATAATCCATACATTAGTAAGAACAATGCCTACTAGGCTCCCTAAACCAATGTCCAAGTGAACTTAATAAAGATAGTGAAGATCTGCCATCACATACATAACTTACAACTTGTGCTCATTAAAGTATAATTTTTATTAATGCATATTGACAATACTAATGTAAACATGGTATATAAAGCATTGTCCACTCACAAGGTATCAAAGGCAATTGAGAACTGCCTATACTAAATATATATGTTTTCTAACCTTGTGATGACATAAAAATTTAGATTGTATAGTGTAAGACTAGTTTAGCATAATCCTTCATATAAACCAACAATACACCATGTATGATCGTTATTATACATCCACACCTAATTTTGATGATAATAGATGATTCTTGATGTAATTGAGAGCATCTTATATGGATTCACAAATTGTAATGTCACATAAAAATCAAATCTCCATATGAACTAATCCAAACCACACGCGACCATTAATATCAAAGATGAGGGAGTAATAAAGATGATTAATACTCTTACCAGGAACCTTAATTCATAAAGAAATAACATTAGACACCAGGTCATTATTGAAATTTATCTAAGCCGACAAAATAGCCAAAGAATTCCTTATAAATTGCCTGAAAACATTAGACACCAGATGATTAATATATTCCATATTCTCTTTAAGAATTAGATTTGATGATACTGTTATTTTAGTACCAGAGAGATCTATGATGGCTTCCACATTACGATTCTTGCATTGCACAGAAAACATATCCACAAGTCCTTCAAGTTCTCGCCCCAAATTATACTCAGCTTCTTCCAGCACCAGTTTTCCAGATTCAACCTGTTATTTATGTATAATCACTAAAACTTCTCTGTTTTAAGTTACATAGCTAGAAAAATAGTGCAATTTGTTTGGTTATTTTACCTTACTAATGTCCAAAATAGCTGTTGAGCATCTACGAATTTGAGAGATTGTTGCATACTAGACCGGTTACCTGAGTATGGCGGTTCGGTAGCCGTTCAATGATAGCATGAGATCCTCCTACTTTCAGCTATCCTTTTTTTTTCTGCCTTCCACTTTCGAGAGCTAGACCAGACTTATTCGTTTCTTAGAGAATCGTCACATAGAAGAATATCAAGCAATCCTATGACAGCAGCCATTGGTGTTCTGAGTTCATGACTGTTATAAACCAAAGTATTCATAGTTACATTCGTATCATTTTTCATCTTGAATGAAATTGAAAAAAAAGAGAAAGATTGTAAGTATTAGTAAATTCTAACCTCATGTTAGCTAAAAACTGACTTTTGAAGTTGCTTGATGCTTCAGCCTTCTTTCGCGCATCTAAATGGCTAATTAGCTCAAACCTAGATCCTACTAATAATTCTATCAACTGTATTTATATGTTACATAGAGTATGTTGTATGTTGTACATGTCAACAAAAGGTTTTTGAAGAGGAAGGCATGCCCTCATCCAATCATCCCTAGATCCTACCAATAATTTTTGCTATGAGTAAGATATTAGTGGGTATGTTTGTTTACTGCATTAAAATCAGACCTATTACGCATATACAATGCAGCAGAATCTATTTCAGATGTACCCATCAAACCAAATGTTGAATTCCACTACATAATTGCATTTGCATATGATTATATCACATCATCAAACCAAATGCTAAGCATTTATTCGCTCACTAAACAGATTGTGATACTTGACCCATAAACCACTATTTAGTACTTAAGTTCATATAAACAACCATTTAGCCTATAGTCAACTGACTACAAATTGCAGCAGTTAAGTTCATATAAACAACAAAATCAAGTATATTTGATTTAACTAACCAACATTGTTCAGGTTGAAACCTGAATTTCAAGAAATACATAACCAAAAGATGATAACTACTGACCGATTGAAGATGGCTGCGGCGGTGGGTGGCCGAGCGGCGGGGTGAGGGTGGGGGGTGAGGTCGATTGAGGCTGGATGAAAGTCAATTGGGGCTGGGATGAAGTCGATTGAGGGCTGCGGGTCGATTGGGGCTGCGGGGCGATTGGGGCTGCGGGTTCGAAGGGTCGATGGTGGTGGTGGTGGTGGGGGGTTGCCGGCGGTGGAAGGTCGGCGGTGGCAGTGTGGTGGTCGCGACCGGCGGTGGAAGGTCGGCAGTTGGCTGCGGCTCGATTGGGGATGCAGGTCGAAGGCTCGATGGTGGTGCTGGGGGGTTGCGGCCGGCGGGAAGGTCAGCGGTGGATGGTCGGAAGTGGTGGTCGCGACCGGCGGTGGATGGTCGGCGGCAGCAGGCGTGTCCGGCGGTGGATGATCGGAGGTTTTAGGGCTTTAGTTGAGGGAAGCGGGAGATGAGTTTAATTTGGAATGAATAGTCGCGCTAGCTGCTGATGATAAATAGTTATGAAAATTTTAAAAAATGACACATTAAGATGACACGCAAAAATGCGTGTCATCCTTTCTAAGAAAATTTTAAAAAATGACAAATAATTTATGATACACGTAAATGCGCGTCATCTTTTTTCGCGCGTCATCTTTCGCGTGTCATCTATTAGCAGTTTTCTAGTAGTGCAGCAGCAAGTTTGATGATGTAGGAAGATGAAATCGACCCCAAGGTTCCAAGAAGAGGAACCCTTAAGTGTTTATACCCCAAGCCCCTTGCAAACACCCTCTAGTTAGGAAGATACACCTCAAGAAAAGCTTTCAATGACCCTCTTTCTGCTTCTGAATTCGTAATTCTTAGAGAGAGAGGAGAGAGTTTCTCTTGGTTTGCATGTCTTTGAAAATGAAGAGAGTAAAGATGATTAAAGGCTGGTCAATGTTGTGTGTGTTTCAAGACTAAAGGGGTCCAATGAGATCAAAGGGAGGGGGGACGGCCAAGACAAGGAGTTCAAATGTTTTCCCCCTTAAAACACCAACACCACATCTAAAATTCAGCCTCATATCATACATTAAAATGTCATTGTCTAGACTTATGTTAAATGTGACATATGTCCCTTTTAATTAAACAATTTATTAAGGTACACTCATATATTATTATTGTTATTTAAATCCCTTTTAAATAACAAGAATAACAATAAAATCATCAACAAATTATCCTTATAATTTGTTCCATCTCTCATGCAAGTTATTTAGAAAACCCATTTTCTAAATTTGGTGTAAATATTTAATTGCATGATCATATCATCAATTAAATATTAATTGGTGTTTGCTAAGCTTGTTATTGGGTATAACCCGACTTGGATCATGACGTACTAACCACATCAATATTTTATGTGTCTTGGGCATATAGAGATCCTGCAATGTCATCCGGTATTTGACCCAATGTGGCTTACTAACTTGTCAGCTAATGATGTTTATACACTCTACAAGTGGCCACTGTTCTATGACTCGCAAGATATCGTACAAGCTCTCCAGTATCAGAATGTCATACGTATCTGCTTTGTATTTGAAATACATGCAGGTGTAACCAGAGAGGAAATTCAAGAAGTACGAAGAGGTTATGGGTAAAGCAAGACGTTAGAGGAATCTAGGTCCAAGGGGGAGTTTGTTGATACATGTGTCCCTAGATTCTGAGTTGAATGTAATATCTTTGTAATGTCTTGATTATATGAAATTGAACGTTGATTAATGAAATACATTTGGTTGTTTATGATATAATTTTTACATATTTCATTAATGGGTTGTGTAATGATTAATTATATAAGTTTTGTGGTTGTTTGAATTGGTATGCATATTGTTGTAATGATTAACACATTCAAACTTAACATGATGAAGTTATCATGCGAATGGGCCATGCCAATGGACCATACGCATGAATAACTTCATGCGAATGACTCAATCGCACGACTGAACCATGAGACTGGATCAGTCGTAAGACTGAAGCATGAGATTGAACCAATAGTACGACTGAAGGCTCAGTCGTGCGTATGGATCAACCGCATAGCTCAATTGCACGACTGAACCATGCGAATGGTTCAGTCGCACGAATGAGAAACCCTTACCTATAAATACCACTTAATTCGTGGAAAATGTAACACTTCGAATATTCATAACCCTAGTCGACCCAGAACGTCCAGTTCGTCAATTCCAACTTCATAGAACGTCTGAGATCATTCCAAGTCCATTCTTAACGTTTTCTAATCGTTAGGATTGATCTTAATTACGTTCTCCCTGATTGGATTGCCAATCAAATAGGATTCCGCACTATTTGATCAGGTATAAACGAAATCAGTTAGTACTTACTACGTACGTACACGGTCCTGACAAGTGGTATCAGAGCCTTGGCTCTTGATTCTTCGTTTGATTCAATCAAGTTTTTGTTAAAGTCCACGTTTTTCGCGAAAAGATCCAATCTTTCTGCTCAAAACCGAGTCTTTACGTGTGCATGTTCTGCAAATCAGTGTTTTTCGACTTACAACCGTCTAGGGTGTCAAAAAACACGTTTTAGGTCAAAAGTGTGAAAAATTTCGATCTCTGCAGTCTCAGTCGCACGATTAGCTCAATCGTACGACTGAAGTCCAGTCACCCATTCATTCGACCGATTGAGTCAGTCGCTTCGTCCATCGCCCGATTGAGTCAATCGCCCAGTTCAGTTGCCCAGTTGAGTCGTTCTGTCTGTTCAGTCACCCGAGTCTCTCAGTCGCCTGTTCAATCGCACGTTTGAGTCCAATCGCATACAGCTAGTGTCGGTCGCATCCCAGTCGCACTCCCCAATCGCATTAGCAGTTTAATTCACAAGTTAAAGTAATAACATAATGGACTCAGAAAACTTTGCAATGTCAGCTGGAAAGGACTCAAGGATACAGAACTTGCTTTTACTGGAAAACGAGTAGGGAACCATAACAAGCCACCTAAGCTATTGACTATAGATGAATTCCACAATGGAGACAACGTTTTGAGATTCATCTTAATGGAGTGGACACAAACTTATGGAACTCTATTGAGGCTGGTTATAACATGCCCGTGGGAGCTGATGGCGTTCCTTTGACTTTAAGTGGACTCACTGATACACAGAAGGTTGCCTACAATGCCGAAAAGAAGGCATATGCTATTTTGACCCAGTTCATTCCCAAGGCCATTTTTCACCAATACTCAGTGCACAAGCAAAGTAAAAAGTTGATGGAAGCTCTTGAGAAGAGGTATGATGGGAATTCTACTCTAAAGTCCCTAAAGGGTAAAGCATTGAAGAAGGAGTTTGACAACTTCTCTGCAATTGGGAATGAAAGCTTGGATGAAATTATCGATCGCTTCTATCACTTGATGAGTGAACTTCACACTCATGGAGTAAAGACGTCAATGGAAGACAAAGTTTCAAGCTTGGCAGATGGTCTACCTGAAAAGTGGGATTCATTCATTTCCACTCTGCGATACAACTCAGTTTTAGAGACTTGGATATAAATGACTTTATTCTAAAACTGAGAGAGGAAGAAGTGCATCACAAGTACAGGACGAAAAAGGAGCGTATACACAAGACCCATCACTCTACAATGTAACTCCTACTTCCACTCCTGCTGCAAAGTCGTCTGGAGCACCTCTGCAAACAGCCTTTATGTCCAATGCATCATCATTTACTGATCAAGGCTCATCATCTGCAAATGAGTGTCATGGTGCATCTGGGGTTCTACAAAGTCCAATTGTTACTCAATCTGCTAAGTTAATGAGAGAAAATTTGGGAAAAGTAACAGTGGAGGTTGCTAAAGAGCACATGGATCTACTTGCTGCAGTTGTGCACTCTTATGATGGTCTGGTGGCGGGTAAGATTGGAAATTGCCACCTTGCTGATGAAGACTACGAGCAAGTAGATGAAAACGAGCTTGAAAGGATGGATATCATGTGGGCTCTTGCAAGTGCTGTCCGGAGAGCCAAGAAGTTTGTGAAGAAACAGGGCAGAATCTCGTGGCTACTAAAGATACGACCTTTGGTTTTGACAAGTCTAAAGTCACGTGCTTCAACTGTGGAGAAAAAGGTCACTTCAAAAGAGAATGCGTGAAGCCTAAGAAGACTGGGAAGGGGAATCCATTCTCCTCGTTCAATAGGCAAGATAAAGATAAGAAGCCATCCACAGGGAATGATTCTAAAGCTATGGTATTTATAGGTTGCAATGTATAGTCGTACGACTGAGCCATACGATTCGTCCATACGCACGACTGAACTATACAATTGGTTCAATCGTGCAACTGACCCAATCTCATGACTCAGTCATGCGACTGAGCCAATCACCTGGTTCAGTCGTGAGACTGGTCCATAAGCATGGTCCATTAGCATGAATAACCATAAGACTAAGTCCAACACATTCCTGAATCATTATTAACTCAGAACTATTAATAACTACTACAAACCATATATAGCATTCATTCAGGCTTATATTTATAAAACAATAAGTAGTCAATGGAGAAGCTATCACAATAAAGTCTTGAATGAATCTCTGATAATAACCTGCCAGGCCTAAGAAACTGTCGATCTCGGATAGCGTATTCGAAGAATCTCATCTCATTACCACCTTTATTTTGGTGAGGTCAACCATAATCCCTTCTGATTGATGACATGGTCTAGAAATTGCACTTCGTAACCAGCAACATTTGAAAAATTTCATACTTTCATCTGTATGGTTTCGAAACCTCCTTGATATGATTGGAATGACCTTCCTCGCTTCTCGAGTAGTTTAAGATGTCGTCTATGAATAGGATCACTGACTTGTCTAGAATAGGATGACACATGTGGTTCATCTTATCCATATAGGCCGTGGGACCCTTAGTCAATCCAGATGACATCATATGAAACTTGTAGTGTCCATAACGAGTGCGGAATGCCATGTTTGGAACATCCTACCCATTCACCTTCAACTAATTATAGTCTGATCTGAGATCTCTTCTGTAAAACCAACTCGCACCTTGGAGTTGATCAAACAAATCATGAATTGCAGGCAATAGGTGCCGGTTCTTCACCATTAACTTATTGAGCTAATGATAACCGATGCACATCCTCCACTCTAGCCTCATCTCTAGTCATTTTGAATGCCCTTTCCTTTTCCTTGTTACTATCATTCTTCTATTTTCCACCCATCATCCTAATACCTGAGCTTCCTACTTCACATTTCCTGCAATCCCGATCCAAATGGCCTATTTCACCGCACTGATAACAAGTCGGTACCCTACATTTTTTAGCATAATGACCCTCGCCTCCATATTTGACACATCTAATCATTCCCACTCTACATTCCCCAAGATGACTCCTACCACACTTCTTACACTCCTTTCCATCATTCCCCATCCTTTATTATGTGCGATCGTCGATGCCCATCATCTTCTTTTCCCCAATGATAGTTGTCATTCCTGAACCTCTTCCATCCTATTCAACCCACTCTCTCTCTTCTACACTACACCGTTCTCTTTCATCTTACAACCTCCTTACCAATCCACCATTGACCTACATGTACTCGGTAGCAGCGATGATGTTCCTCGTTATATCCACAGGCAAGCCCTACATGTACCTCTTGATCTTCTGGATTTAGGCATCACCATATCCGACACAAATCTTGCCAATTCATTGAACTTGGAGGGGTACTCTTGATAAGTCATGTTCCTGACCCCCAAATATAAGAATCCTTCTCAATCTTGTCTAACTTATGATGTGGACAACACTCCTCCAGAACAAACTCCTTCAAGTCTGACCATTTCATTTTCACTATCGCTCGCTTTCCCTTGGCTTGGAGAATGTTCTCCCACTAGCATAGTACCGAGTCTACAAACAAATGAGTATTAAACTTCACATTCTAATCCTCCCGTCATTCACTAATATCTAGGATGGCCTCCATCTCCCTGACCCGACGATGGGCGGAAGGAATATTGTCGTTACCGTCAAGTTAGGGGATTGCATCTCTAAAATGCCCATAATTGCACTCATTAGCAGTTTCCTTCTTTTACTCATCCTTATCATCATCTTAAACCACCACATCTTCAGACTCCTCAACCTTCTTTGAGGATTTTTTGATTGTTGTCATCTTTCTTCCCTTTTTTCTTTGCTTTCTATCCATGACCAACAACTTTAATCACCTCCATTACTGTTGAAGGTAAGACATTTTACATAACATTGTAGACCTTATCAATAATGGCATCCTTCACAGTCGATCTAAGGGTAGCTGATCACTCTCCTTCTGTTGACTATAGAGATCTAACTCTCTCGTGAATAGTCTTTAGAGTCTTAGCTTTGCTCTGGGTGACACGTTGCCAAGTAGTATGCCTACCACGAGCACCACCGCGAATCTCTTTTCCTAACTTTCTACTGGCTATAGATTCAATTTCATATTAAATTTAAACACTAACAATGTCATTCAAGGTAATTGCAGATCATGATAAGTAGGGTAAGTCCTTAATTAAAGTCGCCAAGTGCGATTAACTACTTACCTTAACCCATGTCCTAAGCACTCACTATCCTGATACACATCCGTATTCAAACCTACTACAACATATAGGTTTTTAAAATATATTTACCCTATTCTCTTAAACTTTTTCTCTCATACCAACTTGTTAGGCCGTATTCGGAAGACTTTTTTCTCTCATACCAACATGTTAGGCCGCATTCCGGAAGACCTCATAGTTGGTCATTCATAGCATAAAAACATTATTATATAAGGCATCATAACAGAAACTTTAATGATTCATTATGTGCATTAATAAACATAGTTGTTAAGAGATAAACGATTGTCATTAAGTTAAACATTAAGATTGTAGTTCAAGATAAAAACATAAGCTAAAAACAAACATGGATGCAAGTCTCTAACTGCCAAGTAGCTCAAACCTCCATGCCACCTTCAACAAACATTATTACATGTCAACTGATACGTAAAAAGTTAGAGTTGTTGAGTGAATTCTAGTTTTGCAATAATATAGAAATATACCTTTAAATCTTTTTATAAGAACACACATTCATCGTATGTAATAGTTAAATTGACTTAGCATGTTCATTGTCTTTCATTCTTTCATTATTTTCATCTTTCATACTATGATTGCACAAGGCAAAAACTTACATCATATAGTTGCAACAAATACCGAACCCCACACCGTACACGTTTATCATGGTAGCAAATCCTGATAGTGGACCCACACAGCTAGGCATGAAGCCTACTCATAATACGGGTCCTATTCATTCATTGTTCAATTACAAGGATTAGACCCCAGATCTGCATCCTCCTGGGCTGAAACAACCGCATATCAGTTACGCTAACGACAACATGTCATGCACCTCCATTCATTTTTCTTGCAAGACATTACATCATCATTAGGTCCCGGGGTAACATTCATTAGGTTTTAGTGTCATTATTTTCATTATTTAATATTCCACTTTAATCATAAGCAATACTATAAGGTATCCTTTTATTATCATCACATAGCACGAAACATTGAATATTAATCATATGATAAACATATAATAACCCCTTCATTCGGTCCTATTTTCAGTTTGAGTTTAGGTTTTTAAAATATATTTACCCAATTCTCTTAAACTTTGGCTCTGAACCAACTTGTAAGGTCCTGTTCCTAGGAGACCTCACAGTTGTTATTCATAGCATAAAAACATTATTGTATAAGACATCATAATGGAAAAGTTAAATGATTCATTACGTGCATTAATAAATATACTTGTTAAGAGATAAACACTTGTCATTTTGTTCTAAACATTAAGGTTTTATTTCAAGTTACAAACATAGCTAAAAGAAACATAGATGTCAGTCTCTAATTGCTAAGTATACCACCCTCAGCAAATATTATAACCTGTTAACTGATAGGCATAAAAATTCAGCGTTGTGTAATGAATTCTAGTTTTGAAATAATATAGAAAATATACCTTTAAATCTTTTTGTAATGAACCACATTTATCGTACGTAATATTCAAATTGACTTAATCTTTTTGTAATGAACACACATTTATCGTACGTAATAGTCAAATTAACTTAACATGTTCATTGTCTTTCATTCTTTTATTATTTTTCCTCTTTCATTACTAGGTTTGCACAAGGAAAGAGCCTACATCATATGATTGGCAACAAATGCCGAACCCCTGATAGTACACATATCATGGTAGCTGGCCTTGATAGTTGATCCACACTGTTAGGCACGAAGTCTGCTCATGAATAAGGGTCCAATTCATTCATTGTTCAATCACAAGGATTAGACCCTAGATCTACATCCTTATGGGATGAAACAACCGCACATCAGTTGAGTTAAAGACAACATGGTCATGCATTTTCATTCATTTGCTTGCAAGACTTTATATCATCATTAGGGCCCGGGGCAACATTCATTACGTTTCAATGTCATTCTTTTTCTTTATTTAATATTCCACTTTAATTATATGTAATACTTATAAAGCATCCTTTCATTATCATCACATAGCATGGAACATTGAATATTAATCATATAATAACCATATAATAAACCCTTCATTCGGTCCCATTTTAAGATTAAGTTTAGGGTTTTAAAATATATTTACCCAATTCTCCTATACTTTGGTTTTGATACAAACTTGTAAATCCCTCTTTCCTGGAGACCTCACAGTTGGTCATTCATAACATAAAAACATTATTATATAAGAAACACAACAAAAACTTAAATGATTCATTACGTGCATTAACAAATGTACATGTTAAGAGATAAACACTTGTCATTAAGTTCTAAACATTTAGGTTGGAGTTCAAGAAAAAACCATAAGCTAAAAGAAACATGGATGCCAGTCTCCAACTACCAAAGTAACTCCAACCTCCATGTCACCCTCAACAAACATTATATCCTGTCAACTAATATGTATAAAATTTAGCATTGCTGAGTGAAGTATAGTCTTGAAATAATATAGAAAATCTTTTTATAATGAACACACATCCATGTGCATAATAGTCAAATTCACTTTACATGTTTATTGTCTTTCATTCTTTCATTATCTTTATTCTTTCATTACTATGATTGCACAAGGCAAGATCCTACATCAAATGATTAGCAACAAACATCAAACCCCTACCAGTACACGTTTATAATGGTAGCTAACCCCTGAAAGTTGACCCATACTGCTAGGCATGAAGTTTGCACATGAGTACAGGTTCCATTCATTCATTGATCAATCAGAAGGAATACACCTAATGCGTATACTGATGGGCTGAAACAACCATACATCAGTTGAGCTAACAAACATGGTCATACACGTCCATTCATTTTGCTTGCAAGACTTTTCATCAT
Source organism: Flaveria linearis (assembly GCA_024085815.1). NCBI lineage: Eukaryota > Viridiplantae > Streptophyta > Magnoliopsida > Asterales > Asteraceae > Flaveria > Flaveria linearis. The sequence continues at coordinate 69,967,103 of CM044002.1, read as the reverse complement.
CATTAGGGCTTGGGTAACATTCATTAGGTTTCAGTGTCATTATTTTAATTATTTAATATTCCATTTTTATTATAAGCAATACTTATAAGGTATCCTTTCATTGTCATCACATAGCATGGAACATTAATATCAATCATATGATAACCTGTTAGGACCGAGTACGAACTGGTACTAACCGAATCTACGTGAAACCAGATCAAATAGTGCGGAATCCTATTTGATTGGCGATCCAATCAGGGAGAACGTTAATCTGATCAAAACTAATGATTAGAAAACGTTAAGAATTGATTAGGAATGATCAGAAACACTCTATGAAGTTGGAAAGGAAGACTTGGACGTTCTGGGACGGCTAGGGTTGTGAATTCTCGAAGTGTTTTCTTTTTCCACGAATTAAGTGGTATTTATAGGTTTGGAGTCTTCATTCATGTGACTGAACATCAGCATGGTTCAGTCATGCGACTGAAGCATGCGGTTGATCCATCCGCACGACTGAAAGTCCAGTCGTACGACTGAGTCAATCTCATGTTACAATCATGTGACTGATCCACGACTAAGTCAATCTCATGTTACAATCATGTGACTGATCTAGTCTCCTGGTTCAGTCGTACGACTGGTCCATTAGCATGAAGTGTTCATGCGTATGGTCCATTGACATGGGCCATTCACATGAAAACTTCATACAATTCACAAACCTATATAGTTAGTTCAATATGCGTTATCACACAAAAAAATGAAACTTTAAACATGAAACATCAATCATCAACCACTATTTGTATTTCATTTATACTCATTCAATACCACATATTCATTCATTCAAGAGTCTTTCATTACATATCAAATGATTACGTCAATGTAACAAAATAAAGTCATTAAACATTAAAGTACATTAGAACTAAACTAGGGACATGTGTACCAACAAACTCCCCCTTGGACCAAGTTCTACCTATTCTTTGACTTCCTTTGCAAACTCTTTATATCACTTGAATCTTTCTTCCTTTGATCTACGTGAAACCAGATCAAATAGTGTGGAATCCTATTTGATTGGCGATCCAATCAGGGAGAACGTTAATCTGATCAAAACTAACGATTAGAAAACATTAAGAATTGATTAGGAATGTTCAGAAACGCTCTATGAAGTTGGAAAGGACGACTTGGACGTTCTGGGATGGCTAGGGTTGTGAATTCTTGAAGTGTTTTCTTTTTCCACGAATTAAGTGGTATTTATAGGTTTGGAGTCTTCATTCGTGCGACTGAACCATCAGCATGGTTCAGTCGTGCGACTAAAGCATGTGGTTGATCCATCCACACGACTAAAAGTCCAGTCGTGCGACTGAGTCAATCTCATGTTACAATCGTGCGACTGATCCAGTCTCCTGGTTCAGTCGTGCGACTGGTCCATTAGCATGAAGTGTTCATGCGTATGGTCCATTAACATGGTCCATTCGCATGAAAACTTCATACAATTCACAAACCTATATAGTTAGTTCAATATACGTTATCACACAATAAACAATGAAACATTAAACATGATAAGTATCAACCACATATTTGTATATCATTTATACTCATTTAATAACACATATTCATTCATTCAAGAGTCTTTCATTACATATATCAAATGATTACATCAATGTAACAAAATGAAAGTCATTAAACATTAAAGTACATTAGAACTAGAACTAGGGACATGTGTACCAACAAACCACATAATATATCTTAGTACAAACAAAGCAGTAATACTAGATAAAATTCCTAATCATCAAAGAATACGGGCAACAATAACTATGCAGGTAATAGTAGAGTTCTTTGACTAATGCAGTAAACCTACAAATGCAGTTAACAATAACTAATGCGGTTAATTGTACTTGGACTTATGTTAACCTGGAACAAATACGGGTGAAGAACTAGTGCGGTCAACCAATACGGGTGACCAACACTTATGAAGATCAAGAATAGGTTGGACTCACCTTAGATTAGTATTTGTTTATCTTTCTATGTAATAGGATTTATATTAGATTTCTTTTCTAAGTTGTCTAGTTATTTTATACATTTAGCAGTTCAGCAGAACTGTGAGCGAAACTATAGTTTCGCTCACTGTCAGCTGCAAGTTCTCCCGGCGAAACTAATAGTTTCTGCCGGGCGAAACTACAGTTTAGCAGCACAGTTTTGCCCTCTGCAAAACTGTCTGTGAAACTATAACTGCTATATATAGATTTCATTTTGTTCATTGTTGGCTATCCTTACAAAACCCTAATCGAATATTTCTGTTGCAAGTGAGTACTGTAAGCTGGTGTTTATTGAATATATTGAGTTTATTTCATTTCATTATGTATTGTTGCTTATTGAAACTTATTTGATTACATTTGGTCTTCTTTTGTGCTTCAAATCTTTGTATTTGTTGTTTGTCTTTGGTATTGAACGATTCAAACCATCTTCTGTACTGAAAATCGATCAAATGGACCAACAATATGGTATCAGAGCCTTAGTGCTCTTGATTGTTTGAGGTTTTTAGTCATTTTTGCTCAATACTAATTTTTCTTTAATTTTATATCAAAATAGAGTGTTTTTATCATGGAAATTGATTGAATCTTGCTTGTTTCTGTTTGGGGAAGTCTCGTGAATCATTCCATTTCAAATCTATTGAGATTTGGGTAATTTCAGATTGTTTTTTGGGTTTAAAGAGCTTTCTGGTTCTTCCAGCAAAATTACCTGCTCTTTTAGCGAAACTAGTGATTTCTTCAGCGAAACTGTCATTTTCTCATTCCTGCTTTTCGTGCAAAAGTACAGTTTTTGAACGAAAGTTCATTCGTGATCGTGTGACATTTGTGCGAAATTGCTGCTGAAAGTAATTTGAACGAAAGTTCATGCTTGTTTCCTGTGAAACTCCCAGTGAAACTAAGCTCTTGACAGCGTCTGGCTAGCCTAATTGCTACCGGAATTGTCATAAACATCACTTTTACCCTCAGCGAAACTAAGCACTTTCGCCCGGGCGAAACTACAAGTCAGCGAAACTATTCCAGTGCAATTACTTCTTCTCCTGCGAAATTATCATGTCTAAGATGACTTCTCTGACCCTTGCTGATTTAGAGAGTGTTGCTCCAATAGACCTCCAAGACTCATTAACGGGGATAACTTTGAAGACTGGAAGAGATGTCTTAAGGCCTTCTTCTTTTACATCGATCACAATCAATGGGATTCTATCATCATTGGCCCGCACAAGCCAACCGTTACTGTCGGTGGAACTGTATCTGCAAACACGGACTCCTCCACATTCACCGAAAAGGATCAAAAGCTGATTGATCGAGACCAGAAAGCTTTCGGAGCACTGACATTATGTCTTGCACCTGATATTTACAATCGCTTTGCTGAGTACAAAGATGCAAAATCCTTATACAATGCCTTGTGTGAGTTTTATGATGGAAATGAGGATCTGAGGAAAGATAAGAAGGCTCAAGCTCAAAAGGAGTTCAATTCATTTGTTGGACATAAGAATGAAGACCTTACTGACATTACCAATCGATTTCTTTCTGTTTCAAGCACCTTAAAGAAATATGATAATCAGTTGGGAAATCATGAGCAAGTGAATAAGCTTCTAGACTCACTTCCACCTCAATGGAGTTTACAAGTGAGAATGCTGAAACAAGAAAGAAACTTCGCTGATTATAAGCTGATGGATGTGATTAACACTGAAGTCATTTGACTTAGATCTGAAAAGGAGGGAGTTTAATCAGTCCATCATGCCGACATCCGGTTATTCTCAGAATGCTGCTTTACTATCTTCCACTGCAAGCTTTCTAATGCAAGCATCGCATCAAGGAGGAGTGCACTCATGTGATTATTCTGGAGGTTGTAATAACCTGGGGAGAGAGCAAGGGAACTTGAAAGCGACTGTTGAAACTTCTGTTCCAGCTGAGACTATGGCTCTTTTCGGGATGTTTGTTCAGAGTTATGAAGCATTAGTTGCTGGAGATTTGAAAGGTAAAGGAATGAAAATGGAAGACATGTATCAAGTGGATCCAGATGATCTCGAAGAGACTGATATTTAGTGGCAAATGGCAATGTTAACGCTTAGAGCTTGAAGATTTATGGAGCGCATCGGTAGAAGAATTTCGGAGGTCAAAGTTCCAACTCCAAATTGGGTTTTGATAAGTCTAAGCTAAGATGTTTCAATTGCAAGCAATTGGGACACTTTAAACGAGAATGTCCATTGCCAATTGTTACCGATCCCATAATTCTGGAATTCAGAAACTGGTTGCTAGTGGGGGAAAAGACGAGATGAGTCACAAGAAAGAGACCGTTTTAATCTCTAATTTTGATTAGAGCTCAGAAGTTGAAAGACAAGAGAAGAGGTCAATGAACCGTTAGTGGCTGAGATTGAAGAAGAGGAAATGAAGACAAACTGGGAGGAAGATTTTGATCTGTTTAAGAAATTAATGATGGAGTTGAAGAGAAGGAGAGTTTAAAGGGAATTCAGAAGGAAGGCGGGAAGCAAGAAATTCAAACCACAAAGCCAGGAAAGAATGATGATAATGCTGCTACCACCGTCGAGGAAAACAAGTTGCGTACTCCGATGTGTCAATGTGAGAAAGCCCTTGCAATGAGAAGGTGGTGATGGGACTTCCCTATGAGGTAATTCAAGATATGTGTTCATCTCCTTGCAAAATTAGACTTTTTGGGGTTCATAAGGCTAATCGTTTATTGATCGATAATGAAAAGGATTTGAAACGAATAAACGAGGAGCTTAAAACAAATGAGTCAAAATATTTTGTTAAATTAAATTAGGCCTAAAAGAAATGATCATTTAAAAAGAATTGTTTTGGAAAGAAATGTTGAGGTTAATAGTTTAACTGAAAGGTTGCTCTTGCTGAGTTTGAAACAAGCAAGCTTCAGTCAAAACTTGATAAATGGACCATATTGGGTATGAAACATGATGATTTATGTAAATCTCAACGGGGGGCTAGGATTAAAACAAGTTTGGGCTATGAAAAAAAGGTTTATCCTCCTCCTAGTACTTACTGTTATTAACCTATGCCCGTTTCCCATCCATCTAATGACTTAATCCAAATAGATACTAATAGTATGTCTGCAGGTTTAGATGGTGTGAAACCTATGCATGTTCGTGAGGACTATGATTATGGATCAACTAGAGGGCTTGGATGCTCTAGCATTAATACACCTGAACCTCATCATTCTGTTTTAGATCATAACTCTAGTTTAAATTCTGTCTTTGTTTCTAGTGATGTTGTAAAAGACTCTATTTCGTCCTGTTCTAGTGATGTTTCTGTTTGTTCTTTAAATGCTATGGATCGTGATGTTGATTATAATTCTTTAAATGATTGTACTGTGAAAAATTATGAGGAAACAAACCTAACTCATTTAAAAAATTCTTTTCTCATCCCATTCCATCATTTATCCCTGCTAAAATTTCTGTGTTTAATGACAGGATTATATCTTCATCTGAGGCAAGTACTAGTGGTACTAGTACCACATGTATCTCAGATAACTCCTCATTTTCTTCATTTCATAACCATTCCTTTTCAAATAAAGTTAGCTCTGTTAACATGTATGAGGTATACAGTGATGATGATTCAAGATTATCTGAATGTGATGAAGAAATATGCATAGATAAACCCCCAGATAACCTCCTACTTCATTACATAATGAATCTAGACTAAAACCACACTGTTTTCAATGTGGTAAAGATAATCATGTTGTTAAACACTGTCCCCAGCTATATCATAGACATGATAATAGAGATTCATTTGGGAGTAGATTGAATAAATTAGTTAATAATTTCTTTTGTAAGAAGTCTCTTTCAGCTAAACCTAAAGTTGTTCAAACTTAGGTTCCCACTTCACCTGGTTAACTCTCTCTTGATATTATTGCAGGAGGCATCCACTAAGCCTGTAAATAGTGTTTGGCATGTTGATAGTGGATGCTCCAGACATATGACGGGGCTTAAAGATTTATTGACAAACCCGAATAATCAATGGTGGTTACGTTGCCTTCGCCGGAGACAAGAAGGGAGGAAAAATGATAGGTCAAGGCGAAGTCTCCAATGGCTCTCTTACCTTGAAGAAAGTCAACTTTGTGCCTGAGCTTGCATTCAATCTGTTGAGTGTCTCTCAGATTTGTGATAAAAGCATTCCGGTCTTATTTAAGTCCAATGAATGTCTCTTTTTGAAATCTGAGATAGATATCTAGATAATATGTTACTCATGCGGGCTCCAAGAAAGCATGATATATACCTTCTTGACATGAATTCAAAAGATTCATCATCTAAAGTCACCTGTCTTCTGTCTAAACCTTCCACCTCTGAGTCTTTCTTATGGCTTGACAGATTGGGCCACATTAATTTCAAAATTATAAACAAATTAGTTAAAACAATGTCGTTAGGGGATTACCTTTAAAAGACTTTTCTGTGGTTGAGAAATGTATGGCATGTGTGAAGGGAAAACAACATAAGAAACCACACAAACCTAAAATTGAAAATTGCATCTCAAATCCCCTCGAGTTGTTACATACTGATCTGTTTGGCCCAATAAGTGTTAAATCAATTGCTAAGAAATCTTTCTGTCTTGTGATTACAGATGACTACTCCAGATATTCATGGGTAAGATTTCTTGTTCACAAAGGAGAGACTGCTGAGGAGCTGCAAAAGTTAATTCTTTCAATTGAAACGATAAGCAAAAGGAAGGTTATGGCTATCCGAAGTGACAACGGTACCGAATTCAAAAATCAGATATTTGACTCTTTCTGTGCAGCCAAAGGAATATTAAGACAGTTTAGTGCCGCGAGGACTCCTCAACAAAATGGTGTAGCTGAACGAAAGAATCACACCCTCATTGAAGCTGCACGTACAACGTTAATAGAATCCTCCTTACCTATCATTTTTTGGGCCGAGGCAATGAATTGTGCTTCTTACGTTCTCAACAGGGTGTTGATAGTAAAGGATAAGATAAAAACTCCGTATGAACTCTTTCACAGGAGAAAGCTCTTGATTGACTTCTTTCGACCATTCGGTTGCTCGTGCACTCTATTAAATACTTAAGCACAGAAGACAAAATTTGGTGCTGTATCTAATGAGTGTTATTTTGTAGGCTACTCTTCTTCTCAAAAGGCTTATCGTGTATATAACAAGAGAAAACGTATCGATCAAGAGTCCTTTTATGTTGATTGGCAGGAGTCGAATTCCTCTGATGTTTCTTCAGAACCAGCTTGGTTCTTTGACTCCAATACGGTGTTTAAATCATTTAATCTTCTAGTTTTCGATGATGATGCGTCTATCTCCAATGCCACAACTAACATAATCCCTCCCGCTCCTTTACTAGTTGAACCTATTACCCCACCCGTCATAACATCAAATGATACTACATCAGTCGATGTTGCATCATCCTTATCCTCGTTTGACCTTCCGCCTCCATCTATGTCTACATCACCATCCTCATCACCTTTACATTGCACATCTCAACCAACCAGTCCTATTACTTTACCCCATTCTACCTCACCATCTAGTCCATCACTTAACCATCCCCCTCACATCCCACCCATGACTGCTGATTTCAAGACCTTGAAAGATCATCCTCATGATAACATAATTGGTTCTATCACCGATGGAGTTCGGACGCGGAGTCAATCTGGATTGATTAATGTCTGCCTATTCTCTTGTTTTATATCTCAAATCGTTCCTAAAAACGTTCATGCAGCTCTTCAGGATCCTTGCTGGGTTGAGTCAATGCAATTAGAATTGCAACAGTTTCGAAAACTCAAGGTGTGGACTCTGGTAGATCTTCCACCGAACAAGTGCAACATTGGAACGAAATGGGTGTTTAAGAACAAACCTGATGACCGGGGATCATGGTAAGAAACAAGTCCAGACTGGTGGTCCAAGGATTTTCCCAAGAAGAAGGGATTGACTACACCGAAGTTTTCGCACCTGTCGCCCGTCTTGAAGCAATCAGAATATTCTTGGCGCATGCTGCTCATAAACAATTTAAAGTCTATTAGATGGATGTCAAATGTACATTTCTCTATGGCGACATTGACGAAGAGATATATGTGTGTCAACCACCAGGTTTTGAGGATCCAGACTTTCCTGATAAAGTATACAAGCTCGATAAATCTCTTTACGGTCTTCATCAGGCACCTCAAATCTGGTATAAGACATTCACACAATATCTCGTAAGCAATGGTTTTTCAGGAGGCACCATCGACATGACTTTGTTCAAAAGGGAGGTAGATGGTGATGTTGATCGTGCAAGTCTATGTCGATGACATTATCTTTGGCTCTACCAATCCTCAATTATGTTGGGAGTTTGAGGAGTTAGGCGAAGCAGATTTGAAATGAGCATGATAGGAGAAATGTGCTTTTTCCTTGGGCTGCAGGTCGAACAAAAGCCAGAGGGAATTCTCATTCATCAAGAAAAGTATATCAAGGAAATCTTAAAGAAATTCAAAATGGATGACGCTTCTTCTGAGATGACTCCCTTCACTGCTCAAACATGTCTCACTCCTGATGAAAACGGGAAACCAAATGATCCTCATCTCTACAGATCCATGATTGGTTCACTCATGTATCCTACAGCAAGTCGTCCTGACATCACCTTCGCTGTTGGATATTGTGCTCGATACCAATCAGCCCCTAAAGAATCCCATGCCAAGGCCATCAAACGAATCTTTCGTTATCTAAAGGGTTCTTCTCGTTTAGGACTTTGGTATCCTTATGGTGGGAATTTTGATTTGCATGCTTACTCAGATAGCGATTCCAATAGCTGCAGGTTAAACAGAAAGTTAGTTACCGGAGGATGTCAATACTTGGGCAATTGTCTCGTCTCTTGGCAAAGCAAGAAACAGACCACTGTCTTACTCTCCATAGGAGAAGCAGAATACATTGCTGCCTCTAGTTGCTGTTCCCAAGTGCTATGGATTCAGCACCAAATGATGGATTATGGGATCAACTTTCTTCATACCCCGCTGTTCTGTGACAACGAAGCAGCCATCGGGATTGCCAAGAATCCAATTCATCATTCCCGGACCAAGAACATTGAGACACGGATTCATGCAATCCGTGAGGCTCAGGAAAAGGGTTTCATTAATTTATTCCTATTGATACAAGATATCAAAAAGCAGATCTTTTCACAAAAACTTTTGATAAACCTCATTTTTATGAATTGATTTCCATGCTAGAATTAATATCATTTTAAACTCTTCTTTATTAAATTAATAATAATAATATAATAATAATAATAATAATAATAATAATAATAAAATAAAAAATAATAATAAATAAAATTCTAATAAATGATTGTCTTTAGAAATTTCTTCCCCTGCTCGTTGCAGAAATTTTGGGAGAGTATAAGCATTTATAGCTTTATAATTGCTTCTTTTGTTTCCTTGTGCAGAACCTCTGCTCTGTTGAGATGTCTGAACAATATGAAGGAGGTCAACAGTATCAGGTCAGGATTTGTTTGATAGGCCCAGCCCGAAATCAAAGTAGATAGTACTCCCGTAGCTTAACTAAGAATACAAGATGCTTGATATACTCGAATAATCCCCTTGACATCGCTGGCCTTCACAAAGTTACTCATCTTTGTTCAAAAAGGATTGAGAATGAGGGTCCTCCATATTGAGACTTTTTCCTTGGCTTATTCTCCCTTGTTCCTAAACTTTCAAATTTCAAATTTATCCCTTTCATCACTACTAGAAACTGTAAATAGATGACGCGCAAAAGATGACGCGCGAAAAAAGATGACACGCATTTACGCGTATCATAAAACATATGTCATATTTTAAACTATTTTTAGAAAGGATGACACGCATTTATGCGTGTCATCTTGGTTTGTCATATTTTTAAATTTTTAACTTAAATAATTGAACCCCCCTTTCTCTCTTAAACCCGCGTACCTATTTCAAAATCCCCTTTTCCCCCAATAGATCGACCACCTGCCAAGCACCTATCTCAAAATCCCCTTTTCGCCCCAATCGATCGACCCACCGGCCACCCCCCCCCCTCCGTCGCACAATCGACCACCCACCGGCCACCCCCTTGTCGTACAATCGACCACCCACCGCACCCCCGTCGCACAATCGGCCACCCCCTTCGACCACCCCCTTCGACCCACTTCTCAGCACTCACATCAACCACCCCCTTCGACCTCCGGCCACCCACGCAGTCCCTTCGCAAATTTTTCTTATTGAGTTGTTTTGCAATTAGCTGTTTAGTTACACAACTACTAACAGCTACTTCTGATTCAAAGATCTGGTGGTGTTAGTCTAAGAGGGGAAGGTGAGCAATGTCAAAAGATTTGACCGAGGTAACATTTAATCCACTTGAAATGTATAATTGCAAGATTTAGTATTTGGGGCATCGCCTTCTTTTGTCGCTTTTGTTTGTGAACAGAGCTCACTCGATATGACCATAGGAAGCTGTATTCTAGGTTTTGCTTCCCTGTACTGTAAGTGAACACAACATACGTATTTCGTATTAATTTGGATGTTTGCTTGACTTACTTTTCTTTTACTTAACATTATTTTGTTATCCTTTTCTTCTGACTTTGAAATTGTTACCCCTATGGCGTTGAGGAACCTGCTATATGTGAGGACATATATCAGGTATGCATAACATTATTTATTGTTATTGTAGAAATGCTAGAACTATTGCTCTTTTTGACAATTAAAAGTATCAATAATACTCTTTTTTGTTTGAGGCAGGTAACTGAGAATGCTATCTTGTGATGACAAATACATTAAAACTATATCATTTGTTGGTTCAAACAAGGTAATGTAGAATCAAATTGGTTTTTTTTTTTCTATTGTCCTATCCATTAGAAACAAATGTTATTGCTTGGTTTTCTATTTTTTTATTCTTTAGAAACAAATTGGTACTATCCGTAGGATCTGGATGATATGAACATTGATATAATGAGAAATAGTCTTTCCAAGGCATATCCTGAGGATTTCTAATGGTTTTGCCAGGTATGCATTTCTTTTTATTATTTTGGAATCCACGAGTACTTTCCTAAATAGTCTTTTGTTAGCGTGGAAGTTGTATTCTAGTTTGGGTTACTGTATGTAAGCAGAACTCTTCATGTATATGCTAATTCGACGCATGTTTATCTTCCTTTTCATTTACTTTAATAGTGTTCTCCTTTTGGTTTTGAAATAGTTAACCTTAAGGCGATGAGGAACTTGCTGGATGTGAGATGTGAGGACATAGATCAGGTATGCTTGATATCATGTATTAATTATTATTATTGGAGACATGTTGAATTAATGCTTGCTAACAAGAAGTAATTTTATTTAGATTATATGATGGAAAAGGGCTTCGGAAAGTGATAAGCGTATAAAAACAAAACATGTTTACACAGATTATCAAACATATATTGTGTCGAGTGATGCTGAATAGTAATAACTTATCTTTTACTGAATTGTTATTACTTTTGAACTTTGGGTTTCAGTTTGACTTGTAATTCCTAATTCTAGGTTTCTTAAGTTTTCTGTTTTTATCATATATATTTTATATTACTATTATTGTGTGTTTCCTTTGTCTCAGATGTTCATTTTAGTTCGTGAAGACTGGGCGCGCTACTTATCGAATTTCATTTATATGTAGGCCTGAAATGATATATTTGGACTTGTGTTAGTATTGGTATTGACTTGTATTATTATTGGTACTAATTGAATTTGGACTTGTTTTATACTTTGTAGTTGTTAATTAACAACTTTTGTAAACTTTGTTGGTATTTAATGGGATTTCGCTTTTAGTGTTATTCGATAATTTGTTTTTAGAAACAACAGGTAAATTTACTAAAAAAAATTAAAAGATGCAGCTAATTTTATGACATGCATTGCGCGTCATCTATTGCAAGTCATAAAAATTTTATAGATGACACGCGCATGTGCGTCATCTAGTCCTTTATGACTACCCCTTCCTTGACGCACATTTTCCGTCATCTTTTGTACGTCATAAAATGCGCGTCATCTTTTGCGCGTCATAAACAGATGATGCGCGGATGCGCGTCATCTATCATTTATGACTACCCTTCCTTGACACACATTTGCGCGTCATCTGACCCAAAGATGACGCGCAATGCGCGTCATCTATTGCAGTTTTTTCTAGTAGTGCATGTCTGTATCATAGAAGCCTCTTTGTGTACTGTGGTGTTTGTTGTTGCTTATCTCCTCTGTTACGATGGTACTGACCTGGAGTGATGATCTCCTCTGCTGTACGGAAGTAGTGACCTGGAGCTCTCATCGGCACAACATGATGATCTCCTCTGCTGTATGATAGTACTGACCTGGAGATCTCATCGGCACAATTTGATTATTTCCTCTGCTGTACGGTAGTACTGACCTGAAATGTTCATCAGTACAATTTGATGATCTCCTCTGCTGTACGTGAGTACTGACCTGGAGCTCTTATCATTGCTGTCAAATTGTATCATACTTGGTCTGAAAAAGGGATTTTTATCACATGTGAAAAGATGTAATCAATTTGTAGGTGTCCTTCATCCAAAATATCATGAGGACAGGATAGGTCTCTTTGCCAAATGTCTGTGGGGATTGAGTTTGTCTATGTCATCTATTAAAATAACTGATAACATGATAACAACAGCTGCGTGTTACTTATCAAAAGAAAGAAGGCTTGGGTTTAAGAAAGGACAAAAATATCTGCAATCTCACCGAACTATGACTCTCCAGACGATTCATTCAGTTGTTGTTCTTTTTCTAGATAGTCTTTATTCTCGGTTAAAAATAAAACATTGTCTGGCTCGATTGTGTGGGGTCCTTGTTATGTTTTTATTCCCTTGCGAAACTCCGAGGTACTTAGATACCTTTTCGAACCAAGTCAATCACTTTCGCAAAAAACTCTCTTCGACGAAACTGGTGTATTTTAGGGTTTAGGGTTTTATTACGGGTTTTCATCTCAAATCATTACATCTCCATTGTTTTGTCATGATTCTACTCTGATTTGGCTTCTAAAGTGAGTTTTGAACTCAGGAATATAGTTTTCATAGGCTCATTTAACTGCTTTTGACTGGTTTGGATTGTGTCTGTTGGGTAGTCTCGTAGTTCGTCCTGCGAAACTACCCATCTTCTAGCGAAACTGAACGAATGTTCCTTAATTTAGCGAAAATGTGTAGTTATGCTGCCCGAGCAAATAACAGTTTCGCCTGCCAAAACTGTTGTTTCGCCCAGTCGAATCTATCTTTATGTATTGCCGAAACTATCTATTTTGCTGTCGAAATTGTGTTCCTTCATTGTCAGATTTAAAATAAATTCAGCAAAACTATAATTTCGTCGCAGCGAAATAATAATTTCGTCTCTACGAAACTATATCATGTATCTAAAAAAATATATATATATATATATATTTATATTATATATGTATATATCTGTATTTCTATATTTTATAATCATGTTGTTTATTTCATTGTTTCTGTAAATACTTTTAAATTTTAATTTTGTTTAATTTTTCTAACTTGGTTTGTTTGTCTCTCAGCTCTTAATGACAAATCTCAAGTTCGACGTACGGAACAATATCACAGCCATTCTAGATGATACTCACCCTAAAGCAGCCGGATTCAGAGACTGCATCAGATGGCTGCAGAGATCTCCGATAGCATACGCCATCTCACACTCCACTACGATCTATGATCTACACATACGAGACTTCTGGCGAACCGCAGAGTACAATACACGGGGAGACTCTGAGAGTATTATTGCTAAAGTTGGATCACCAGGTGACTATTACAGAAGATATTATTTCGAGGGTGCTGAGATTGGAAGAAGATACAGGAGGTGATATTGATCTAACTGATCAGGAGGTGTATGATGCTTTCTTGTCTATGGGATACGAGGGCCTCCTTTCGGGACCAGAAAGGAAATCAAAAAATCCTTTCTGTCCAAGGAGTGGGATATATAGCCCATGTTTTCATCATGTGCTTAGATCACCAAAAAGGTGGATCAGATAGGCTGAATTTAGACTGGGCAAAGGCAATGGTTATATGTTGCAGAGGGGAGAAGGCTAACATAGCCAATCTGATATTTAGCTGCATGGCTGAAAATATTATGGCTTTAAAGAAGGATAAATGGCTGCTTTATCCAGATTCATTCAAATGATCATAAACGACCAAGTCCCCAACATCCCAAGACACAGAGAAGTCAAGAATTTGGTGCCAATGAATACTCGGATCTTTGCTGACTGTTGTGCTATCAGACACGACTTCAGTGGAAGGATTACTCATTTATGGGAAATATGTACACTCCTGATCGTTGGGCATATATCAAAAAGAGTGATAGGATCTGAGACTAGACGAACAGAGGAAACAAGACAAAGTCAGTCTGAGGCAGTGAAGAAGAGGAAGAGATATGCCAAAGAGGAAGACTCTGTATTTGAAGATGAGGTGAATGAGATGGCGTCTGAAGCCAGGATAGAGAAGGAGAAAAGATAAAAGAAGCAGGCTGATACAGGGGAATATGAGAGGAGGACGAAACAAAAACATTAAACATTTTCTGAGCCTCCGCGAACTGAGAAGCAAGCTAGTCTTGATGAGGATATGATCAGAAACCTCAACACCTCTCTCTCTAACGAACTAAGCATGATGAAGACTAAATTGATGAATCAGGAGATGAGAGAGAAACAAAAGGATGAATTGTGGGAAGGTATGACGAGGATGTCAGTAGACCAAAACAAACTGATAAAGAGATTATTGGAGGAGGTGAATGACCTGAAAGCTGCTGCTGGCCTGCCCAATCAGTTAACTCAACATGAGTTAGATGATCTGACCGATACTTCTAAGTACCCATTTCTGAATATGGGTACTTTATCCAGGGCAGAAGAGGGCACATCTGGTGCAGCTGCAGAAGAGGCAGGTGGTTCTAAGAAGAGGACTGAGGAACCTCATGTTGAGACTGCTGAGCATGTTGAAGAAGAAGTGATAGAAGTTAGATTGTTGACTTAGGGATCAATGCGATTTTACTGGGGAAGAGCAAATGGGAAAACAAGCTGAAACTACCGAGCAACCCATAGAGAAAGGACTGGTGGATGAAGAGGTAGAGGATGAGCAGTTGGTTGACTATGACTCAGAGCCTGAGTTCTATGGGGTGGATGAAAGGCCTCTTACATATGTGGTTCAGAAGGGAGAAGATGAGAATGATATTATCGAAATGGAGAAAAGTGATTGGTTCATGAAGGAAAAGGAACCAGAAGAACAGACTCCTCTGTTCCAAAATATGGAAGGATTGAAGAAGAAAGAGGCGGATAAGAGGATAGTGAGTTGGAAGTATAACCCCGACCTCAGGATGTTCATGATAAAGAGGAGAGGGGGTGGGATTACTTATTTGCACAAGAGGAAGGCATTCAAGACCTTGCCGAGGTGGGACTTGAGAAGGTTGGCCTCGCTGCCTCTACTTGAAGCTCATTTGAGTGAACGAGCCATGCTTCTGGAGAAAGAAATTAAGAACGGATTGAATGATAACTTTGAGGCTTTTGGGTATATGAAAGCAGAGAGAAAGAGGTCAAAGAAAGATAAAGACTGGGTTACAGGAAAAGGGAAGATTGTGCTCAGTGTGAAGCCTTCAGAGACGGTTCATAGAATGAGATTGGCAGATCCCTCCCCCTCTCGTCTACAAGGGTTTGAGAAGTGGTTTTATGACAATCAGACGGGGGAGGCTGTGATTAGAGTGAAGGGTGGTATTGAAAAGTGATTGGTTCATGAAGGAAAAGAACCAGAAGAACCAGACTCTCTGTTCCAAAATATGGAAGGATTCAAGAAGAAAGAGGCGGATAAGAGGATAGTGAGTTGGAAGTATAACCGACCTCAGGATGTTCATGATAAAGAGGAGAGGGGTGGGATTACTTATTTGCACAAGAGGAAGGCATTCAGACCTTGCCGAGGTGGGACTTGAGAAGGTTGCCTCGCTGCCTCTACTTGAAGCTCATTTGAGTGAACTAGCCATGCTTCTGGAGAAAGAAATTAAGAACGGATTGAATGATAACTTTGAGGTTTTGGGTATATGAAAGCAGAGAGAAAGAGGTCAAAGAAAGATAAAGACTGGGTTACAGGAAAAAGGAAGATTGTGCTCAGTGTGAAGCCTTCAGAGACGGTTCATAGAATGAGATGGCAGATCCCTCCCCCTCTCGTCTACAAGGTTTGAGAAGTGGTTTTATGACAATCAGACGGGGGAGGCTGTGATTAGAGTGAAGGGTGGTATTGAATATCGAATCTTAGACCCGATGGAGCTTTTTGATTTTCTGATGAAGACCTGCTCGTTCTATGTGAAACCATATAAAAGTAGGAGCAGGAGAGGAGACAAGAAAGGAAGCAAGCCTGTTCATGATTGTGGGGAACAAGGTTAGAGGAGTGAGAGCTGAGGTGAAAGAGCTGGCAAAGAAGGTAAGAGCTGAAGATGACTTAAATATGGATATCCGAGATTTGACGAAACAGTTTGCACAAGCTAGTGCTCGTCCCGAAGGAGCTGATGAACCAGGAGGCAACCAAGGAGGATCAAGTGCTGAAGCTCGTCAAGGTAAAGCTGCATGAGCTGAAGAAGGAACATCAGGAGCAGGAGCAGAGGATGCTGGAGCGGATTAGAGATATCAAAAGGAGCGAAGTCGGTGAGGTCCAACCTAGGGGGAGTATTGAAGATCAAGAATAGGTTGGACTCACCTTAGATTAGTATTTGTTTATCTTTCTATGTAATAGGATTTATATTAGATTTCTTTTCTAAGTTGTCTAGTTTATTTTGTACATTTAGCAGTTCAGCGAAACTGTGAGCGAAACTATAGTTTCGCTCACAGTCAGCTGCAAGTTCTCCCGGCGAAACTAATAGTTTCTGCCGGGCGAAACTACAGTTTCAGCAGCACAGTTTCGCCCTCAGCGAAACTTTCTGCGAAACTATAACTGCTATTATAGATTTCATTTTGTTCATTGTTGGCTATCCTTGCAAAACCCTAATCGAATATTTCTGTTGCAAGTGAGTACTGTAAGCTGGTTTTATTGAATATATTGAGTTTATTTCATTTCATTATGTATTGTTGCTTATTGAAACTTATTTGATTACATTTTGGTCTTCTTTTGTGCTTCAAATTTTGTATTGTTGTTTGTCTTTGGTATTGAACGATTCAAACCATCTTCTGCACTGAAAACCGATCAAATGGACCAACAACTTAGTCATTACGAATCATTATAACCAACGGGTGAAGGGTAAGAGCGGGTAAATGAAACAAATAATGGTTAACAAACTAATGCGGGTACCCAATGCGGGTGACCAACACTTAGTACATGTGAGGCCTAGGAACAAATGTGGTTAGAAAGACTAATGCGGTTGAGTAAACCTTCTGTCCAATTTCAACTTAGCTTATTTACGACAACATCAATTTATGCATGACTCAAATCCATACATCTAGTCCTCATTAAGCTCGGGTTGACAACAAGAACGCATCATGCATCATACATTACTATAGATCTCATTAAAACATAGTAACTTCATAAAAAGGCCACCTTTATCATAGAAAAGCATAAGTAATAAAGGATTTAACATACAGGCATGAATATAGCCCCAAAAGAGTGCAAAACATGTGGACAGGGGATCTAGAACTTACCTTTGAAAGCTTCGAATCAAAATCCTAAAACCTAAGAAGAAACTTTAGATCTACACACCTGCATACGTAAAGATTCAAAGTTTACAAATAGAAACACAAAGAAACCATCTTAGAAGCTTAGATCGAGCTTGGATCTATGATAAAACTCGATAAAAATCATACCTTCATGCAGCCTTTTGAATTTCTCTAAACAAAACGCTGGAACTTTCCCTCTAAAAAACAAATGGAATTTGGTTGCATAAAAATTAAGGAAGGGGCAGCCTCACCCTTTTATACCCTCTTTTGAAACTTTTCTTCTTTACCAACTTTGGTCCTTCAACTTATTTAAATTCTCAGGTTTATTCCTTTTCTTTTCTTTTAAGATTTTTTGGGTGTTACAATTTTCGATGATAATTCTAGTGGTCAAACAAGAATAAATGATATGGTTATTGTTTATTAATGAATTATGATTATGACACATTTAAGCACCATCAATTGAGAATAGAAAACAACCATAAGTTAAATAATATACATTAAAAGTAAACTACATAAAATCATGAATTTCCACCAATATAACTTATGCTAGTTTTTATTATTTGGATGCCAAACTTGTTATTATAAACTAAAGGAACTTGCCTATTAAGTATAGAAACATGATTTGGTCATTTCAAATGGATTAGAACAAAGGGAATTGTTTAGACTTGGTTTGGTGTTAATATAGACTGAAACTCTACTTATATATTCCAAAATCAAGCTTAGGATATCTTGCATACTATTCAAGGTGAGTTTTGTCCCCCCTGTTTTCATTCTTATAGTTTTTAAAACAAGGGGAAAAAGAATGCTTAAATCTTTAATGCTATAATACTTATACTTATGCTTTGGATTCTTTGATACTATTTGGACTTTATGGTGTTTGTTAAATTGATGTAAATTTATGTATGCTTCAAATTCTTTCACCAAACATTTAACTCTGGGTTGAAGATGATAGAGAGGTATTGATAGTATTATTAAATTGACACCCCCACCCTCGCATGTTAGTATGTTAACCGGAACCAACGTTAGTCTAGATTCAAATACTTGGGGAATAAAATTTTGACAAGTGTGATGGTTCAAGTCATTTAGTTTGGTTGTGACCTTAATTTTGCATTGAAAAATTCTTGCTTATAAATTACATACCCAAAGGTCTTATACGTACTTATAGAAACATGCAAGATTTTTTGTATTTAAACCTACGAACTCATCAACCATGTGTTGGCATTTTTGAGCATATCTTTTCAACTTGGATACCAAAGATATATGATTTAATGTAGAAATTTTTACACAACACTTATAGACTATACAACTTGACTTTACCTTAGAAGAATTTATGTAGCTACATATTGTTTAGAAAGGAAAGGGTGTTTTATATATGGAGAAATAGAGCACAAATATCATCCAAAGAATAAGCACGGAAGTAGTAGAAATTTGTAGCTAACTGATGGCAAAAAAAAAGAAGGGCAAGGATTTGTAGAAAGCTAATAGAAGAGCCTCTACTATAAATGTTGAAGAGGCAAGGTCCGTGCCGCATATGGTTTGAGGTACCTTTCCCATAATGACATGCTTGCTAATGTATTATACAATTTGAGTGCAAATAGGAGCTTAGAATTATACATTCTGCCATCTAGATGAACTTACATCATAACGTAATCAAACTTGAACAAAACCCGATGCATAACAGCTAAGACCACTAAACAAATAGGATAAAGTCTTAAATGCATGAACTAATCTACAAGCTATTACTTAAGACTACCTTAAGCACCGATATAATGGCACTTAGTCATACTAACACTCTTGGTTACACCATTACGACTCAATTACACCTTAAGCTCCATCGATTAACACTCTGTTGCTCCTAACCACCTCACCATGTGACACCTCACACTAATAACACTAGGCCAAGCCTAATTTTACAAACACATCACCCACTTAGCATTACTAATCAAACCTAACACCTACGTAGATTACCTAAACCACTCGTCCCCCTACATCTCAATACATACACAAATGACACACATTTATTTAATGTTATCGACTTATAGGATCGGTGTTGGTCTCCTAACACAGGTTTATCTCACAAACTCACTTGATCTCACTCGGCGATGAAGCAAAATCTCTAACTAAGTTCACAAGTAATATAATAAGTTAATGAAAACACAATGAACACATGAATAGGTTTTTCAAGATACTTGCATATATTACTTCTCAACTCAGTATTACAAGACTCTTACTAGATGGTTATAGAGTTACAATGAGAAACTATATATACTACTATTTATAGCTGATTGTACTTCGATAACCGGCTAGAATTTACAACTAGACAAATACTATACTGCTAGAAGTAAAGCATCTAAGATAAAATATTACCCTAGATTAGGTAGTCATGACAAGTCCATGACTTACCTTTTGTCACCAACTAAGAATGGAAACTGTACTAACTGATAAAGGATGAACAGTAGAATAAAGTATAGTCAACTACATAGGCATGGAAAAGCGCCATGCAGTATATTAGAGTTTGCTGTGGATGTTAGATAGACCATACTTACTTGCACTGGTTCATAGTTGGTTCTTCCGAAGCTAAATGGCTTCGGAAGAATAAGTTCTTCCGAGGCCATTTATACTTTGGAAGAAACAACTTCTTCAGAATCTTCTGCAAGTCTTCATGACTTTATTCTTTAGAAGACTTTGTCTTGAATCCTCTAAGTTTGTATACTTTGGAAGGAGAAGTACTTAGTCTTGAAAGATTGAGTTCTACCTTCGGAGGTTCTTCTTTCGTGAGGTTTGGAAGATCTTTGACATGTCTTTGGAAGAGCAGCTTTGTCATTGAAAGACCACTTTAATTGTACATCAAAATCTTCATAGTGTTGTTTTGGTTGCACCAGCCTCATATGATCCAACAAATTCTCCCTAGACTGATGCTACCAAAACTTCACTTCTTTCTGCTCCTTAAAGTCTTCAACACCAGGGAAAGCAAATATTTGTCTTACTCTTTATTCTTGCCTGATGTAGTGGTGACGGGCTTGTACAAGTTATTCATAGATAATAAATCTAGTCTGTTGCTCTGAATGACATGTACTCTTTACTGTGCCCCTAAAGAGAGTTAGTTGATGGGAATTGTAGTCATATTCCAATCTAACTATAGGATCCAAAGTTGGACCCTCAACCATCTATGAGAGTGTTCTTCCTTTTCTGGTTGCTCCTTCTTCTTCTTCCTTTGGTTTCTTCGTTAACTCTTATTTAGTCATTTCTTTGTAAGCTTAGTAAGATGAAGACTGCTCAGATGATTCCTGATATGAGCAGCAATCTGAGAGTTGGAGAGATTAGAGAATGGTTTCTCTGCTAACTTATTATTTCAAATCTGCTAGAGTGTAGCAGAGCTGATGTATCAAGTCTGATCACTTGACCAATCTCCTTTTCAAAATAAAGCTGTGTATAGCTTCATTAAACCTCAACTGGAGAATTTGGTTCTAGGATTGAGGGGCTTAGTTGATAGCTTGTCCCTTTTCTTGTGTCTAACAGAGTCCCCAATCTCCCTCTCAACTTCTTCTTTCTTCTTTAAGTATGTCTAAGTTAGTTTCAAGAAGTTAGAGAGCTTGGTCTAGTGTTCCCCATATCAAATCAAGGAATGCATCTCTTGTGAGGGAACAGGATGATCCATCAATGTATTTCAACTTAATAGACTCTTCCTCACAAGATCTCTCGCTCAATGTTGTGCAATTGGCGAGCTTCTTTTTATCTCCTTAAACTTTTCTAAGGACAGGGGCTTAGATGGTTCAGAAGATGGTTTGGGTAGTGATTGGGTTCGGGGTTGTGTTTTGGGTTTAAGGATAGGTGGTGGTGGTGGTTGTTGAGAAGAAGTAGGTAATGGTGTAGGTAAGGCTGATGGTATGGGTTCAGGGGTGCAAGGTTCAATGGTTGGATCAGTTTAATGGGGAAAGGAAAAGGTGTGGGTAAAAGTTATGGTTTAGGTGCTGGTTTGGGCTTGAGAGTTGGTTTGGATGCCATCCTCTGAACACTTGTCTTTGAGGTACTTCCTGCCTTCTTCCTAAGCGAATATCAGCCTTGATGTCACTGACATGTCGCTATAGGGTCTTCTCAGACATAGGACCCACTTGCCAGCCGGTGAAGCCATGGACTTTGAGATAAGCTTTCATCTAGTCTTTATCTCCCACCTTCTTTGCAGTAGCAAGTTGTGCCTCTTCTTCCTTCTTCTTCTTCTTCTTCTCATTCAGCTTCTCCCAGACAGCTTTCTTCTTTCTTTATTGATTTGATCCTGCTCTTTGAAGAAAAGAAACAAGATCGTATCATTATCATGAGGTGCTAGCTCCATCTGAGAATAGCCTCTAGTGCAGAAAAAGGCTATCATCTCCATCCTCTCCTTCTCCATTGCCTCCTCTGGCCTTTTCCTCTTTTCCTCCTCTATGGCTAACCTTGTTGCCACCTCCTTTTCTTTTTGCAGCAAGGTTCCTTCTCCATATTCACAAGTTCATCAAGTGGGAGTAGAACTATTACTTCATTGTGTACTCCTAGGCTGATGAGCCTGTCTATTACCTCCACTCTCCTTTGGTTGTTGATACTCTCTTGAGCAGCAGTTGCTGCTTTGCTGCTTACAGCCAGTAACTTTCCAGTATCAATTCTTTCTTTCTTCTTTTGCTTTTCCAGCCTTCCTCCTCTAGAATCTCTTCAGTAGTGAGTGGAACACCAGAAATCTATGTCAAATAAAATAAAAGAAAAGCAATAAGAAAAGAAAATAGAAGTATCATGCAGAGAAATGAAAAAAGGGCAAAGTGGAAGGGGGCTAAATGTAAAAGAGTACAACATTTAATATTTTAATATATATGAAGGTACACCCACTACACATACCATATTCTGCTTTCGATAAACAAAGAAGAAAGAAAAGAAGCAGGAACTTTTCTCTCTGTTTGTGAAGAAGAAAAAGCTGTTTTCAATCTTGGGAAGCATTTCTTTGCATAATTGGTTCGGTTTCGTCGGGCTTTCAACCATTAAAATGATTTTTTTGTGCTTTTCATGTTTGGGTGTGTTTTGGTTTGTTTAGGTGTTTGAAGTCTCGTACACAGATGTTTGGAGGAGTTTTACTTGTTGGTTGCAATTGGTGATTCTAGAACCTTGGTTTTATGTGTTTAAAACTTTGGGGCTGAAAAATACTTGTAAAAATGTTTTAAAACTTATCTACGTACCCGTATGTATATGTGTATGTATTCTTGTGTTTTATGATTGTAAGGTTGTTTTTGATGTTTAGAATGATAGATATAGGTTGTAAACATGTTAAAAGTAGATTGGGACTGACTATAATATAGAAATATGCGTATTTGTTGGCCATGCGCCCAAATAGGGTTCATGCGCCTGAAATTTGACTTTGAAAGCCTAAGTGTAACTCATGCGCCCCAATAGTCCTCATGCGCCTGAGATTTTTGCCAAAA
This sequence comes from Flaveria linearis, assembly GCA_024085815.1. NCBI lineage: Eukaryota > Viridiplantae > Streptophyta > Magnoliopsida > Asterales > Asteraceae > Flaveria > Flaveria linearis. The sequence goes on along the minus strand of CM044002.1, from coordinate 69,944,042 downwards.
TATACTAAGTACCACCTCATGCACCCAAATAGTATCCATGCGCCCAGACAGTTGCCATATTCCAAGTCTTTTCCCATGCGCCTAAGTTCCTCATGCACCCACTGCTCAAAACACCTAAGTGTTGGGTTCATGCGCCCAAGCAGTGCCCATGCGCCTGGATTTTCACATGCACCTAACTTTCCCATGCGCCTAAGTATCCATGCGCCTGCATAGTGCCCATGCGCCCACATAGTGCTCATGCGCCTAGAACACTTAGAAAAATTTCTGAAATTTTGGGAAAAATAGAAATTTTAGGATTTGACCTGGATTGATTTGATGGTTATATTTGTTTATTTCATGCATGTTTATGGCCTGTTTTATGTTCCCTATTATGTATCTATTATGTAACTATATGTGGTGTGATTATACTTGTATATGTAAAGTGTTATCATTAAAGAAAGAGAAAGATGAATGATTAATGCAAAGTGGAACATAATAAATGAATGAAAAGTCCTGCAAGAAAAATTTAAGGAGGATCACAACTTATTTAGGGTTGTTAGCTTAACTGTATGTCATATAGCATGCGATCTTGGCTAACCTATGAGGTTTCATACATAGGGGGATCAGTCTTGGTGATTGATCCACAAGTACGAAACAGGATCCTTTCACTTAACTATGAGACTGAGGTGGCTTTGTGCCCAACGATGGGGTATAGTTATGACAGGATCTAGAAATAGTGAAAGATAATGAAAAAGTACGAAATGAACGAATGCGTATGATAATGAAAGATAATAAGTTTATACTTTGATGTATGCATGATGAATGCTCACGTACGAAAGTAAAGGAAGTATTTTATTGAAAAAGGGTATTGTCATTTATAAATTTTAAAAGGTATTTTAACGCTTTAAAACTAGAACTCACTCAGCAATGCTGACTTTTATGCATTTTCAGATGGCAGGCAAATATTGCTGAGGATGGCAGGCGGGAGAAGTTACTCGTCAGGGCAAGACTGCATCCGTTTATGCTTAATGATTTTTTTATTGTAATGCAACTAATTGATTATTTTGTAACCCTAACTTACAACGATGTATTATTTTGGAACATTAATTATATGCATGAATGGTTTTTGTTAACTTAATCCCGCTGCAACATTTTTATGAAATACGTATGGTTTTATATAAAATGCTATGATTGTCCAATTGTGAGGTCTCTAGGAACGAGGCCTTACAAGTTGGTATCAGAGCCAAAGTTTAAGAGAAATGGGTAAATATTTTCGAAAACCTAAACTTAAACTAAGAATGGGACCGAATGGAGGGATGCCAGCCCTAGTAGCTACGTGTCATCAGCTATTTCTTTCTTAATGTTAACCTGTATTATGTGCGTGTGCTATTTGATTTATGTGCTCTTAGTAGATTTGAATACTAATATAGTCACGATAGAAAATGCTTGGGGGATGAAGAGTAAAGTAAGTGGATAATCACAACTGGTCACTGTAATTAGGGACTTACTATACTTCACATAAACAGAGCTATTACCTTGAATGACCGTGTTAGTGTTTGAATCTTATAGGTTTAGAGGGTGGATGGAGGTAGATCGTCTAAGGTTCTAGAGGTGGAGTACGTGGTGGACGTGGTACGGGAACACGTGCCACAAGGAAGGGGGTTAGGACTGCTGAAAAGACTCCTGTAGATCCTGAGTACACCAGCATGGGGGCATTGATGAGAGCGGCAAACAGAGGGCCTCAGTGAAAGAGGCAGTGGTTTAGGAGGTTCACCAAGTCATGTAGACGATCCTACCATCTATAGTGACTGAAGTCATCTGTGCTATGAGGGAGGATGAGAGAGAAGGACTACAGTTAGAAGGTGGGGGAATGAGAGGGTCATGATGAAGAGGGGGAACTGAATGCTGAGACGACGGCCTCCAATGATGAGGTGGAGGTAGTAGTGCAGGAAATGTCAAAGCAGTGTAGTTACGGGGCATTCCAATGGTGTAGGCCCCTGACTTTCGATGGCAACGATAATTGGCAGCTCACCGTTGGGTAAGTGGGATGGAAGCGGTGTTAGAGATTAGTGAGTACAGGGAGGACAAGAAGGTAAAGTTTGCCAATCACTTTTTCATTGACTCGACTCTGTGTGGTGGGACAATATTGTCCAAGCCAAGGGCGCCAGGGAACTAGACAAGATAGAGAGGGAGTTCCTACAGCTTAAGGTAGGAACCATGACCCACCAGCAATACACCACTAAGTTCAATGAAATGGCAAAGCTGGTGCCGGATCAGGTGACGCTAGTATCAAGGAAGATTAAGAGGTATGTGAAGGGATAGCTGGCTGATATAGGCAGGCATTTGATTGCTGCCTGACCAAACACTTTTAGGTCGCCAGTGGATCTGGCTGGGAGGCTATATGATGAGAGAGAGGTTGCGGTGGTTGAGGTCAAGAAGATAGGTGGTGGTAACAAGAACAGGAGCGCGAAACAATTTGGGCGTGGCGGTTTCACCCCAAGTAACAAGAGGATGAGGGTGGATGACCATAGGGTGGTGTCATCAAGCTCGGGGATGAAGAATTGCGGTAGATGCGGAAGGGAGCACACGGGTGAATGTAAGTGGGGAGCGAATGTGTGCTTCAAGTGTGGAAAGCGCGGTCATGTGGCGAAGATGTATGGGGTTATGCGGTGCTATAACTATGGCGAGGAAGGCCATCTGAGTAGGGATTGCAAAAAGCCAAGGGCTGAAAGTACTAGGATGAGAAGAGGAGGAAAGAAGGAGGGCAAAGGGCAAGTTCTAGAGCCTTCATAATGATGCGGGAGGAGGCCAGGGTGGACCCCGATGTTGTGTCAGGTCTGTTTCTAGTAAACCAAACTTGTGCCTCTATATTATTTGATTTTGGTGCTAGTAGGAGCTTCATTTTGCTATTTTCTGTACTAAGTTGCCTCTTTAGTAGTAGAATTATTAATATGCCATTTGATGTAGAAACTGCTATTGGTAAGTCTACCAGAATTTCTGATATGATAGAAGACTGCGACATAGAACTAGAAGGCCATAGGTTTTCTGCTAAACTATTTGTGATGCCCCTAAGCGGATTTGATGTAGTACTAGGGATGGATTGGTTAGCGACCTATGAGGTGAATATTGTGTGTCACAAGAAGATGATCCAATTAACCGCGCCCGATGAAAGTTCGGTGACGGTCTACGGCGATCGGGTCACTACGGTTCTGAAGGTGATTTCGATGGTGGTGGAAGAGAAATGCATGAAACTTGGATGTAATGCCTGCCTGGCTTACGTAAAGGATGTGGACGCGTCAGTGCCACCATTGTCTGATATACCAGTTATGTGTGACTTTCCGGATGTGTTCCAGAAGATTTACCAGGTGTGCCATCGGAGCGGGAGATCGAGTTTCAAATTGTTTTGATACCGGTGCTCAACCCATTGCCAAGGCATCGTATCGATTAGCTCCGACTGAGATGAAGGAACTAATGGTTCAACTGCAGGAGTTAATGGAGAAAGGGTTCATCCGACCAAGCATTTCTCCTTGGCGTGCTCTAGTCTTATTTGTTAAGAAGAAAGATGGTAATACGAGGATGTGCATTGACTACCGTGAGTTGAACAAGTTGACGGTGAAAAACCGGTATCCTTTACCAATGATTGATGAATTGTTTGACCAGCTCCAAGGTGCCAGTTGGTTCTCAAGGATACATATCCGATCTGGCTACAATCAGTTGAAGGTGAAGGAGCAAGATATTCCTAAGACAGCTTGTCGCACCCGTTATGTGCACTATGAGTTTCTCGTTATGTTATTGGTTTAACTAACGCACCAGCTGCCTTTATGGATTTAATAAACCGAGTGTGTCAGCCGATGTAGGATAAATCTGTGATTATGTTTATGGATGATATCCTTATTTATTCAAGTAGCAAGGAGGAACATGCCGGTCATATTCGCGAGGTATTAGAGACACTTAGAAGGGAGAAGTTGTATGCCAAGTTCTCCAAGTGCGCGTTCTGGTTGCGCGAAGTTCAGTTTCTGGGTAATGTGGTGAATTCCGAAGGGATTAAGGTAGACCCGGCAAAAGTGAAGGTAGTGATGCAATGAAAATCTCCAAAGACGCCATCTGAGATCTGTAGTGTCTTGGGTTTGGCAGGTTATAGGAGATTCATCCAAGACTTTTCCAAGATCGCTTCTCGTTGGCTAAGTTAACCGTAAGGATGTAAAGTTCGTATGGGGTCAAGAGCAAGAGAAAGCTTTCAAGGAATTGCAAACGAGCCTGACTCAAGCTCCTGTCTTGACATTACCCGAAGGAAGCGAAGACTTGGTGGTCTATTCGATCGCTTCTTATTCGAGACTAGGTTGCGTGTTGATGCAGCAAGGGAGGGTTATAGCCTATGTGTTCTGAAAATTAAAGATCCATGAGGCTAACTACCCTACCCATGATTTGGAGCTAGCAGCAGTCGTCTTCGCGTTGAAGATTTGGAGGCACTACTTATACGGAACGAAGTGCACCATCTTCACAACCATAAGAGCTTGAAGTATTTCTTCGAACAGAAGGACCCTAACATGAGGTAAAGGAGATGGTTGGAGCTTATCAAGGATTACGATTATGAGATACATTACCATTCGGGTAAAGTCAATGTAGTGGCTAATGCCGTCAGCTGAAAGGAGAGACCTGAGCCAATCTGGGTGAAAGCTTATCACTAGTGATGACCTCTGATGTGATGACCCAAGTTAAGGAATTTTAAAATGAGGCATTAAAACAAGATCACCTTAACTCTGAACGGATGAGAGGTTTAGTCACGAGGTTGGGAGAAAATATCCATGGAGTTAGAACCCACTTTGGGTGGATGTGGATCCTTGTTATGGAGACTTACGGGGGCGGATCATGGATGAAGCTCACAAGACTTGATACTCCATTCATCCCTGCTTTACCAAGATGTATCAAGACATGATGAAAGATTACTAGTGGCCGCGAATAAAGCGTGATGTAGTGGAGTATGTGAGTAAGTGCTTTACTTGCTTGCAAGTGAAGGCAGAGCATCAGAAGCCATAGAGGAAGATCCAACCATTGGATATACCCGAGTGGAAGTGGGAGCACATCACCATGGACTTCAATCGGGCATTTAGGGTGTCGATCGAGGGGATCAGAGTGTTAATCGATGGCGCTTAAGGTGTAATTGAGTATAATGGTGTAACCGAGAGTGTTAGTATGACTAAGTGCCATTATATTAATGGTCAACACCCTAAATTCCCGACTTCATAATGAAGCTACCTCGTACGGTGAGGGGGTACGATACCATTTGGGTGATAGTTGATCGTCTGACAAAAAGTGCTAACTTCCTACCAATCCACAAGACATACTCATCAGAGAGGCTAGCGGATCTATTCATCTAGGAGATTGTAGCTCGTCATGGTATGCCGGTGTCTATCATGTAGATTGTGACACCCGATTCATGTCGAAGTTTTAGAAAAGATTCCATGATGTGATGGGGACGAGGCTACACATTAGCACGAGTTACCATCCTCAGACAGATGGTTAGTCTGAGAGCATGATTTAGACACTTGAGGATATGCTTCGAGCATGCGTGATCGACTTTGGAGGAAGTTAGGATGATCACTTACCGTTAGTGGAATTCTCATACAACAACAGTCATAATTGCAGCATTGGCATGCCACCATACGAGATGCTATATGGTAGGAGGTGTAGGACGCCCGTATCTTGGGGAGACATTAAGCAGATGGAGTTGGGAAGTTTTGAGGTGATGGAGGCTACGATGGAAATGTTAGAAAAGATCAAAGCCTTTATAAAGATGGCAAAGGATAGACAGAAGTCGTATGCCGACAAAAGGCGTAGACTAATCGAGTTCAACATGGGTGAGAGAGTCATGTTGAAGGTCTCACCTTGAAAGGGGATCATCCGGTTCAGGAAACGGGGTAAGCTAAGCCCAAGGTACATAGGGTCTTTCTGAATCATCGCACGAGTAGGAGAGGTGGCCTATTGATTAGAACTTCCTGATGAGTTAAGTGAAATTCATCTGACATTCCATGTATCTATTCTGAGAAAGTGCTTAGCTGATGAAGACATGATTGTACCACTGAAGGATAACGAGGTGGATAAATAGCTCAATTATGTGGAGCAACCAGTGGCAATCATCGATTGAAAGGAGAAGAGATTGAGGAATAAGGTGGTTCCACTTGTGCGTGTGTAGTGGAAACACCGAAAGGGTTCTGAGTCTATGTGGGAGATTGAAGAAGAGATGAGACGACATTACCCACAGTTGTTTGAAGAGTGATAGGTTTCGGGGACGAAACCTCTTTAAGGGGGTAGACTTGTAACACCCAAAATCTTTGTCAAATAAAATAAAAGAAAAGCAATAAGAGAAGAAAATAAAAGTATATTGCAGAAAGGAAAAAATGGGCAAAGTGGAAGGGGGCTAAGTGTAAAAGAGCATAACATTTAATATTTTAATATATATTAAAGGTATGGCCGCCCACTACACATACCATATTCTGCTTTCAACAAACAAAGAAGAAAGAAAAGAAGTAGAACTTTTCTCTTGGTTTGTGAAGAAGAAGAAGTTGTTTTCGATCTTGGTAAGCATTTCTTTACATAATTGGTTCGGTTTTTTTTGGGCTTTCAACCATAAAACCGATTTTATGTGCTTTTCGTGTTTGGGTGTTTGTTTTGGCTTGTTTTAGGTGTTTGAAGTCTCGTGCACACAAGTTTGAAGGAGTTTTATTTGTTGGTTGCAATTGATGAGTTCTAGAACCCCGGTTTTATGTGTTTTAAACTTCTTGGGCTTGAAAAAATGCATGTAAAATGTTTTAAAAGCTAATGTACGTACCCGTATGTATATGTGTATGTATTCTTGTGTTTTATGATTGTAAGGTTGTTTTTGATGCTTAGAATGATGGATTTAGGTTTTTAAACATGTTGGAAAGTAGATTGGGACTGAAAATAATTTACAAATATGCATAACTGTTGGCCATGCGCCCAAATTGGGTTCATGCGCCTGAAATTTTGACTTAGAAAGCCTAAGTGTAACTCATGCGCCCCAATAGTCCTCATGCGCCTGAGATTTTTTATACTAACTACCACCTCATGTGCCCAAATAGTATCCCATGCGCCTAAGTTCCTCATGCGCTCACTGCTCAAAAACCTAAGTGTTAGGCTCATGCGCTCAAGCAGTGCCCATGCACCTGGATTTTCCCATGCACATAACTTTTCCATGCACCTAAGTGCCATGCGCCTGTATAGTGCCCATGCACCCACATAGTGCTCATGCACCTAGAACACTAAGAAAATTTCTGAAATTTTGGGAAAAATAGAAATTTTAGGGTTTGACCTGGATTGATTTGATGGTTATATTTGTTTATTTCATGCATGTTTATGGCCTATTTTATGTTCCCTATTATGTTTCTATTATGTGACTTTACGTGGTGTGATTACACTCGTATACGTAAAGTATTATCATTAAAGAAAGCGAAAACGAACAAATGCGTACAATAATGAAAGATAATAAGTTTATACTTTGATGTATGTATGATGAATGCTCACGTACGAAAGTAAAGGAAGTATTTTATTGGAAAAGGGTATTTTCATATATAAATTATACAAGGTATTTTAACGCTTTAAAACTAGAACTCACTTAGCAACACTGACTTTTATGCTTTTTCAGTTGGCAGGTAAATATTGCTGAGGATGGCATGTGGGGGAAGTTACTCGTTAGGGTAAGACTGACATCCGTTAATGCTTAATGATTTTGTTGTATTGTAATGCGACTAATTAATTATTTTGTAACCCAAACTTACAATGATGTATTATTTTGCAACATTAATTATATGCATGAATGGTTTATGTTAACTTAATTCTGCTATAACATTTTATGAGATACGTATGGTTTTATATAAAAATGCTATGATTGTCCAACTGTGAGGTCTCTGGGAACGGGGCCTTACAATGAGCTTCCACTTCCCCTTAGGATTAGCGGAAGATTCAGCCTTTAGAGACTCAAGTTTAGAGGATTTAGGTTGGGAGAGTGGGGTTGAACTTATGGTGTATGAGAAGTAGGAGTTGTAAGGAAGTCCGCATTGTTTACCTCAGAGGCTAGATCGAGAATGTCTTCTGTGATGAACAAGTCATCGGACAAGGAAGATAGTTCTAGTATTCCTTCCGTAGCTTGGATCTCTGCTTCAAACGTAATTCGAGTTGCACTACTAGTCCCTTCTAAGTTGTTTGCTAGGCCATCAGTCTCTATTTCCCCTTTGAAGTTATCTTAGGTTCAATAGAGACCTTAGGTTGACCAACTTCCTCCTCAGAGGTAGGTGGTGCACTCAACATTTGTAGCTCTTCACCTCTGAAATAGGCAATGGCTACATCAGGGGCGGGTTGCTCAAGGGAGGAGCTTATCAGAAACTTTGTTAAGAATCTATTAAGTTCATTAAGCATCCTTGGGTCTACTTGTATGGTAATAAAAGGTGGTTAAGGGAAGATGGTTATAGGGTGTTGCTGTGGGATAGAGAGAAGAGATCTATATGTCTTTGTTTCTCTAAATTCTCCCCCTTTTGTTAGCATCATTTTGAGAAGTAGATGAGAAAGGAAGAACTCAAAGAAACCCGAGTTTGTACATGCCTAAGAGACTTCTCAATCTCTTTCTCAGCTAGTTGAGCCTTGAGATTTTCAATCTTAAGTTGTTGAGTGGCAAACCTATCTTCTAAAGTCTTAACCTATGATTCAAGGTTAAGACTTTAGAAAATAGGTCTCTGATAGTGAGTTGAAGACTACCCTCATCTTCTTTTAAAGAAGCATTAGGAGATGAGATAACATACCTAGTATTCATTATCACCACCAGTTGTGGTTTCTTAGCGCCCTGGATACCCTTGCTTACTGATTTCTTTTTCAGAATCAGAGTAGATTGGTCAAGGGTTCTTTTAGGCATCTTTGTATGTGAATTTATTGGGTAGGAAGAAGTGATTGGCATTGTAGTGGTGGTGTCTGGAGTGGGTTCATTACTTGCTAGTCTGCAGGAATGTTACAAGGAGGCATTGGCTCAAGCATACCTGGAAAGAGATCAGTGAACCTTCCAATGAAGTTGGTGGACACCTTCTTAAGAGTTTTGAAGATGCTCGACCTCTTATGAGGGACCAGTAAGACATGACAAATTGAAGTTTGTCCTGGTCAAGCTCATAGTTGATTATGTGCTGAATGAATCGGGGATACATATAGAGTGGATCCCTGGTGAGATTACCTCTTAGATTGTTCAGCATAAATCTTGAGTAGTTAAGCGGAGGCCTTTTACCAACCCATGTACTAGGCAGCCTAAATCATATGTGATTGATCCCATCCCTTGACTTGTTGGATAGGCTGTGCAGGACAATATGTAGCACAAACTCCAATTGTAAGAGAAATTGAACTTGTACATCGTAGATTTTCTAACATGGCCACTATATCCCATCTGAGTGTAGGTATTCTGCAGCACAGACTTAGGGAATTCATTAGGGGCACCCTCATCATGGAGTTCCAGATGCTCACTGATGGTTCTTTCACTAGTGATGATCTCTTGTCCACAGATCCTTGATCTGATGACCCTTTCATCATTAATAGTCTCACTTCGACCATTGGCCCAGAATTCAGCCATATGGTTTGAGTAAATGGTGGGGTTAATAGTAAGGGCAGTGAATTATATGGATTGTGACATAAATTGGATAATAGGGGCAAACTCAACATCCTTTGAATAATGAAGGATGGTGACCTGGTTGTGTTCGGGATTCACGACCATTGTTCTGAAGTACTATCTGATTGAAGGAATTAAGAGTGAATAGAGAAGATGATGGAAATTTTGAGGCTTTTGCAGTGATAAAGAAAGTAAAGAAAGAGAGTCAGAAGTTCTTAAATAGGGGTAAAAAGCCAAACAGATAAGGTGAAACGACAGTTTAGGTTTTGATTTGACAAGGGCGGTAAGATAAACCATTTAAAATACTCCAACATTCATCAATAAAATCTTACTTTTTACAGAGTTGGGCCCAAAGATTTCTGTTACATAGTAAAAGTTTTCTTCTAAAGGTATAATTGCTTCCGAGAGAAAACAGTTGTGTTTCTCAATATTGTTTTCCTAAGCTACTTTTACTTCCGAAGGCAAACCATGTCTCAAAGACAAGTTTGCTTTGGAGAGTAGAGTATTCTTTCGAGAAGTGAAGTTAGTAAGCTTTAGGAGTATATTTGATCTATGATCAAATTTTCTTTCGAGGCTAAAAACTCTTCAGAAGAGAATACTTGTGTAGAGGAATTTCTCTTTAGAGATAGATAAAGATCTCTTCCGAGGGTAAATTTCTGTTCGGAAGAATTTGTACTTAAAATTTTGAAGAAAAACTTTTGTAACAGGGCTTAGATTGTATAAAGACAACATAAACAAGACATATTTTTAAAAGATTTTCAAAAGAGATTGACTAGTCATGTTAATTATCGAATAGCTAATACTTAAATCTTTGTTCATCAAAGGCTTTGGTGAACAAGTCAGCATAATGTTCATTTTTATTGACTTTGACTAGTTTGATTAAATCTTTCTCATGAATATCTTGAAAAGATGGTACCTGATGTCTATATGCTTTGTCTTGGAGTGCTCGACTAGATTTTCTATGATAGAAATGACACTCTTGTTGCCTATGTGGATAAGTGTTTCCATGAAGTTGAAACCATAGTCTAACACTGATTTTGTATCTATAGCAGTAAGAGCATATCAGCTTGCAGCAACAATGTATTTAGCTTTAGCAATTGATGTTGAAACCATGATTGCTTCTTTCATTGCCAGGAGATGATTCTTCCACAAGAATTGACATCCTCCTAATATGGATTTCTTGTTAATGTTGCAGCCATCATAATCACTGTCAGTATAACCATAGAGATTGAAATCCTTATTCTTAGGATAGCAAAGACCCAGTTTGGGAGCTCCTTTGAGGCATCTAAGAATTATTTTGATAGCAATTATGTGTGATACCTTAGGAGCACCTGATATCTTGCACAGATACAGTTGCAAACATGATATCAGGCCTACTTGTAGTGAGATACATCAGATATCCAATAATTTCCCTGTAATGATGTTGATCAGTGTCCTCCCCCTTGAAATCAGGACAAAGATTTTGTTTCTAGGTATAGGTGTCTTGGATAGTTTACAATCTTTCATCTCAAATCTTTCTAATGTCCTTGACATACTTAGATTGATTTATATAGAACCTTTCTTCCATCTGCTTCACTTGAATAGCAAGGAAGAAATACATCTTTCCGATGAACTCATCTCAAACTTCTTTCTCATGATGTTTTCAAAGTCTTTGCACATTTGGTCATTTGATGAACCAAATATGATGTCATCAACATAGACGTACAAGCATCATGTCCTTCCTAGATTTCTTTATGAACAAGGTCTTATCTATAGTGCATCTATAGCTATTCTTAAGAAGAAACTGAGACAGTGTCTCATACCACAGCCTAGGTGCCTGATGTTACCCATAAAGAGCTTTATCCATTTGCACACCTAGTTGGGATGCTGTGAACCTTCAAATCTAGGTGGCTGGCACACAGAGACTTCTCTATTGATATCCCCATGCACAAATGCTCATTTGACATCAAGTTGATAGACTGTGAGTTCTTGGATGCTACAAAAGCAAGAAAGATTCGCACAACCCCAAATCTTACAACAGGTGAAAAGACATCAGTGTAATCCATGCCTTCCTCCTGTGTATCCTTGAACCACAAGTCTTGCTTTGTTCTTGATGATCAAACCTCTATCATCTTTTTTGTTTCGGAACACACCACTAGTGCTAATAGGGACTTGACCAGGTGGTAATGGACATAGGTTCCGTACCTTTTGCCTCTTGAACTGTAGTAACTCCTCTTGCATTGCCTCAACCCAATTGTTGTCCTTGAGGGCTTCTTCCCCTTCTTTGGTTCCATCTGAGAGAGAAAGCATGAATACAGCCATTCCTATTATGGGTCAACTTCTTGTTTTCACACCTTCTGAGACACCCCTAATGATTTCCCAGCTTGATGAATGTTGTGTATCCTGAGTCTAGGAGTCATATCTAGTTGCATAGATAGATCCAAGTTGGAGAATTTTTGCTCAGGATTTTAAACATCATCACCAGCTGATTTCTCACACTCAATCAATGAGGACTGGTTGAATGAATGTGTGATATCATCAATGGTATTTTGCTGTGAAGCAGCATCATTAGTTGCATGTTCCTCCAGATCACTATATTCATCAGCTTGGTGTTGAATGCTGGAGTTAGCAGCTGATGAGTTTTGAGGCTCAGATGACTGACAGCTTGTTAAAGCTCCATTGTTTCATGAGATGTTCAAGTTTTCAGGACTTCTAGTAGTGGGAGCTTGATCTTCATGACTTCTTGGAGAAATTGTAATAGGTCTGGGTAACTCAAACAGTTGATCTTCATAGGGGTCACTTTGAGTTCCTGTTCCAGCTAAAACATTCTCACAAGATGGTTTAGAATAGTTTAGAAACAATTCTAAGTTAAAGATATGATCAGGTCCATTTTCCTTAACACAAAGAGTGTGCTCATTGACAATGATGTTGGATGATTCTTCAAATTGTTGGTTTTTGATGTTATATACTCTATACCAATAGAGCTTGAGGAATATCCAACAAAGATAGCATCATCTGACTTTTCAGCAAATTTTACTAAATTGTCCTTTGTGTTAAGTACGACGCACCTACTTCCAAAGGACTTTAAAAAGACAATGAAAGGAGACCTCTTGTTCCATAGCCCATAAGGGGTCTTTCCATGGGCTTAACAATGAGAACCCTATTCTGCACATAACATGCAATGCTGAGTGCCTCTGCCCAGAAAGTTAGAGGTAGCTTTAAATCAACTAACATAGTTCTTCCAGCCTCAATAAGTGTCCTGTTTCTCCTCTCAGCAACACCATTATAGGAGCATAATATTGTTTGGCAATCCCTTTTGAGTTACGGAATAAGTCAAGAACTTTATTCTTAAACTCAGTCCCTTGATCACTTCTAATGATTTTTACTTTGTGATCAATTTGATTTTCAATTTTAAGAATAAAAGATTTTAAAGTTTCAGTTGTTTCATCTTTAGTTTTAAAAAAGAATACCCATGTAAATCTTGTAAAATCATCAACAATCATAGGGCATATGATTTCCTTCCAATGCTCATTATACTTGTGGGACCAAAAAGATCCATGTGGCAATAAGTGTAATGAGGTGGTGATGGAGTTAACCTCCTTGGATTTGTGAGCGACCTGTGTTGCTTCCCTTTCAGACAAGCAAAAGAGTTATCTTTATAGAAAAACTCCTTTTTAGGCACACACCTTGTACCAAATTATTTTCAACCAATTTTTTCATGGATTTAAAATAACATGGCACATTCTCTTATGTCAAAGAGTTGACTCATCACTATTAGCTATGGAAAGAAAGCATGATACTTCACCTAGTAGGAAGCATTGTTCATATCCACTTTACATATCCTCTCTCCTAAGAGATATAAGAAGCACAAATTCTTGAGGAATTTCACCCCAGGTTTTGGATAATGCACCCATGTTTTGTGAAAAGCATATCTTCTTTTGATCATAGAATTGAGAAACACGAAAGAGATTGTATTCAAGTTGTTTGATAAAATTTACGTTGTCAACTTTTAACCTACCATTGGATACACTACCTCTACCAAAATGTATCCTCCAACTTCACCTCCAAACTGAACAGGACATCCATCAAAATGTCCAAATTATTGTAGGAGATATCTATTCCTTGTCATGTGCCTGGAGCACCCACTATCCACAATCCATATATTTTCATTTTTGTCATGTGGATGTCCCTGCACGTTAGGTGAAATGATTAGTTACTATTGGAAACCCAAGCCTTGTTGGTCCTGTATAACACCCGGAAAATTTTGTCAAATAAAAGAAAGGAAAAGAAATGAAAACTAAAAGAAATATATTTTGTAAGAAAGAAAGAGAGGCCAAAGTGGAGGGGTGCAAAGTGTAAAAGGACAAAATCTTATTATTATTTTGTTTAAAAGGTTGTATGGCCGCCCACACCACCTGCTACACTCCACTGCTCGATGTTTTAGAGAGAGAAAGCAGCAAAGCTTCGGTTCTAGAGAGAGAAAAAGCTAAATTCAAAAATTGGTAAGTGTTTTTCAAGTTTTTGGTTCAGTTTTATGGGTTTTCCCACCGTAAGATTGATTTCTACATTTTCTATGTGTGTGCATATGTTCGGGTATGTGTTCTTGACATGTTTTAGGTGTTAGAGCTCTATAAAAGTTTGAATCTGAGAGTTTGAGGTTGAAGCAGCTAAGGTGAGTTTCTAGACCTCGGTTTTACTTGTTTTTAAACTTCTTTAGGGATGAAAATGCATGTAAAAGTATTTTATAATTTTTGTGTATGTTACCCGTATGCATAAATGTATGAATGTTAGTGTTTTATGGTCGTATATGTTATGATGATGCTTAGAAGGGTAAACATAAGTTAAGACCATGTTGGAACATTGTTTGGGACTGAAATTATGTTAGAAACATATGAAAAAAGGTATTCATGCGCCCAAATAGGACCCATGCGCCTGAATAATAGGCTTAAAAGACTAAGTATGAGATGATGCGCCCAAACGTAGCCCATGCGCCCCAAACGTAGCCCATGCGCCTAGTATTTGCCTTAGAAAAATTTCAAAGTAAGGTGATGCGCCTGAATAGTAGCTCATGCGCCTAGATTTGCCATAGAATTTCTAAGTGTGAGTTCATGTGCCTGAACAGTGCTTCATGAACCTGAGTTTTGGGCTGAAATGACTAAGTGTAAGATGAAGCGCCTGAATAGTGCCCATGCGCCCAAAAGGCTCATGCGCCTAAGTGTTAAAGGGTTAAGTGTAGGCTGATGCGCCTACATAGTTGAGAAACGCCCAAACAGGCTTGATGCGTCCAAATAGTCCTCATGCGCCCACACTTAGAAAATTTTTCTGATTTTGAGGAAAAACAGAATTTTATGGTTTGACCCTAGTTTGACTTGTTGGCTGTTTTGGACTAGTTTAGGCATGAATAAGTGAGAGTTTATGAATAGTATATGCATGATGTTATGATGAATGTATGATATGCATATGTGTATAAGTTGTTATCTTTTATTAGTTTTCAGAACGTATTTATATTGTAATATAATTACGTTAAATATTATGTTATTACTTTACGTAGTATGATGAATGTGTGAATGAACATAAAGTATAACGTAATGAAGAGAAGATAACAAAGATAAAAAGTGAAACATAATGAAGAAAGAAAAGGCTTGCAAGCATAAAGAAAGAAGAATTACAACTCTTTGTGAGTTGATAGCTCAACTGTGTGCTTTATACCGTGCGATTTTAACCTATGAGGGTTCACACATGATGGGATCAGTCTAGGTGACTGAACCCATAGTACCAAATGGGATCCTTGTCATTCGACCCCAAGCTTTGTGCCAATATATGATATGGCTTTGTGCCAGATAGTAACGAGGCTTTGTGCCTAGAATAGTGGCTTCGGGCCACGGGCTTCGTGCCAATTAGTAATGGAGCTTTGTGTTCGGAACGGCGGTTTCGGACCGCGATGGGGACAAAGCCTAACAGGATCCAGAATTAGTACGAGACGAGCAAGATGATAAAGTATGAAGCGAACAAAGTGACAAAGTATGAAATGAACGTTAACGAAAGATAATGATAATTTACGAGACGAACGTTAACGAAAGATAATGATAAAGTACGAAACGAATTGAACACATACTATAACGAATGAAAATGTGTGATAGTAAATGAAATGTTTTATGGAAAAGGAATATTTTTACATATGAAACATATAAAGTATTTTGATACTTATAAAACTAGAACTCACTCAGCAACGCTGACTTTTATGCATTTTTAGTTGGTAGGTAAAAGTTTCTGAGGATGGCACGTAGGAAGGCTACTTGGCAGGGCAAGACTGGCATCCATTCACGCATGTTATTATTGTTGTTTTTGTAATGCAATCAGTGAAAGTTTCTTTTGTAGTTGAACAGTGTTGTATTGCATAACCACATTAATTATTAATAAAATGAATGGTTTTTGTTAATGAATTCCGTTGTGATATTTTATTAAACGTATAATATTGTATGTCTAGTGCTATGAACGACCAACTGTGAGGTGCCCGGGAACGGGGCCTTACATCTTGGGTTCTTCCAATGTAGATGAGATAATTGAACTAAAATATTTGCATGGGGGTTTAACTATGGTTAGTGAAAAAGAGGTTTGGGCTACAACATCTTTTTTGATTTTCCATTCCGTCCTATTGTTGATCAGTGTAGATGAGCCTGAGGAGGCATGAGCAGCATGACTTTCTTCCAGGGCTTCTTTCTTCTTGAAAGAAGTTGTCACCACCTTTCTTCGAAAGCAGTCTTGTTTTCGGAAGGTTTCAAAGGATTCCTTTTGTTCCTTAGTTTGTTCTTTGGCTTGTCTTCCGAAGCTATTTTCCTTTCAGAAGAATCAGTTTCTTCCGAAGGCAACATGGCTTTAGAAATAAGCTTTCATTTCCTTATGTAACACCCTCAATTTCATAATATATAACAAGGAGGTTGCTACGAGTTGGGTTATTATAACCTTTCAGAGATTATAAGCACAGCGGAATTTTCATACATTAAAAACTGTTTACATCATTAACCATCATTACAACACTTTAACCGACATTTCAAAAATCTATCAAACTTCATATATATCTCTCCAAAAAACCCAACATTTTAGCCAGTATCATACACTAGAACAGAAATTTAACTCTGTGGGCACCATCACGAACACCTCTATTATTACCTGGCATGCATAAGAAAATAAACACTAAATCAGATAAACTGGTGAGTTCTAACAAACACCACATTTCAATAATAACAATTTATCAACTGTTATAACATCAATAATTCACAAACATCCTTTAGTCCATTTACTTGTCCCAGTATTGATATGCATATCGAATACCCACAAGATATTTATAGACTTATTTTATCCATTTATTTTGGTTGGTCAAAACACCACCTCGCGCGTTGACGGTCAAAATCCGTCTATAGTTTGTGGGTCAAAACTCCACCTCGCGCGTTGACGGGTTAAAACTCCGTCTATAGTTGGCGTTGACGGATCAAACTCCGTCTATAGTTGGTGGGTCAAAACTCCACCTCGCCATTCACCACAATTTACCACTTCCAAATTCTTATTCACATCTTTATTCATTTATATGCATGTTAGTGCCCGATTTGTCAAACAACATTGTCAAACAGCATTAACACATAAAAAGGGCAATTAGAACTCACCTTAATGTTTTCAGCAAGTGTTTACCAATCCAAATACACTAAGGCAGCTAAAACTCTCCTTCTCAACGCAAATCTACAACAATAATCCTAACTTAGTCAAATCATTTCCTACAGATCACTTTATGCGACTAAGGCTATACGACTGGACTCATTCGTACGATTAAACATGCGACTAAGCTTAGTCGTACGAATGAACCATACGACAGTGGTGCGAATGAGCTATAACAGGTTTGTGCGAATGACCTCCATTCGTGCAATTGGTTCATGCGACTGAGCCTCAGTCGCGCGATTGAATAATGCGATTGATACAGTCGCACGAATGGGTCATGCGACTGGGCTCATTAGCCTGAAACAGATCAGCAGCTGTGTTCTTGACATATTTGATCGAAAAACTCGAGTTTTAACCATTCAGATTATGCCATATTCAAAATAGCACCTATACTTCATTTACAAACCATTTTGGGTCTTTATTTCATCAAATTTCACAAAAAGTAAGATTCAAATTCTAGGCTTTCAACTTATCAGAAAGATTAAATCAAGCTCAGATTTAAACTTGTTTTGGATCAATTTCAACCATATACATAGCTTAATGCATTCAAATATCGATCCGTGCCAAGCGAAACTTACCAAAACGGAGCCGAAATCGTCGATTTGGCAAGAACAGGGTGTTTGGGTTCGAGAGAAACAAGGGGATGGGAATACTGCAGATAAACTCTGCTTTTGGACATCCTCAACCGCCTTACTTATCCTCACATGCTTATTTTAGCCGCCATACTCAGTCGCACGACTGGACCCATTCGCACGACTCAATCGTGCTACTGAGCCCATACGCCCGTAAATTGTGCGATTGAACCTCATACGCATGTAAGGCGTGCGACTGAGATTCATTCGCATGTTTATCATGCGACTGGACACTACTTTCATTAATTAAATGAATATTAAATTTTTACGGATGTTACAAGTCTACCCACCTTATTTAGGGTTTCGTCCTCGAAACCTGACTAAAATAAATGGGAGTAGTTTCGCCTCATCTCTTCTTCTGGTTCGCAGGTTGACTCAGATCCTTGACGATGTGCCCACTGCACCCGACTAAGCTAATGCTCTTATTTCTATGTTTCTTCTCATTACGATCTATAATGGCCACAGGTTGTTCAACATAATTGAGCTTCTCATCAACCTCAATATCATCTAAGGGTATGTATTGAGTTTCATTAGCTAAACACTTTCGTAACTGAGAGACATGAAAGTTGGATGAATAGTACTTAGTTCGTCTGGCAGATCTAATTTATATGCTACATACCCCACTTTCTCTATTATTCGGAAAGGTCCATAAAACGTGGACTTAGTTTGCCCCTCCTTCTAAATCGAATAACGCCTTTCCATGGAGAAACTTTCAACAATACAAATCCCCAACTTCAAATTCTAATGGTTTCCTTCTACGATCTGCATATGATTTCTGTCGGCTTTTCACCTCTCTAATACGATTTTTAACTACTTCAAACTTTGACATTGTTTCTTCAACTATCTCATTATTCCCCAATTCACGTTGCCCCATATCTACCCAATAAAGTGGAGTTCTGAACTTTCTTCCATACAACATCTCAAACGGGGACATCTGAACGGTAGCTTGATAACTGTTGTTGTATGAAAATTTAGCTAAAGGAAGATGACTATCCCAGCTACCTCTAAAATCAATACTACATGCCCGTAGCATATCCTCTAATGTCTGAATAGTTCTTTCACTTTAGCCATCTGTTTGGGGATGATAGGTCATACTAAAGTAAAGTTTAGTCCCCATTGCTTCATGAAATTTCCTCCAATTCCTGGAGGTAAATCTGGCATCTCTATCAGACGTGATACTCTTTGGAACTCCATGCAATCTAACTATCTCTTTAGTAAAGATATCAGCTAGCCTTTCCACCGAGTAGGTTTCTCGTATAGGTAGAAATAAAGCACTTTTGGTTAGCTGGTCTACCACTACCCAAATAGTATCATAACCTTTTGGTGTACGAGGTAGCTTTGTTATAAAATCCATGGTTAGATCGTCCCACTTCCAGGCTGGAATAGCTAAGGGTTGCAGTAATCCATACGGTTTCTGATGTTCAGCTTTCACTTGGGTACACGTCAGACATCTATTTACATATCGCATTACATTAAATTTCATTCCTGGCCACCAAAATCATGCTTTAAATCTTGATTCATCTTAGTCATGCCTGGGTGAATGGAATACCTAGATTTGTGAGCTTCATCAAGTACCACATCACGTAAAGCTAACGGAATCGACATTCGACCAAACCTGATTTTAACACCATAACTATTTTCTTCTAAATACTTTTCCTGACCAACCATTCTTTCCCGCTTTATATTTCCTTCCTTTAGTGCTTCTAATTGGGCTTCTCCTAATTGTTGCATAAAGTTAGGAGTAATTACAAGTTTATACGCCTTAACCTTGATTGGTTCATACTTCTCCTTTCTGCTCAATGCATCAGCAACCACATTTGCTTTCCCGGGGTGATAGAATTTCACAATCATAATCTTTGATTAATTCCAACCATCGCCTTTGTCTTATATTCAGATCTTTTTGCTCAAAGAAATACTTCAGGCTCTTATGATCGGTAAAGATGGTACATCTCACTCCATATAAATAATGTCGCCATATTTTAAGAGCAAAACCACAGCCGCTAATTCTAAATCATAGGTTGGGTAATTAACTTCATGGGTTTTCATCTGTCTAGAAGCATAAGCAATAACTCTCCCACTTGCATCAAAACGCATCCCAATCCCTGATATGATGCATCAGAATATATCACTAAATCATCTGCACCTTCTGGTATTGCCAATACTGGGGCTTGAGTTAACCGATTCTTCAGTTCCTGAAAAGCAACTTCTTGTTCTTTATTCCATTCATACTTAACTTCCTTTCGGGTTAACTTCATTAACGGAGAAGCAATTTTAGCAAAATCTTGAATAAATCTTCTATAGTATCCTGCCAGCCCTAAGAAACTACGAATTTCTGAAGGACTTTTAGGAATTTCCCAATTCATCACAACTTCAATCTTTGCAAGATCTACTAATATTCCATCCGCATTCACCACATGGCCCAAAATTGCACTTCCCTTAACCAGAATTCACACTTCGAGAATTTTGCATACAACTTATTCTTCCTTAATGTTTCCAATACTTCTCGAATGTGACAAGCATGATCTCCTTTGTTCTTAGAATAGATCAAAATATGATCTATAAACACAATCACCGATTTATCCAGCATCGGTTTACATACTCTGTTCATCAAATCCATGAATGCAGCAGGAGCATTCGTTAATCCAAACGACATCACCAAAACTCATAATGCCCATATCGCGTACGAAAAGCTGTCTTTGGTATGTCCTCTTCTTTCACCTTTAATTAATGGTATCCGGATCTAAGATCTATCTTTGAGAACCAATTGGCACCTTGAAGTTGATCAAACAAATCGTCTATACGGGGTAACAGATATTTATTCTTGATAGTTAGTTTGTTTAGCTCTCTATAATCTATGCACATCCTCAAGCTGCCATCTTTCTTCTTTACGAACAGAACTGGAGCACCCCACGGCGAAGAGCTTGGTCGAATAAAACCCTTGTCTAATAGTTCTTGCAATTGCTTCAGGAGTTCCTTCAGCTTAGCTGGTGCAAGTCTATAAGGGGTCTTTGCGGCAGGTTTTGCATCAGGTATTAAGTCAATCCTAAACTCAATTTCTCTATCAGGAGGTATACCTGGTAGATCCTCAGGAAATACATCAAGGAAGTCACAAACTACTGGAACATCTTCTAATTTCCTCGTCTTTTTAGCAGTATCAACGACATATGCCAAAAATGATTTACAACCCCTACTCAATAATTTCTCTGCTTTAATCATAGATATAACTCTTACTACACTATCATGATTATCACCAAAAATCATCACTGAATTACCTTCTGGCGCTCGTAACACAATCATCTTTCTTTTACATATTATCTGAGCCTCAAACATAGATAACCAATCCATTCCCAATACTACATCAAAACCTCCTAACTTCATCATATGTAATCTAGCAGGAAATTTTACACCTTCTAATTCGATAAAGCAATCGTCTATTACTTCACTAACAACTATGAATTCATTAGAGGCAGTCTCTACTAAAAAGCAACATCTAGCTTCGATGGTCTAACTTTTATTAAAGCATGGAATTTTATTGATATAAAACTTCTATTAGCCCCCGAATCAAATAAAATTCTAGCAGGTACATCATTAACAAGAAACGTACCCGACACAATATCCAGTTATGACTTAGCCTCCTCCGTAGTCATTGTAAATGCTCTCCCCGTAGTACCACTACTACCACTCGCGCTGACTTTACTAGGTCCTCCCACGGCACGAATAGGAATTGGTCCAGGCCTAAACTTTGGACACTCGGATTTCATATGTCCCATCTCACCGCATTCATGACACCGAATTTCTGGACATCTAGAAACAAGATGTCCAGACTTCCCGCATTTATGACATGCTGGGTGATTCAATCTACATTCTCCTCTATGAAATTTCCCACATTTATTACACCGAGGAGGGGGACCTACAAAGCCCCTAGAATTAAACTTTCTCTTCTGTGGGACACTCTGTCCATATATAGGCTTAGAACTCCATGAAGTTTCCCGACGGCTAATCACTTCCTCTTTCACCACATGTTTCTCAGACTCAGCGACTTCCTCATACATGTCCGCAGCCAAATTTACCGTGGCTTGATAGGTAGAGGGGGAATTGGATTTCACCAGCATTCTCACTTTAGGGGGTACTCCCTGAATATACCTAGTAATCCTCTTCGCCTCAGGAGTTACCAAATGAGGCACCAAACGAGCCATTTCTTCAAATCTGGACGTATACTCCTTATGGCTTAAACTGCCTTCCTGAAATTGTAAAAACTTAATCTCAATTCTGTCCATCTCGCCTTTTGGACAGAACTTTTCGATCACCAGTGCTTTAAAAGTTTCCCACATCATCTGACTCACAGCAGTCTCGCCCATGGCTTGTTCCAATGTATCCCACCAGTACAAAGCTTCTGCTTGGAACGAATGCACTGCAAAGCCCACCTTCTGATCTTCCTTGCATCTACTAAGTTTAAACGTTGCTTCCATCTCTCGTAGCCACTTATAAGTTACTACTACATCTTTTTGGCCTTCAAACTTAGGCGGGTCACATTCCTTAAAATGCTTATATGACACTAATTTCTCCACTACAGACTCAACAACAACAGGTGGAGGAGTTGGTTGGGAAGATGATTCACCACCTTTCCTAAGGTTGCTCAACATTTCAGGTAAGGTAGTACGCAACACTCGGCGACCTCATCACCTATAGCCACCTTAAGTTCATCACCTGATATCCTAGCTTCAGGTCTAGAGTTTGTATTACCAGTTTCCTCTATCTATGATAAGAAATAAACCATAATAAAATAATGAATGATACCAGGATGCTGCATATAATGTAAATTGCTCATAACATTGGCCAGGTGTTATCAATTATTTACTTATTCACACCATCCTACCTCTTCTCATTATCTTTTCATAGTTTATTTCTACTTCTATCTAAACCATAGAATCATGTATACACACAATACTAATCTTCAATCTAGACAATTGCTTTTATTTATCAATCGACTAAATTATCACTAACAATTAAATACTCATCTATACAATATTTCACCCCACTTCTGGTTGTAGATACTGGCACTTCCCTCATATTCAGTTAAAGTTTAAAACAATCAATTGTTCAAATCTCTTTAACCAAGGCTCTGATACCAACTTGTAACACCCTCAATTTCATAATAATATAATAAGGAGGGTGCTACGAGTTGGGTTATTATAACCTTTCAGAGATTATAAGCACAGCGGAATTTTCATACATTAAAAACTGTTTACATCATTAACCATCATTACAACACTTTAACTGACATTTCAAAACTCTATCAAACTTCATATATATCTCTCCCAAAAACCCAATATTTTAGCCAGTATCATACACCAGAACAGAAATTTAACTCTGTGGGGCACCATCACGAACACCTCTATTATTACCTGGCATGCATAAGAAAATAAACACTAAATCAGATAAACTGGTGAGT
This sequence comes from Flaveria linearis, assembly GCA_024085815.1. NCBI lineage: Eukaryota > Viridiplantae > Streptophyta > Magnoliopsida > Asterales > Asteraceae > Flaveria > Flaveria linearis. The sequence continues at coordinate 69,920,632 of CM044002.1, read as the reverse complement.
TCTAACAAACCACATTTCAAAATAACAATTTATCAACTGTTATAACATCAAATAATTCACAAACATCCTTTAGTCCATTTACTTGTCCCAGTATTGATATGCATATCGAATACCCACAAGATATTTATAGACTTCTTTTTATCCTTTTATTTTGGTGGGTCAAAACTCCACCTCGCGCGTTGACGGGTCAAAACTCCGTCTATAGTAGGTGGGTCAAAACTCCACCTCGCGCGTTGACGGGTCAAAACTCCATCTATAGTTGGTGGGTCAAAACTCCACCTCGCCATTCACCACAATTTACCACTTCCAATTCTTATTCACATCTTTATTCATTTATATGCATGCCAGTGCCCGATTTGTCAAACAACATTGTCAAACAGCATTAACACATAAAAAGGGCAATTAGAACTCACCTTAATGTTTTCAGCAAGTGTTTACCAATCCAAATACACTAAGGCAGCTAAAACTCTCCTTCTCAACGCAAATCTACAACAATAATCCTAACTTAGTCAAATCATTTCCTACAGATCACTTTATGCGACTGAGGCTATACGACTGGACTCATTCGTACGATTAACATGCGACTAAGCTTAGTCGTATGAATGAACCATACGACAGGGATGCGAATGAGCTATAACAGGGTTTATGCGAATGACCTCCATTCGTGCGATTGGTTCATGCGACTGAGCTTCAGTCGTGTGATTGAACAATACGATTGATACAGTCGCACGAATGGGTCATGCGACTGGGCTCATTCACCTAAAACGGATCAGCAGCTGTGTTCTTGACATATTTGATCCAAAAACTTGAGTTTTAACCATTCAGATTATGCCATATTCAAAACAGAACACCTATACTTCATTTACAACCATTTTGGGTCTTTATTTCATCAAATTTCACAAAGAGTAAGATTCAAATTCTAGGCTTTCAACTTATCAGAAAGATTGAATCAAGCTCAGATTTAAACTTGTTTTGGATCAATTTCAACCATATACATAGCTTAATGCATTCAAATATCGATCCGTGCCAACCGAAACTTACCAAAACGGAGCCGAAATCGTCGATTTGGCAAGAACAGGGGTGTTTGGGTTCGCGAGAAACAAGGGATGGGAATACTGCAGATAAATCTGCTTTTGGACATCCTCATCCGCCTTACTTATCCTCACATGCTTATTTTAGCCGCCATACTCAGTCGCACGACTGGACCCATTCGCACGACTCAATCGTGCGACTGAGCCCATACGCCAGTAAATTGTGCGATTGAACCTCATACGCACGTAAGGCGTGCGACTAAGATTCATTCGCATGTTTATCATGCGACTGGACACTACTTTCATTAATTAAACGATATTAAATTTTACGAATGTTACACCTTAGCACTTGGACCATATGATAAGGTCCAAATATGAAACCATAGTTGACTGCTTTCTTAACATTGGTTGCATAATGTGTGCTTTCTGGATTGTGGTAACAATTTTATCCATGTGGTTATGCAGACCATAGATTATGCACAAAATGCTATTCTTGATGGGGCATGAGGGCTATTGTTTGTTACACTTCTTTTCTCCTTCAACAACCTTCCCTTTTAATTTCTGATCCTTTAGCTGGACAGGAGTGCTGGGACTACACTCTTTTCCTGGATCAAAACTTCCAACCACTTGGAATCCAGCTGAGATGATACACCCTTTTGCCTTGGGTATTTTTTTGAACTTTGACTCAGCCACCTTCTTGGTAGTTTTTCTTGCTGCCTTATTTTTTTTCTTTCTAGCTTTGGTGGTTAGGGTTGATCATCAGTGGTAGGGATGAGGTTTTCTACCTTATCCTTCCCTATGGTCGTTGCTATTGTTGCATCATTCTTCTGCTCATTGGGTAGTGGGTCAGTAGTTAGAACCTCTTGCTCCTCAGTATCACATCTTAGCTATCTAGTAGACATATAAGAGTGTGATGGAGAAATTTTATTGGTTCCCACCTATTTTTGTTTGATAACACACCTTTGAGTGGGAGGATGATGCAATGATGGTGTTGAAGTTATGCTCTTTAATGGCATACATCTCTGCTTTAGCCTAAATTATTACTAGCTGGGCTTGAGCCTCGGTCAACTTGGAGATTAAATCTTTTATGTGAGTGTAAGGCCCCGGTCCCGGGCACCTCACAGTTGGTCGTCATCACACATAAAACATACATTTAATATAAACATAATGGAATAACGCAGCGGAATTAATAAAAGTCATTCTCATAGATTCATCATAATAGCTTTTACATCATTGTCTTGATTACAAAATACAAGCTTTCTCTACTTTGCCTATCCTTACTATGATTACTGCTGAAGCTCAGCAATCATAGGGTCATATACGGTGACCTCTAATAGAAGATATTAAGTTCAAAAATATCTTTTTGAACTTAAAGGAGATTCCTTAAGTAATCCCGTTTATCAGGATTCTTAAGAAATCTCACACCTGCATGCAACATGATGTGTTGCGTGCATTACGGGCCCACAACACATGATGTGGCAACATAATCAAAAGGAGAATGCCATCCCAAAAGAGCTGAGTAGCCGCCTCGTGCCATCCTCAGCAACACTACCTGCGAACTGAAAAACACATAAAAAGTCAGCGTTGCTGAGTGAGTTCTAGTTTTATAATAAAACATACTTTTACTTGTTAAAAGCGTCTTTTCATACTTGCGATCATACATCATACGTACACGTAGATAATATTATTATTATCTTCCTCCTTCGTTCATTAATCATTCATTCGTGTACCATTCATCATTCTCGTTCACTTTCATACGTACATACTTTACATTCATTCATTACTTCTGTTGGAACGTTTTTTTTCATTCATTCATACATTCATTACATTGGTTCGAACATTCTTTACATTCGGTGACATGTACAATACCCCCTTACATCATACATACTGCTGGTGCTGGACCTGTGGTAATCAACCACGAACGTTGTGCACAAATGCTGATCCAGTCACCTGGGGTAGGTACATGCACCACTTATCTTTTCACTTTACTTCTATCATACGTTAGCCAAGTCTGTTGCAGCACACAGCTGCTCACCTCAGTGGCAATCTCATGATTGCCTGCTAACCGAGTCTGTTGCAACACGTAGTTGCTCACCTCATTATCAATCTCAAAGATTGACCCTGTGTGCATCCTTCGGGTAGCTAACCCGCATCACAGTTGAGCTAACACCTGCCAGGGGTGTGCACCTCCTTACATATGCTTGCAAGCCTTTCTTACATTCATTCGTTCGTTAATGCATGCATTCATTCATCATGTTCCTTCTTTCATTATCTTTCACTTTACGTTCTTAATACGTTCGTTTCATTCTTTCATTCATTCACGTAAGTTATTAAAAGATAACATACATTTACATAAGGAACATAGGTATTTACAAATCATCATATTCACCACCTATCATGGCCACATCATACTTAACATACATACCTCATACATACACTGCTCTATGCATTCACATCAGCCCTATTCGGGCGACTGAACCTATCCAAGTCGCATGTCCTCCATGCGACTGGACCGGGCGATTGGGCTGTCATGCGAATGGGCATACAATCGTGCGACTGGACTTCCTTCCGTACGACTAGATGTTGGAGCATATATAGTCATATATAGTGTGTCCGTCGCTTGACGAATAGTCTAGGCTTAATGTTATACACCTTGTAAACACATGAAACTGGGTCATTTGCAGGAGCATATGCGAATGAGACTCAGTCGTACGTCTGAGCCATGCTAATGGACAAGTCGTGCGACTGAGAGATGCGATTGGGGCATTCGTAAGACTGAGCCATAGAATGGTCCAGTCGTGCGATTGAACCATACGCATGGTCCAATCGCATGAATGGGCCCAGTCGCATCTAATATGGGCCGAGGCCTATATATACCAGTTTCAATGTGTAGAAACCTGGGGGTTTTGATAGGGTTCCCGGCGCCCAGGTGCTGCCGGATGAGAGGGGAGATCATGCTCAATCTCCCCTTGCCAAAAGTTGTAATTCTTAAGTTGTAACGAGCTTAAAATCGTTATGTTTTATCAATGAAATCATTCGATTCTTGTTCGTATCATTGTTTGTCTTTTGGTTGTTTATCCTTCCGTCAAGATCACGCTCGGATGTTCATCGATCCAGTGACTTCACACTAGACATTATGCGACTGGGTTATATGCAACTAACTCTTAACCGTACGACTAAACTACCCTGCGATTGGACCTATGCGACCGAAGCCCTCAATCGCATAGCCTATCGTGCGACTGAGGCTCAATCGTGCGTCTGAGCCTCAATCGTGCGATTGGACATCAACTAATCCTCATTTGGCCTGAATGGCCTTTCAGTCGCATAACCCTAACTGGGCAGCGACTGGAGTTCTTCATGAACTGCAGTCGCGAACCAACGCACTCAAACTCATCATAAACCCATTTTCAGCCCAAATCGACCCTCCCAAGTCTCAGGGATTCATACTAGGACATCATACAAGCATATACAAGTCCTAATTCTTACTATAAACACATTACTCAAGATTTACCCAAATGGGTCAAACTTACACTATTTCAAAATAGGGTTTCTATGTGATTCCAGCCCTAAAATCGTTAGAAAACATGTAAATGAGGGCTTCTAGAACTCACAATAACAAGTAGGAGTTGATGAGCTTCGATTTGGCTAGCTTCTCGACAAATCCGGAGCTCGGTCAGCAATTTCCCTCTTTCTTCTCTGCTCTCGTTCGCTCTCTGCTCTCTTTCCCGACTGAAATATGCAAGTGTTTGGAAGGAGAAGGGAGCTGCTCCTCTTTTATACCCACAGCTCAGTCGCGTCTGGTCCAGGGGCGACTGGACCTTCAGTCGCATGTACACCATGCGATTGGACCCCAGTCGCATGTGTTCCATGCGGTTCGTCCTTCATTCGGGCGGTTGAACTCCAATCGTACGGCTGAGCTTCAATCGGCCGAATAGCATGCGGTTGAACCTCCAGTCGCATAAATCCCAGGCGACTGAGGCTCAGTCGCACAACCTACCAAAAAGTCAAACTTCCGGGTGTTACAAGTCCACCCCCCTTATTTTAGGTTTCGTCCCCGAAACCTGTTATTCTTCGAACAATCGTGGGTAATGCTGCCTCATTTCTTCTTCGGTTTCCCACGTGGACTCGGATCCCTTCCTGTGCCGCCACTGTACACGCACAAGGGGAACCACTTTATTTCTTAACCTCTTCTCTTTGCGATCGATGATCGCCACTGGTTGCTCTACATAGTTGAGCCGTTCGTCTACTTCAATATCTTCCAGTGGAACGATCAGATCCTCATCGACCAAACATTTTTTCAGATGAGATACGTGGAAGATCGGGTGAATTCCCCTTAACTCATCTGGTAGATCCAACCTATAGGCCACCTCCCCTACTCGAGCAACTATTCGGAAAGGGCCTATATACCGCGGGCTCAACTTACCCCGCTTTCGGAATCGAATGATTCCTTTCCAAGGCGAGACCTTCAACATAACCCGATCTCCCACCTGGAACTCAATCGGTCTGCGTCGTTTGTCAGCATACGACTTCTGCCTGTCTTTAGCTGCCTTCATATATGCTTTGATTCTTTCGAGCTTTTCGGTCGTAGCCTCGATCACTTCGAAGCTCCCCAATTCTCTCTGACCAATATCACCCAACAAACGGGTGTCCTGCATCTCCTACCGTATAGCATCTCATAGGGTGGCATGCCAATACTGGCATGATAACTGTTGTTGTACGAGAATTCAGCTAACGGTAGGTGGTCATCCCAACTTCCCCCGAAGTCAATAACACATGCTCGGAGCATGTCCTCCAAAGTCTGAATGGTCCTTTCCGACTGACCATCAGTTTGAGGGTGATAAGCCGTGCTAATATGCAACCTCGTCCCCATAGCATCGTGGAATTTCTTCCAAAATTTGGATGTAAACCGGGTGTCGCGATCAGACACAATCGACACCGGTACACCATGACGAGTTACAATCTCTTTGATGAAAAGATCGGCCAACCTTTCGGACGCATATGTCTCGCGCATCGGTAAGAAGTGAGCACTCTTTGTCAATCGATCCACAATCACCCAGATCGTATCATACCCTTTCGGGGTACGTGGCAGCTTTGTGATAAAATCCATGGTGATGTGCTCCCACTTCCATTCCGGTATGTCCAATGGTTGAATCTTTCCATACGGCTTCTGGTGCTCTGCCTTTACTTGTAAACACGTGAGGCATTTACTCACATACTCCACCACATCACGTTTCATACCCGGCCACCAATAATCTTTCTTCATGTCTTGGTACATCTTGGTAGCACCGGGATGAATGGAGTATCGAGTCTTGTGGGCTTCATCCATGATCTTCATACGTAGATCCCCGAATCGAGGAATCCACACTCGCCCAAATCGAGTCTTGGCACCACACGTGTTTTCACCCAGTTCTGCGACCAGTCCTCTCATTCGTTCAGAGTTTAGATGATCCTCTTTCAGTGCTTCATCCTGGAACTCTCTGACTTGTTTCATCACGTCGGAGGTCATGATTAGCTGGTACGCCTTCACCCGAATTGGCTCGGGCCTCTCCTTTCGGCTAAGGGCATCAGCCACCACGTTGGCTTTGCCCGGGTGGTAATGGATTTCACAATCGTAGTCTTTTATTAGCTCCAACCACCGTCTCTGCCTCATATTCAGATCCTTCTGCTCGAAGAAGTACTTCAAGCTCTTGTGGTCCGTGAAGATGGTGCACTTCGTCCCGTACAAATAGTGCCGCCAAATCTTCAACGCGAAAACCACAGCTGCTAGCTCCAAGTCATGAGTAGGGTAATTAACCTCATGAACTTTCAGCTGTCGGGATGCATAGGCTATCACCTTTCCCCTTTGCATTAATACACACCCCAACCCCGAGTAGGAGGCATCGGAATAAACCACTAAGTCTTCACTCCCATCGGGTAGTGCCAATACTAGAGCTTGGGTCAATCTTGTCTTCAGTTCTTCGAACGCATTCTCCTGAGCTTGACCCCATACAAATTTCACATCCTTCAGGGTCAACTTGGTCAGTGGAGAAGCAATTTTGGAAAAGTCTTGGATGAACCTGCGGTAATAACCCGCCAAACCCAAGAAAGTACGGATCTGGGACGGCGTCTTCGGAGACTTCCATTGCATTACTGCCTCCACCTTTGCCGGATCAACCAGAATCCCATCCGGATTTACCACGTGACCCAAGAATTGGACCTCACGCAACCAAAATGCGCACTTGGAGAATTTTGCATACAATTTCTCCCTTCTCAACGTCTCCAGAACTTCGCGAATGTGACCAGCATGCTCAGTCTCGTCCTTCGAATAAATCAAGATGTCATCAATGAATACAATCACCGATTTATCCAACATCGGCCGGCACACTCTATTCATCAGGTCCATAAAAGCAGCTGGCGCGTTGGTCAAACCAAAAGACATGACGAGGAACTCGTAGTGACCGTAGTGCGTACGAAAAGCTGTTTTAGGGATATCCTGCTCCTTCACCTTCAGTTGATGGTAACCTGATCGAAGATCTATTCGTGAAAACCAACTAGCACCCTGAAGTTGGTCAAACAAGTCGTCGATCCTCGGCAAGGGGTATCTGTTCTTTACCGTCAACTTATTCAGCTCGCGGTAGTCGATGCACATCCTCATACTACCGTCTTTCTTCTTTACAAACAGGACCGGAGCACCCCAAGGTGAGATACTCGGTCGAATAAACCCCTTATCCAGTAGCTCTTGTAACTGCTCCATCAACTCTTTCATCTCTGTCGGGGGCAATCGATATGGTGCTTTGGCAACAGGTTGGGCGCCTGGTATCAGATTAATCTGGAACTCGATCTCTCTGTCAGGTGGCAATCCCGATAAGTCTTCCGGGAACACGTCTGGGAACTCACACACAACCGGAACATCAGACAGTTGTGGTGTTGGCTTTTCTACATCCTTTACATAACATAAAAAGACGTTACATCCACGCCTCATACATTTCCCCGCCACTGCCATTGAGATCACCTTCGGAATCATAGTAACCCGATCGCCATAAACTGTCACTGAACTACCGTCCGGCGCTGTCAAACTGATCATCTTCTTGCGACACGCAATGTTCGCCTCGAAATCTGCCAACCAATCCATCCCAAGCACCAAATCGAAACCGCCTAACGTCATCGCAAATGGTTTAACTGGGAATTTGTGACCCTCCAGTTCTACATCGCAACCCTCAATTACCTCGGAAATCCTGGTGGTTTTACCTATAGCGGTCTCTACATCAAACGGTGTATCCACCGGTCTACTACTAACGGGCAATTTGGCACAGAAGGCAGCAGAAATAAAACTCCTACTGGCACCCGAATCAAATAATACTGAGGCTAAAGTTTCGTTCACCAGAAACGTACCGGACACGACATCAGGGTCCGTCCTAGCCTCTTCCTGCGTCATCGTGAATGCTCTGGTGCTTGCTCTCGACCCTTCACCCACGGCCTTCTTCATGCCGGAACCCTCAGATCTCGGCTTCTTGCAATCTTTGTTCATATGACCACTTTCCCCGCAGTTAAAGCACCTCATAACCTTACACTCTTTAGCCATATGACCGGGCTTTCCACATTTGAAACAGACATTCAGCCCCCATCTGCACTCGCCACTGTGCTCTCGCCCACATTTTCCACACCTTCTCGACCCTGCACTTGACATGACCACACGGCGATCATCAACCCGTGCCTTCTTGCTGCTTGTTGAAGTATCACCTCGACCAAACTCTTCCCCTGCCATTTCCTTTCATCACTTCCCTTCTTACTACCTCAGCTTTCACCAGTGCAGCTCGTTCATCGTACAACCTCCCACTAAATCCACCGCCGACCTGAAAGTACTAGGTCGAGCGGAAATCAAATGCCAACGAATTTCGGCTGGCAACCCCTGAATATACCGGTTAATCTTGCGAGACACCGGCGTCACTTGCTCTGGCACCAACCGTGCCATGTCGTTAAACTTGGTTGTGTATTGTTGGTGGGTCATCGTCCCCACCTCCAACTGCAGGAACTCTCTCTCAACTCTGTCCATCTCCCGACGAGGACTAAACTCCTCGATCGCCATTCTCTTCAACTTAGACCACTTCATCTTTCCAATGGCCCTGCTACCCTCGGCCTGGACAACATTGTCCCACCAGCACAATGTCGTCCCCGTAAAAGAGTGGGTGGCAAACTTCACCTTCTTGTCCTCTGGCAATCACTAATATCGAGGACCGCCTCCATCTCTCTCACCCATTGGTGAGCATCCGCAGCCGTACCAGAACCATCAAAAGTCGGGGGCTTGCACCTCATAAATGCCCCGTAGTTACAACCCCGGGCTGTCTCCCGTACTTGCTCTTCTTCCTCTTCCTCTTCATCATCGGATAATACTGTTTCTGCTTCTGTCTATTGCTGTCTACCTGAGGACCGATTCCTCCCTCGTCTCTCATCTTCACGTACTGCCTTTATCACTTCGGTCACTACAGACGGTAGGATCGTCTGCATGACCTGATGTACTTCCTCAACCACTGCCTCTTTTACTGAGGCCCTCAAATTTGCGCTTTCGTCTGCCTCCTCCTGATGAGGAGTCTCGTTATCCTCATGAACTACTTTCTTTGCCCTAGGTCTTCCTCGCGTGATACGCGGTTCATCACCACGTCCACCACCGGGAAGCTTTAGATGATCTACCACCGACCATCTTCTATCACACTGAAAGATTCAAACACCAACACGGTCATTCAAGGAAATAGCTCAGTTTATGTCAAGTATAGTAAGTCCCTAATTAGAGTGGCCAGTTGTGATTAGCCACTTACTGTACTCTTCATACCCCGAGCATTACCTGTCCTGACTACATTAGTATCTAAGTCTAACAGTACACATAAACACATATCATGCGCACGTAATCATGATTAACTTTAAGAAAATACCTGATGGCACGCAGCTACTCAGATGGCATTCTTCCCTTTTTTCTGTCCCATTTTCAGTTTAAGTTTAGGTTTATTTTGAAAATTTACCCATTTCACTTAAACTTTGGCTCTGATACCAACTTGTAAGGCCCCGGTCCCGGGCACCTCACAGTTGGTCGTCATCACACATAAAACATACATTTAATATAAACATAATGGAATAACGTAGCGGAATTAATAAAAGTCATTCTCATTTCATCATAAAAGGTTTTACATCATTGTCTTGATTACAAAATACAAGCTTTCTCTACTTTGCCTATCCTTACTATGATTACTGCTGAAGCTCAGCAATCATAGGGTCATATACGGTGACCTCTAATAGAAGATATTAAGTTCAAAAATATCTTTTTGAACTTAAAGGAGATTCCTTAAGTAATCCCGTTTATCAGGATTCTTAAGAAATCTCACACCTGCATGCAACATGATGTGTTGCGTGCATTACGGGCCCACAACACATGATGTGGCAGCATAATCAAAAGGAGAATGCCATCCCAAAAGAGCTGAGTAGCCGCCTCGTGCCATCCTCAGCAACACTACCTGCGAACTGGAAAACACATAAAAAGTCAGCGTTGCTGAGTGAGTTCTAGTTTATAATAAAACATACTTTTACTTGTTAAAAGCGTCTTTTCATACTTGCGATCATACATCATACGTACAAGTAGATAATATTATTATTATCTTCCTCCTTCGTTCATTAATCATTCATTCGTGTACCATTCATCATTCTCGTTCACTTTCATACGTACATACTTTACATTCATTCATTACTTCTATTCGAACGTTTGTTTCATTCATTCATACATTCATTACATTGGTTCGAACATTCTTTACATTCGGTGACATGTACAATACCCCCTTACATCATACATACTGCTGGTGCTGAACCTGTGGTAATCAACCACGAACGTTGTGCACAAATGCTGATCCAGTCACCTGGGGTAGGTACATGCACCACTTATCTTTTCACTTTACTTCTATCATACGTTAGCCAAGTCTGTTGCAGCACACAGCTGCTCACCTCAGTGGCAATCTCATGATTGCCTGCTAACCGAGTCTGTTGCAACACATAGTTGCTCACCTCATTATCAATCTCAAAGATTGACCCTGTGTGCATCCTTCGGGGTAGCTAACCCGCATCACAGTTGAGCTAACACCTGCCAGGGGTGTGCACCTCCTTACATATGCTTGCAAGGCTTTCTTATATTCATTCGTTCGTTAATGCATGCATTCATTCATCATGTTCCTTCTTTCATTATCTTTCACTTTACGTTCTTAATACGTTCGTTTCATTCTTTCATTCATTCACGTAAAGTTATTAAAAGATAACATACATTTACATAAGGAACATAGGTATTTACAAATCATTAATATTCACCACCTATCATGGCCACATCATACTTAACATACATACCTCATACATACACTGCTCTATACATTCACATCAGCCCTATTCGGGCGACTGAACCTATCCCAGTCGCATGTCCTCCATGCGACTGGACCGGGCGATTGGGCTGTCATGCGAATGGGCATACAATCGTGCGACTGGACTTCCTTCCGTACGACTAGACATTATGCGACTGGGTTATATGCGACTAACTCTTAACCGTACGACTAAACTACCCTGCGATTGGACCTATGCTACCGAAGCCCTCAATCGCATAGCCTATCGTGCGACTGAGGCTCAATCATGCGTCTGAGCCTCAATCGTGCGATTGGACATCAACTAATCCTCATTCGGCCGAATGGCCTTTCAGTCGCATAACCCTAACTGGGCAGCGACTGGAGTTCTTCATGAACATCAGTCGCGAACCAACGCACTCAAACTCATCATAAACCCATTTTCAGCCCAAATCGACCCTCCAAGTCTCAGGGATTCATACTAGGACATCATACAAGCATATACAAGTCCTAATTCTTACTATAAACACATTACTCAAGATTTACCCAAATGGGTCAAACTTACACTATTTCAAAAATAGGGTTTCTATGTGATTCCAGCCCCAAAATCGTTAGAAAACATGTAAATGAGGGGTTCTAGAACTCACAATAATAGGTAGGAGTTGATGAGCTTCGATTTGGCTAGCTTCTCGACAAATCCGGAGCTCGGTCAGCAATGTCCCTCTTTCTTCTCTACTCTCGTTCGCTCTCTGCTCTCTTTCCGACTGAAATATGCAAGTGTTGGGAAGGAGAAGGGAGCTGCTCCTCTTTTATACCCACAGCTCAGTCGCGTCTGGTCCAGGGGCGACTGGACCTTCAGTCGCATGTACACCATGCGATTGGACCCCAGTCGCATGTGTTCCATGCGGTTCGTCCTTCATTCGGGCGGTTGAACTCCATTCGTACGGCTGAGCTTCAATCGGCCGAATAGCATGCGGTTGAACCTCCAGTCGCATAAATCCCAGGCGACTGAGGCTCAGTCGCACAGCCTACCAAAAAGTCAAACTTCCGGGTGTTACAGTGAGCCCTGTAATTTGAATGTTCATGTTTTAAAGAGGATACAATATTCTCTAACTGTTCAATTTTGAGTTTGTAGTCCGATTCTGCTCTCTTAAAATCAGATTTTAGTATGTTTAAGGACTCAATATAAGATTTAATTTCCATATTATAGTCCTGATACAATTTAACCTTAGCAATACAGGCTGGAGTATAAAGATGTTCTTATACCTTACTGTCTTCAGTTCCAGCCATGAGAGCTTGAGTAGGAGTGACATCTTGCAGGAGTGACATCTTGCACCATGAAGCTCCAATCAACTTCTTGAGCAAAAGCTGCAGTTTGTTGTTCAGTGGGTTTGGCTGCAGCTTTTGGGGTAGCAGGATGTTGGGAGGCTTGTGTTGCTCTAGGATTAGATCTAGGAGCCTTGCATTCCCTTGCAAAGTGACCAAGTTGATTACGGTTGTAGCATTTGGCTTTTGTCTTGTCAAACCCAAATTGTTTTTGGTTGGGTTCTAAGGGAATTGCATTCTGGTTCTCTTGAAGAGCTTCTTTGCTCTGTAGGTCAGGAGAGCCATCTGCTGGACAATGTCCATGTACACCATATCATCTAGGCTGAAATACTTGAGATCATCAAAACATAATTAAAATTCTCCAGAGTGCTCATTCCCTGAAATAAAGGCACAACTATCCTGGAAAGGATTTTGTTGCACCTGTTGAGACCTGGTGTCTCAGGAAATGTTATATAAGGCCTAGAAGAGGATGATGGATGCTAGGGGTAGTTCAGGTACAACTGGGGCTGGGGAGTTCTTAAACATTCAACAACATGTAGAGCATTGCTGACTGGAAGGTCTGAGTGTCTGTTTATCTGATGACCTTTCTGAGTTTCCATCTGCATATGGTATCCATCAAGGATTTCATATAGTTCAGTCATAATAAGAGTATTGAGATTCTTAGTTCTTTTCATTGAGACACAGTAAAAAGTCCACTGATGAGGAAGTGCACTCATGAATTTTCTTAGTATATCTTTTTTCTTAAGAACCACTCCCAGAGACTAAAGAGAGGTGATCAAGTCCATATGCATGAAGTATTGTTGGCTCAAGGTCTCACCAACAATGTATGTGAAGTTCTCAAACTTCTACTTTAGCACATCTTTCTTGCACTCCTTGGATTCAGTAGAACCAGAGTACATCAACGTCAAAGCATCAAATAGTTCTTTGGCAGTCTCGTATTGTTGAAAGCCTACCATTATGGAGTTTGGTATAGCTATAAGCACTAGAGTCATAGCTTTGCTGTCAATGACCATCTTCTTGAAGTCTTCATCGAAGTAGTCTTCAACAACCTTCTCTATCATGGCACCATTACCTGTTGGGGATTCCATATATGGTTTGTAAGGACCATGAGTAACTGATCTCCACATGCAGCTGTCTTGATACTTAATAAAGCCTTTCACACGTTTGCACCAGGCTCTAAAATCATCAGGAATGATGATAGGTGTAACACCCTCAATTTTAATTAAAAGAAGAGGAAACAAAAAAGTATCTTGCAAGAAGGAAAAAGGAACAAAAGTGGAGGGGCACAAAGTGTAAAAAGTACAAAAGCATATTATTTTATTATATAAATGGGTATGGCCGCCCACTTTAAAGCAATTCTGCTTTTTGTTTTCAGTTGAAGAAGAAGAAGAAGAAAAAGCTCTCGGTTTTTAGAGAAAGAAAGGAAGAAGAAGCTGTAAAAGGTAAGTTTTCTTGATATATGTTCGATTTTAACCGAATTCACAAGATGTTGACCTAAGTTCTTGGTGTTTTAGAGTTTGTTTTTGAGAACTTGGAGTTGAATTTGCTAGTGGAAGTGTTTAGTTTGAAGAACTGTTTCAAGGTGAGTTTCTAGACCCCCTTTTTACTGATTTTCAAAGTGCTGGGGCTATTATGCATACCAAGCAAACGATTTTTAAAAGTAACCATGAGTTTTAGTATGTTATTCAAATGTGATTTTTTGTAGTATGTTTATAGAGGATGTTCTTGGGTTAGAATTGACGTTTAGCATGTTTTAAGAGCCTTAGTATGTTAGATCTGTGTTTGGGTGAGTTTAGAATGGTAATCAGTGTTGTTTGTAGCATAGAAAACATTTTAGGATGTTCCCATGCACCCATAATGACTCATGCACCTAAGTGTGCTCATGCGCCTAAGGTCATGCGCCCAAATAGTTGTCATGCGCCTAAAAAAGTGCCCATGGCCTAAGTGTTGGCCATGCTCCCAAATAGTGCTCATGCGCCTAAATAGTACCCATGCACCCAGTTTGCTAAAACGCCTAAGTGTTGGGTCATGCGCCAAAATAGTGCCCGTGCGCCCAGAGTTGATTAGGCGCCTAAGTGTTGATGCGCTTAAACAGGCGTCATGCACCTACATAGTGGTAAAACACCCAAACAGGCTCATGCGCCCGCATAGTACTGAAACGCCCAGACTGTTTTACACTTAGAATTTTTATGCTCATGCGCCTGAAAAGTCCCATGCACCCATTTTGGTCTTAGGACTTTCTAAGTGGATTTAAAGTGGTAGAATGGGGAGATAGGCTCTGTTATGACGAGATGGCTTATGCTTGATGTATGCATGATGATGTGATGAGGTCTATGATGTGTATGAGTGTGAGTGATGTGTTATCTTTCTTCGTTAAGGAGTTTTCAAAACATATGTACTATGTAATACGTTATGTATGACTTTACGTGTTATGATTTATGAATAAATAAAGGAACAAATAAATGAATGAACGTAAAGTATTATGTAACGAAAGTGGAAGATAATGATAAAGTACAAAATGAACAAATATGTGAGATAATGTTAAAGTATGAAACGAACGAATACGTGAGATAATGATAAAGTACGAAACGAACGAATACGTGAGATAACGAATGATGAGTTTGGAAGTGACGGATGATGAGATCCATGTCATGTACCCCGGCACTATGTTAGTCTTAGGACATGAGTCGGGGTTTGTTTACAGGCCCGACATAGTATCAGCTTTTGAGCATGAGTCAGGGGTATTACATGAGACAAAATGACATGTGAAAGATATGAGGTCTTATTACCCGCCCCGGTACTGTGTCAGTCTTCAGACATGAGTCGAGGGTTTGTGTACAGGCCCCGACACAGTATCAGTCTTCGAACATGAGTCGGGGGTGTTGCATACGAGATGGGATCTTTGTAGTGTATCCCGGTACTGTGTCAGTCTTCGGACATGAGTCAGAGGTTTGTGTACATGCCCCGGCACAGCATCAGCTTTCGAGCATGAGTCGAGGATATTGGACGAGACAAGATTCAATGAATAAATGAATGAATAAACGAATGATAATGAAGATAATAATAATTATTATCAATATGTACACTGAAGAATGTAAAGTATGAAAAGGAAGTGAGAGAAAGAAAGTAAAAGACAATGAAAAGTACGAAAAGAAAGTATGAATATGAAAGTGAATATTAATGAAGAGAATGAAACGATGAAAATATGAAAGAATGAAACGAATGAAGAATATAGAATGAGTTTACGAATGATGTATGAGCACAGATGAATGTAAAGACTAATTTTTAAAGGAAGTAAAGTATTTTATTATAAAACTAGAACTCACTCAGTGTCGCTGACTTTTTGTATGCATGATAGTTGGTAGGTACTTTGTTGATGCTGAGGAGTTGCAGGCTTGGATGCTTAAGCTATTGGGAGCATTTTGAGGATGGCATCCACATTTTGACATGTTATTGTATTTAGATATGAACACAAATGTTGTAATGAAATGAAATAACATGTTTTTAATTATTAATGAAAAATTTTAAATTCCGCTGCAAAAGTAATGTGACACCCCGTAATTTCAGGTTAACACTATTCAAATCGTTGTCGTTATCATAGTCACACACTCGTGAATACTCGAAACGTATACAAACACCGCCACCGACATCGTTAAATAAAATTATAACAAAATACTAACACGGGTGTTTGTTGAGGATTCACATAAACGGGATTCTAAAGGAATCCTCTTAATTAACATAGCTCGTCCATCTATGTCGTTATCAACCAAAACGAATTTGGGAACACAGTACCTAAGTATAGGGACTAAACTTGACAAATGCCAAACTGGGGCTGGGTATAAATACCCATCCACCAGCCCAACACTTCATAATCTGCCCTCTTCTCTTCTTTTCTCTCGCTCTCTCCTTCTCCATTTCTTCATCCTAGCACCAAAATCACCCTGATTGAGCTCGTTTTCGTCGGTTAGACCACACAACAGCTGAGAAATCACGTTCCCAGCAGGTAGGCAACCTTGGTCATCCATTTTATTGCTCGTTTCTCTGCAGCAAACTTGGGGTTCGGGTGTTCGGGTTCAACCCGAATGCATGTGGTCGTGGGGGTGTGTGTGAGGTCAATCAGCATGTGCATTTCACTTAGACATGTTAGGAAAGTGTTTCTGGAAGTCCTGATTGTGTGAAAACCGAGCACGGAACGACCGAAGGCTGTTCACCCATCCAGTAGTCGCGATCTGCTGCAGTTCGCGACTGGGCCAGTCATGCGACTGAGTCATGCGACTGGGCCCATCGTGCGACTGAGTGTTGCGATTGGGGTGAGTCGTACGGTTAAGTTCATGCGTGTGTGCGTGACATACGAATGAATGCATGCGATTGGGAGTGTGTGCGATTGAGTCAATCGGAGGAATGTGTGCGACTGAGTATCACACGACTGAAGGTCCAATCGTACGAATGAAGGTTCAGACGTGCGATTGGCCGTTGAGTCGTGCGAATGAGTGATGTGTGGTACGACTGAATGCTAAGTCGTACGAGTGAGGGTTCAATCGTACGAGTGAGGTTGATTCGTACAATTGAAGGCCCATTCGTGTGAATGAAGTGTCCAGCCGTGCGTCTAGCCTTGATATGCGATTGGAGTCATTGTGAGTGGATCCGCCTTGTGTGCGGTGTGCCTATCGTGTGATGATATGGTAACAATCAATAAAGTGTCATTTCTTGACCACAAAGATTAAAGTCAACGAAATCAACAAGCACATACTTTTTCAATCTAAAACAACCTAACTGTTTACAATTAACGACAACCCGTTTGGGATCTACATAAGGTCTGATATGCGTATGCCTGCATGTGTGTGTCACCCACGACCGAACCCATGCGACCCGACCCGACTAAACATGTCTATTAACGCTAAACAAAACATTAACGCTTAACATAACTGTCAATAGGTGTTTGACAGCGCATCGTAAACAACACTTGGGAGACTTTCATCCTACATACTTACTACATCATCAGTGAGTTTCACGGCCCCTATTTTACTCTTTTTCTTTTTGGGGGAGAAAACATGCAAACAGATTTACATAAATGGTTGTAGTATTTTGATATCGCTTGTTACGTTAGTGAAAACACACAACAGTCCTGACACACTCGAACCGTTAGTAATGGGATTAGCGAGGTAATTCTTAGTAGTACTACTGGGTCTGACAAACCCCGCCCGGGCTAGTCGCGCTAGCTTGATTGGAGGTCAAACGGGTGCTAAATTGACCTAACATTTGTCACTGACTGATGAGACGTGACGGGGATACAACAAACACATAGGACGTAAACAGTTAGCTTCGGTTCGAAACGCTAAGTAACATGAACATAGGCTAGCTACCTAACGATATGCTCTATATACTAAACCATTGAAACGCAAACCACTGAAACGCTTACGAACACATTTCATGTCGATTAAACCTGTGAACTCACCAACTTTATGTTGACACATTTTAGCATGTTTTCTCAGGTCACAGGAACGCATAAGCTCATGATGCACGCTACAGGAAACGCACTCAGGACATGCATTCATCTATTTTATTTTCAGCATTGAACACTTTGTCTAAACATGGCTATTGTAACTGTACTGTAATGGATTTGCAAATTATGTATACGCTTCCGCACTATTGTAAACTTTGTTTATGTTCTTTTGAATGAAGTCAAATGTTTATTTTAAATTCATATATTGTCGTTCGATATGACTGTGTCTGAGATCCTGGTAAGTCATACGCCTAACGGTAAAACCCCGTTCGTGGAGACTGAGGGTGTGACAGATTGGTATAAGAGCCACAGGTTATAGAGAACTAGGATTGCATTGAATCTAGACTATAGCCTTAGACACAACACTAGTATTGCACAACACTTTTACATGACTACAACTGTTGTGCGAACAACCTTTCGGTGTACTAACATTACACTGCTGAGCAAACATAACATTATCGGTATGACAGGTGTGTCATTACCGGCTGACAGAGGGGCGGAGAATCCCGCTCACTCACTACCAACGTTTACACTTGATCCTTCACTCTCGGAGTGGAAGCAACGACGAATTAAACCAAACATTACCACGTTGGAACACGAAACTTTTTCCTAACACACGCGACAAGCTTAACGATGACAAACAAAAGAACAACACTTCACTCTTCCAACTCTCTCACGCTTATTACCAATCCCAACATATCCTATCCCCTACACTAGTCCGAGCAGTAAATGAGGGACAACTAAGATATTCAAGTCTATTAGAGAATCGGACTTAGACATTCAACCACTTAGAACTTCGAAGGGAAAAAGGCCAAATAGTCTAGATTCCCGTTAATATCTTAACCAAATCTCTTGTACAACCTTAGTACAACTTTAGTTATTTGACTCTTGGTATAACAAATATATCTGTGATACTTCTATCATTAATAACACTCGGTACTGGACAAGGTACGCTATCTCGAATAGGGGGGAACCATGTGTGACCATACAAAGCAAATTAGAATTTACGGGTGCACACGTAATTGTAATTTGTCATGCATGAGAATTCTAGAAACTCCATTCGGTGATAACGGTTATGATCAGTAAAATTCTCAATTTCATACTTGGAGGCATGAGGCCTCGGATCCTCATAAAGCCTCACTATCGATATGCAAACAAACCCTTCATTCCTACTAGCATGATACAATTTATTATTGTCAATAAATATTATCCGGTTATTGATTAATATGTGTTGTGAATTGAAGAAATCATGTCTGGAAGAAGAGCGGGACGCGCGGGTGGACGAGGAAATATCACCCTGACTCAAGCCGAGTTGAATGCTATCATCAACGAGCGCGTGGCTGATGGCTTGCAGCCTACGAACAGGCCCGCAATCAGGACCAGAACAACCAGAATCTGAATCAAGGAGGTCTAACGGTCTATACCTTCAAGATGTTTATGGATTGCAAGCCTCATTCTTTCAGTGGTTCTGATGGTGCTATTTCATTACTCCGCTGGCTGGAGAAACTCGAGTAGTTTTCGCCATGTGCAACTGTCCTACAGGGAGTCGTGTCAAGTACGCCTCCGGCACCTTGGAAGGACCAGCCCTGACGTGGTGGAACTCACAAGTCCAGACCTTAGGGCTTGACGCTGCTAATGGTTTACCATCGGATGATTTCAAGATCTTGATGAAAGAAGAGTATTGCCCCAGGAGCGAAGTCCAGAAACTAGAGGCAGAGTTTTGGAACTTAAAGATGATTGGTTCTGACATTGAGGAGTACACGACTCGTTCGCACGAGTTGGCTGCATTATGTCCTCAGATGGTGACTCCGGCCTACAAACGGATTGAAAAGTATATTGATGGTCTAGCTCCTCAAATTCAAGCTAGTGTTATGGCTGCTGATCCTGTCACTATTCAGCAGGCCATCCGACTGGCTCACAAACTCACTGACCAGGCAGTGGCACAGGGCACCTTGCCTAAACGTGGCGCTGCTTCTGGTTCATCTGATCACAAAAGGAAATGGGACGGTAATAACAACAGTAAGTCTTCAAGCTCTAACAAAACCTAGCAACAACAGACCAAAAAGTTTGACCCATCAAGAAGCTTCACCAACAACAATCAGAACAACAACAACAACTATGGTCAGGGATCGAGTAACTACGCGGGCAAGAATCCTAGGTGTAACCGGTGCAACTTCCATCATCATGGCCCGTGTGATCGACTCCGTTGTCAGAGGTGTGGAAAGATGGGTCACGCATCCAAAGACTGTAGAGGTGAACTAATGACCCAGCAACAACAACCTCAACAACAACGCCAGGGCGGAGCGACTAGAGGCTGTTATGAATGTGGTAAGGAGGGCCACTACAGGAAGGATTGCCCACAGCTGAAGGGTGGAAACAAGGGTAATAATGGGGGCAATGCTAAGGGTCGTGCATTTGTGATCGGTTCCGGTGAGGCAAGGGATGACCCGAATATGGTTACTGGTACGTTTCCCCTGAATGGTTGTTTTGCTTCTATACTATTTGATACTGGAGCTGACAGGAGTTTTGTTTCTAACAAGTTCATTAAGTTCTTAGATGTAACCTTAACTGTCGTGGAACCTAGTTATGTTGTAGAATTAGCTGACGGGAAACTAATTGAGGCAACTCATATCATTAAGGGGTGCAGACTAGGATTATGTGGTCATGAGATAGATATAGATCTGATGCCTGTCACACTTGGTAGTTTCGACGTAGTTATGGGTATGGACTGGCTATCCAAGAATCAAGCTGAGATCATCTGTGGAGAGAAAATCGTTCATATACCACTTCCTAGTGGTGAAATTTTGTCGGTTATGGGCGAAAGGAGTGGCATGGTCTCTGGAGTCATCTCCTACATGAAAGCTCAGAAGTGTTTGCGTAAGGGCCGTACCGCTTTCCTGGCCATGGTCACAGAAAAAGAAACTGAGGAAAAGAAAATTGAAGACATCCCTGTTGTACGTGATTATCCTGAGGTTTTCCCTGAAGGCCTACCCGGTCTCCCACCGCATCGCAAAGTCGAGTTCCAAATCGATTTGGTACCGGGAGCCGCCCCTATCACGAGAGCACCATACAGATTAGCTCCAAGGGAACTGCAAGAGCTGTCTACGCAATTGCAAGAACTATTGGATAAGGGATTTATCAGACCTAGCTTATCACCGTGGGGAGCCCCAGTTCTGTTTGTCAAGAAGAAGGACGGAACTTTCCGCATGTGTATCGATTACAGAGAATTGAACAAAGCAACGATTAAGAACCGTTATCTTCTCCCGCGCATCAACGATCTGTTCGATCAACTACAAGGGTCGAGTTTCTATTCCAAGATAGACCTGAGATCGGGTTATCATCAACTAAGGATTCGAGAAGAAGACATTTCAAAGACCGCTTTTAGAACGAGATATGGCCACTACGAGTTTTTGGTTATGCTATTCGGGTTGACCAACGCACCAGCGGTTTTCATGGACCTGATGAACCGAGTGTGCAAACCCTATCTGGACAAGTTCGTCATTGTCTTTATTGATGACATCCTTATTTACTCAAAGAATAAGGAAGATCACGAGGAGCACCTTAGGCTGATTTTGGAGCTGTTGAGACGAGAACAATTGTATGCAAAATTTACAAAGTGCGACTTCTGGATACGAGAGGTCCATTTCTTGGGTCATGTGGTCAATGAGAATGGGATACACGTCGACCCGGCAAAGATAGAAGCCATCAAGAACTGGGCTACGCCTAAGACTCCGACCGAGGTATGACAGTTTCTCGGGTTGGCTGGCTATTATCGACGGTTCATCGAAGGGTTCTCGAGGATTGCTCAACCTCTCACCGCATTGACTCATAAAGGCACTACGTACGATTGGGGTGATAAACAAGAATCTGCATTCCAAGTCTCGAAGCAGAAACTCTGTACAGCACCGATTCTATCCTTGCCTGAGGGAACCGATGATTTTGTAGTTTACTGTGATGCTTCTATACAAGGCCTCGGTTGCGTGCTAATGCAACGCAATAAGGTGATTGCCTATGCATCCCGACAATTGAAGATACATGAGAAAAACTACACGACGCACGACCTAGAGCTTGGAGCAGTCGTGTTTGCACTCAAGATATGGAGACACTACTTGTACGGTACCAAGTGCACCATCTACACCGATCACAAGAGTCTCCAGCACATCTTTGAGTAGAAGGAGCTAAATATGAGACAACGTCGTTGGGTCGAGTTGTTAAATGACTATGACTGTACGATCAAGTATCATCTGGGCAAGGCCAATGTAGTAGCAGACGCCCTAAGTCGGAAGGAAACACCCAAGCCAAGACGAGTTCGAGCATTGCAACTCACCATTCACACCGGTTTACCCGACCAGATCCGTAATGCTCAACTTGAGGCGTTAAAAGACGAGAACCTGAAAGCTGAACCGCTACGAGGCATGGAGAAGCAACTGGAAACCAAGTCTGACGGAATCCGCTACTTCAGGGATCGAACATGGATTCCCTCGTATGAAGACCTACGAGAGCTAGTAATGGACGAAGCTCACAAATCCCGGTACTCAATCCACCCAGGTTCGGACAAGATGTACCACGATCTGAAGGTTCTTTACTGGTGGCCAAACATGAAAGCAGATATTGCCACCTATGTAAGCAGATGTTTGACCTGTTCTAAAGTTAAGGTGGAGTATCAACGACCCTCCGGACTACTTCAACAACCGGAAATTCCAGTATGGAAGTGGGAGCAGATATCAATGGATTTCATCGCAAAACTGTCGAGAACTCCCAGCGGATGCGATACCATTTGGGTGATCGTAGATCGTCTGACGAAGTCCGCGCACTTCCTGGCAATCCGGGAGACTGACCGCCTGGAAAAGTTAACCCGTATCTACCTCAGGGAAATAGTCTCTCGGCACGGTGTGCCAATTTCCATGATCTCTGATCGTGACGCTCGATTCACCTCACACTTCTGGCAATCTTTATAACGAGCACTAGGAAGGCGGCTGGATATGAGCACCGCGTACCACCCCCAAACTGATGGCCAAAGTGAGCGCACGATCCAGACGTTAGAAGACATGTTACGTGCCTGCGTCATAGATTTCAGCAGCAGTTGGGAAACTCACTTACCGTTAGTTGAGTTTTCTTACAACAATAGCTATCACACATCGATCAAAGTTGCTCCATTTGAGGCACTGTATGGGCGTAAGTGCCGATCACCTATCTGTTGGGCGGAAGTTGGGGAAAGTCAACTCACCGGCCCTGAACTTGTGCACGAGAAGACTAGAAGATCGTGCAGATCCGTAACCGTATGGCGGCAGCCCGTGACCGACAGAAAAGTTACGCAGATAAGCGTCGCTAACCGTTGGAATTCCAAATAGGCGACAAGGTGCTTTTGAAGGTGTCACCATGGAAGGGTGTGAATCGTTTTAGAAAACGTGGGAAACTAAGTCCTAGATATGTGGGACCGTTTGAGATTGTCAAACGGATTGGCCCCGTGGCCTATCAGCTGAACCTACCCAAAGAACTCCGTGGAGTACATGATGTGTTCCATGTTTCCAACTTGAGGAAATGCCTTGCAGACGAGAATCTTATCGTTCCGTTAGACGAGGTACATGGGAACGAACAACTACATTTTGTCGAGGAACCGGTGGAAGTCATGGATCGAGAGGTCAAGACGCTCAAACATAGTCGTATCCCTATCATCAAAATCCGTTGGAACTCAAAGCGCGGACCAGAGTTTACCTGGGAACGCGAGGATCAGATGAAGAAGAAGTACCATCAACTGTTCCAGAATCAGGCATCTACCTCTTAAGGATACGCAGAAACTCTATTCAAGATGCATCACAAACCGTTGAGCCTGGTATTCCCCGTTGAAGCTCGTAACATGATGTACAAATTTTCGGGATGAAAATTCCTGCAACAAGGGGATGATGTGACACCCTGTAATTTCAGGTTAACACTATTCAAACCATTGTCGTTATCATCGTCACACACTCGTTAATACTCGAAACGTATACAAACACCGCCACCGACATCATTAAATAAAATTATAACAAAATACTAACACGGGTGTTTGTTGAGGATTCACATAAACGGGATTCTAAAGGAATCATCTTAATTAACATAGCTCGTCCATCTATGTCGTTATCAACCAAAACGAATTTGGGAACACAGTACCTAAGTACAGGGACTAAACTTGACAAATGCCAAACTGGGGCTGGGTATAAATACCCATCCACCAGCCCAACACTTCACAATCTGCCCTCTTCTCTTCTGTCGCTCTCTCCTTCTCCATTTCTTCATCCTAGCACCAAAATCACCCCGATTGAGCTCGTTTTCGTCGGTTAGACCACACAACAGCTGAGAAATCACGTTCCCAGCAGGTAGGCGACCTTGGTCATCCATTTTATTGCTCATTTCTCTGCAGCAAACTTGGGCTTCGGGTGTTCGGGTTCAACCCGAATGCATGTGGTCGTGGGGGTGTGTGTGAGGTCAATCAGCATGTGCATTTCACTTAGACATGTTAGGAATGTGTTTCTGGAAGTCCTGATTGTGTGAAAACCCAGCACGGAACGGCCGAAGGCTGTTCAGCCCATCCAGCAGTCGCGATCTGCTGCAGTTCGCGACTGGGCCAGTCATGCGACTGAGTCATGCGACTGGGCCCATCGTGCGACTGAGTGGTGCGACTGGGGTGAGTCGTGCGGTTAAGTCCATGCGTGTGTGCGTGATGTACAAATGAATGCATGCGATTGGGAGTGTGTGCGATTGAGTCAATCGGAGGAATGTGTGCGACTGAGTATCACACGACTGAAGGTCCAATCGTACAAATGAAGGTTCAGACGTGCGATTGGCCGTTGAGTCGTGCGAATGAGTGATGTGTGGTACGACTGAATGCTAAGTCGTATGAGTGAGGGTTCAATCGTACGAGTGAGGTTGATTCGTACAATTGAAGGCCCATTCGAGCGAATGAAGTGTCCAGCCATGCGTCTAGCCTTGTTATGCGATTGGAGTCATTGTGAGTGGATCCTGGTAAGTCACACGCCTAACGGTAAAACCCCGTTTGTGGAGACTGAGGGTGTGACAAGTAATGTATGTTCTAAAATGTGTTTTATGCGACGAATGTCCAACTGTAAGTGTTACGGGAACGGGGCGTTACAATAGGAGCCTTGGTCATGGTTCCCATCTCAGACTCAAAAAATTTCTGGTTAAGAGCCATTTGAGTGAATTGAGTAAGTGTAAAGAAACAAGGGTGATTTGGATGGTTAGATCTTACAATCAAGAGCCTAAAAAGCTCTGATACCAATTGCAGGATTGGTGTTGGTCTCATAAAACAGGTTTATCTCACAAACTCAGTTAATCTTATTCGGTTTGATGAATCAAAATCTCTAACTAAGCTCATAAGTAATATAATAAGTTTATAAAAACATAAAGAACACAAGAATAGTTTTTTCAAGATACTTGTATATGTTAGTTCTCAACTCAGTATTACAAGACTCTTACAAGCATGGTTACAGAGTTACAATGAGAAACTATAAATACTACTATCTACAACTGGTTGTACTTAGATAACTAGATGGAATTTACAACTAGACAAATACTACATTGCTAGAAGTAAAGCATCTAAGATAAAATATTATCCTAGATTAGGTAGTCATGACAAGTCCATGACTTACCTTATATCACTAACTAAGAAGGGTAACTACACTATCTAATAAGGAATGAATAGTGGATTAAAGTATGGTTAACTACATGGCGTGGAAAGGGCCACGTAGTATATCAGATTTGCAGCGGATGTAAGGTAGACCATACTTATGCCCACTGGTTCATAGTTGGTTCTTCCAAAGCTAAATGGCTTCGAAAGAATAAGTTCTTCCGAGGCCATTTATACTTCAGAAGAAACAACTTCTTCCGAGTCTTTCGCAAGTCTTCATGACTTTATTCTTTGAAAGACTTTGTCTTGAATCTTATACGTTTATATACTTTGAAAGGAGAATTACTTAGTCTCCGAAGACTGAGTTCTACCTTCAGAAGTTCTTCATACTTGAGCTTCGGAAGATCTTTGACCTATCTTCAGAAGAGAAACTTTGTCTTCGGAAGAGCACTTCAATTGTACATTAGAATCTTCTAAGTGTTTTCTTGGTTGCACTAGCCTCATATGATCCAACATGACTCTCTCCAAACACCACAACAACAACCACAACCCACCGCTAACAACCATATCATTACCCTAAAACCATTACCAAAGACCACCTTTATCTTCCTCAACCATCATCATCACAGCCGTGATCATCACAATTAAATATCTTTAAACCATCTTTTAGTCAATCGAGTCTAACAAGTCTAGGCTATTTGTTGATCAGAAGCTTCTCTAGGACAATCAACATCTCTAAGGAAGGTAATCGATCCTTATAACAACATCTAAAATTATATGTGAATATATATCACCTTTGGTTGCATGAATGAGATTTGAAACTTGATTATACTGAGGATTATATATATGCATATAGAGGCCATTCAAACACTAAACAAATACCATGATGTGACTATGACTTTTAAAGGCCAATCCAATAAAACCTTTGAAAATTTACTTTTTATCAAACCATGATTTTACATGTCTCGTAAGGTTGTAACCATCGAGAACCAATTTTGGAACCTATATAATAATTACATAATAAGAATGTTAAAATCTTCGTTAATCAGTTTATAATATGTTTATATATGTAAAGTATTGAAAGGTTAAATTAATTTTTCTTTGGGGTCGGTGTTAGTGTGCCATGGGTTAGGTTTCAAAATATCATAGGGTCAATGTTAAAATTTTTTAGGGGTTTGTGGTATTAAAATGTGTATACACAAAAAGAATAAAATTTTATGGGTGTGGGTGACCTCTATTAAATCTATATAGATCTGTCCAATATTTATAAGGTGTGTGGGATAACTGATAACCCTAAAATGAAATTTCAACTATTATATATACGTGAAAATCCCCAACCACCCTCATAAAATTTTGGGAACAGCCCATTAAGCTTTCGAAACTGAAGAACTTGCAAGAGTGTTGACAAACACATTATGGTGGTGAAACTATAATGTGAAATTATAAATTAAGATTATTAAATGTAAGAAATAATAGATAACAATTAAAAGTCATTAAATAAGTAAATTATACTTATTAATAACTTTGTTGAGAACAATTAATTTAAATAACATAACTAATTAAAATTTTAAAATAAAATATTAATTAAGAATTCAATTAATTTACGAATAATAATCTTTTTTGATAAGCATTTGTGAGACTAGGTGTGGTCATATTGAAAAGATGAAGCTACCTAAAACATTTAAGCTAGATATCAATACTAGCTCTTGGTGATTCAGTCCAACTACCAAATAAAGTCTCCTATTGAAGACTTCATTTGTCAAATTTGTATGTATCAGCCGATACACTGGTTCAGCTGGTCAACAGTAGTATTTGTTGATAGACTACTTTTGGAACAAGGAGATAAGTGCTGAGGAGTAATGGCGCAACTATAGCCTTACATATACTACAGATATGCTCTTTTGATTTCATTGTCTGTTTTGTACAATAGTTGTAATCAATAGTTAAACATATTTGTTGTATATATAATATGAACATCAATGGCTATAGCTTGCCATTGATCCTATACCTAGAATAAACGATCATGCTTTATCTTTACCAGTATATATAGCTCATACCTGTATAGTTTAGAGGTTAGCAGTTATGCCCACTACTAAAATATGAACAAACATTTGTTATACATATGTAACCAATAACCAAACAACCAAGATGATGGGTAAAGATGACAGGAGGCCCATTACTACTTTAGCAACCCTAAACTGTGTTTAGCCTAAACCGAGGCCTATTAAGACCCATATAAAGCCCATTTTGAAATTAATAAATTCTAATTAGATCAATGTAAAACATAAACAAATAAACATTGTTAACACCCTACTGAACCAGCCTAAAACATGCCTAATATAGGCCTAACATGTTGTTGTTTTAAGGTCTAGTTGATTCCTAGTGAAGGCCCATCGACCACGAGAACATATCCATGAAACTAGTTACGTTCATGTAAGATATGAGGGCTTTAAGATAAACCAAAAACATGTTAATCCAAGAACAAGCCTAATAGTTACGGAGTACTAACGGATTCTACGTGAAACAAGATCAAATAGCATGGAATTCTATTTGATTGGTGATCCAATCAGTGAGAACGAATAACCCGATCGATCTAACGATGTAACAAACGTTAATAACAGATTGGAATCGATCAGGAACGAACTATGAACTTGGATTTGCGACTTGGGACGCTCTGGACGGCTAGGGTACAAAAGTATTCGAAGTGTTTTTTTCATGAATTATATGGTATTTGTAGGTTTTCAATGTTCATTTGTACGACTGAACCATTAGCATGGTTCAGTCGTGTGACTGAATCATGCGGTTGACTCATACGCACGACTGATGGTTCAGTTAAGCGACTGAATCAATCTTATGACTCAATCATACGACTGATCTAGTCAACTGGTTCATTCGTACGACTAGTCCATAAGTATGGTTCATCCATGCGTATGGGCCATAAGTATGGTCCAGTAGCATGAATGTCCACATGACAAAGTTAAACACATTTCTATGTTCTTATTGACTTAGAAGTATGTAAAACAACATCAAACCTATATATTAAGTTCATATATGTGAATCACATTCAACATAATGATAACATGACATAATCAATCACAAATAAACATCACAATGCATTTCATATATCATTAATATCATCAATTACATCATATTACATCATTGTAAGACATGAAAGACTTTTACATTTAAGATCATAAACTAGGTACATCAAGATGTATCAACAAACTCCCCCTTGGACCTAGTTTAGCCTAATGTCTAACATTCTTCACGTGCTCTGGGAAATTCTTGTACTTCTCTTCTGTTGTGACTCCAGTATGTATCTCGAATGCAAAGCAGAGTCTTATCACGTGTTGAAACTGTAGAGCTTATACAATGTCCTGCGTGTCATAGAATAGTGGCCACTTGTAGAGAGTGTAAACATCATCTGCAAACAAGTTCGTGAGCCACATAGGGTCAAATACCCGGATAGTCTCTATCTTTCCTTCCTTATGCAAAACTATGACCGCTTCACCCGTTCGCCAATCATAATACCACCACTTGAAGTGTGGAGTCAAGTCCTGAGGCATTTCCCGTAGTGGGATCTTCGACATTGTGCGCGGAGGACTCCACTTCAGCAGGACTTTAGGTCTTCAAGTGATAGGATCAACTTCTATCTTATGTATGAACCATTTAGGCTGTTGAGGCATGAAGTTGACCCATCTGGTGTGGTATTCCTTCTTGAGCGCCGTCTCGAACCAACCCGACATCTTTCTTGGGTTGGCGTACAAAAGATCTAAACAGGAAAGCCTAATTAGCTCAAAATTAGGAAGAGTCTTCAGATCATAGGATATCTAAAGTACTTAATCCCCTTCTCTCTCTTGACCGCATAGATATCCAAGTTCTCAAAATATGCCCAACTGATAATCTTGCCTGACACTTTCTGTGCTTCTTCACTCGATAGAGTTTGGTGTAGGCATTTGACTTTGGATATTCTCGTTGGGCTCTCATCTCCTTCAAACAAGCTGCCCATTCAGCCTTCTTTAACTCAACATCAGTGTCTGAGGCTTGGGCTTTATCTTCCTCCTTTTCTTTCTCTATCTCCTTCGCATCAAGAGTTCCAAAAGTATCACCGGCAAATGTTTCACCCAAATCAGGGATAACATTACCCTCATGGTCAGTGTACTCTGGATAATACTCTGATAGAATATCCTTAATATCTATCTCATCCACGCCTTGAAGCTCTTCATCACGGATAACATCGACCTCAGGAGCGTCTTTGACGAGCTCGTCTGGATTTAATCTGAACATGTCAGCGAGCTGCTCGTCAGTGAGGTCATGGATGATCTCTCCCTCCTCAGGGGTGTAGCTCATAGATCGCCTAATGATCCCTTGCAAATCAAGAATCATGGTTAGCTGAGTCTTGATTTGTTGAAGGGGGCGACATCATAGTCGTCTGTCTGTTGAGCTTCATCTGTTTTATTAAACATTCAAAACACAATCATACACACATCAGTAATCAAGATAATTAAACACCAATAAACATTAATTATATTAGTGTAATACATAATTCAAGTACAAAAGTTTTCAAATACAAAGCCATTTAATCATTACTTTTGCCTTGATCGCTCGATTCTTCAGCTTGAGGAGCCGACGAAGAGGGTCGCTGATCTTGATTGAGCTTTGTGCGTCTCTCTCGAGTAGATGGATTTGAGGCTGATGCTGATGCATCACTGTCATGGTCATGCTCATCATCATCTCCTCCTTCTTTATCTTTCCCACTACCTTCCGCCTCAACCCCATCATTATCATCATCCAATTCATCATCATAGGAATCGTCATCATTATCATCTCAATCATCACCATCACCCTTTAACTTTAAGGGCTCAATCTTTGTCCCTTTCAGCCTCAGCATAAGCTTCTTGTTCTTCTTCTCAACCTCCTCAATCCTCTTCATAAAAGCCATCAGTACTTCATTCTGTGCAGTGAGGGCATGATGAGCTTTGGCTAATGCTCTCTCATGAGCAGCATCTCTCTCTGTCAAATGGGCTATTTGTTTGCCCTGAGCAGTATTGACTGCCATCTACTGATTTAGCTAGTTTGCTCTCATATCATCTGTAGTGAGTAGCTTGAGCACCAGTCGATTGAGGCCGGCCAACTGCTCCTCTAACCCAACAATGGATAGAGAAGATCCATGTGAAGGTGTAGATGCAGTAGAAGGGCCCGGTTTGGGTATAGTGGTATGGTGGTGGATGTGGTGTATGAGGGAGTGGGAATGAAGGTGAATGGTGGTAGAATAGGTGTGGGTATGGTAGGTGTGGTGGTGGGAATAGTGGTGGGTGTAGTGGTGGTAGGAGTGGTGGTAGTGGTGGTGATAGGAGTAGTGGTAGTGGTGGTGATAGGAGTGGTGGTAGTGGTGGTGATAGGAGTGGTGGTAGTGGTGGTGATAGGAGTGGTGGTAGTGGTGGTGGCAGTAGTAGTTGTGGTAGTGGAGGTGGTAATCAGGACAATCCTCCGTCTCTTGCCCTTCTTTCCATGGGGCTAAGCCATTCTTTTTAGCCTCGAGCCCTTAGCAATCTGGGCTCCCCCTGGGCTAATTGGTTGGGGAGGTGTATATGTGGGATCATCAGTCTCAACACCCTCAGCCCCAGCCAGGCATCCTCCAACAGCCTCTTTGCCCCTTTAGGTAGACACAACTTGGCTACCGACAGTCCTCGTAAGAGGCTCCTCATCCGACTCTTCTTCCTCCTCATCAACCAAGAAGTCCCGGTGGATGGCAGCCTGCTCCGATCCACCTGGAGCAGAAGTACTACTGTGTGGAGGTGGTGGAGATATGGTAGACGTGTCAGTGGCCCGTGATTGACTGGGGCCTGAATCTCCACCACCTTGACCATCGTCATGGTCGTCATCGTCTTCGTCGTCGTCATCAGTAGGAATCATAATAGGCTCAACGTCGGAATCACTATCATCGTGGTGCCACTTCTTACGTGAAGATGCCACATAATCCTCATTGGCCAAATGGCCAAAGAGTCTCCTCACCGGGGGCTTCACCTGCTTCCCCCTATATACCTTCATCCTTCCCAAGGTGGTATCATCCATCACCTCTAGTATCACTGCATCATCCTTCTCCTTAGGCAGCATAGGAAGCTTCTCATCTATGATCATCTGCAAGAATCTTGGATACATGCAGAAGCCTTCCTTGCCTTTGGCCTCGATGTTCTCTGTCAAATAGGAGAAGAACATGCGGGAGAAACTGAATGGGTGGTTCAGTACCAGCGCAACATATGCGTTCTAGATTTGATCTGACATCTCATCAAATCCTCCTCGCCTGGAGGCTATGCACTTCAAGATCACGTGTGCCAAGTACTTAAATTGGGGGCGCACGTTGCTCTTGTTCAGCAACGCCGACATTGATGTCACCGGCGTACTTGATCCTAAGAAAGCATCCCCGCACCATTAGGGGATGCAACTTGGTTGGGTGGGCTCCGTACTCACCCAGATCCAAGACTCACCTGAGGTCGTCTTCCCTGATCTGAATATCTTGACCGAAGATAGAACTCCGGATGCAGTAAGGCTCAGCAGAGCGGTCGACGGTGGCATTGTCCCAGAATGCCTGCTAGATTGATCTGTATGGTGTACAGGGAGTGGAGATAGCCTTGTAGATCCTCAATCTACATAGGAAAGAAATAATCCCGGTGAACTCAGCAGTGTTCCGGGAAGTAGCATCCAGATGAGCACAAATGTTGTGCTTGGTGCTCATAGTTCATCTCTCAGCCATGTTGCTGCAACACAAGAAACATATACATTAGATCTGTTCATAAGAGAAAACAATTGAATTTGAACTGATTTTGACCAACTGGTTCAATCGTGCGATTGAACCATACGACTGAGTTCAGTCATATGATTGAGCCTGCGACTGAACTTAGTCGTATGCTATACCAAGTGGTTGAGTCAGTCGTGCGACTGATCACCGATTGGTTCAATCGTGCGATTGAATCATACGTCTGGCTCAATCGTGCGACTGAAGTTCATCAGCCTGTCCATTCGTATCTTGCACTGTTCGACACCATAAATTTGAATCTTTGTCAAAACGTTAAATTAGACTTCATGTTCAGATTCATTTGGTTCGCAAGGCTTTGAAATAGCACTTAATGTCTTTTAAATGAACTTTTAAGTTCATTAAAGTGGTCTATTTTAGGGTTTTTGTCTCGGTTCTTGATTTTAACAATTTAGGTCATATTTTGTTCGATTAAACTATTTATTTGTCTCGATTTCATCCGCAAAGTACCTGAATATGAACACTACATGGTCAGAAATAGAATCGAAGAGCAATCACAAATAATTGAAATTTGGGTAGAGTGTCTGGGTATTGGGTGGTTTTTGTGAGATTTGAAGTGCGTAGGGTTTACGACCGACTGAGCTTCCTTTTATACTGTTTTGGGGTTCAGTCATGCGACTGGACCCATGTGTAAGACATAATCGTGCGATTGGGGTTCAGTCGTGCGACTGAATCAGACTCCTTCATCCAGTCGTACGATTGGTTCATTCTTATGATCCAATCGCATGGTTTGCCCCATACTCATGTTCCAGTCGTATGATTTGCTCATACTCATGGCCCATTCATGTGGTTTACTCATACCCATGATTCAATCGTGCGATTGGCTCATACTTATGATTCAATCGTGCGATTGGTTCATACTTATGATCCACTCGTGTGATTGATTCATACTTTTGAGTTTGACTTCTACCATTTCCACACATTCAAATTTTACAATTTATTTTAACGTTGTGACCAATGATCATCTCAGACATGATCTTTTATCAGAAATCATTTGATCATCTCAAACGTGATCCTTTTATATTAAAACGGTTGATCACCTCAGACGTGATCCTTTTAATTGAAATCGTTTGTTCACCTCAGACGTGACCCTTTTAGTTTTCAAAACTTGATCATCTCAGAAATGATCCTTTTAAATTCACACAGTTTGGTCACCTCAGACGTGACCCTTTTTAATTTATGATTCACAGAGTTCATCTAGTTACATAGTCTGACATTGACACCTAATTAATAGATAAAACAGAAAACAACTTGAATTGAAATAAATCAGGACGTATTTTTGTGGTTTTTTTTTAGGTGGGTTGGAAACATTTTAATTTTCCTTAAAAGATTCCTCCCGCTGAACAGAATAGCATCAAGCATTTACATCTTATTTAGAAAGACTCTTATGGAATCATATAGGCATAAACATAATCATTTGGGACCCTTTTGCATATGTTTGTTTAACTTATTCTTATTTGTCTGAGAGTCAAAAGCACTTACAGGAAATCATACTAGAACTGTAAGAAGCACACAATGATTTTGACTGTCGAGGATTGTTGCCATGATGATTGTCAGTATATTTGTCCACTTAAATCCATACACAGATTTTTGACTCACATTGGTGATTAGTTAGGTTTATTATTTCAACAAGCATTTGTGGATCTCACGCTTATATGGTAATCAACATTTCTCAGGAGATTTTTGAGCGGTCTACGGGTTTAGACAAGAAGAAACCATTCTAAAAGCTTTCAAAGAGATGCCAATCCTCACGTCAGTGCCATCGCACAAAAGAGATGCGCAAACAAAAATGAATTCTAGAATATTTAGGTTATGCTTATCCTCAGGTCAGTGCCATCGAACAGCAGAGAGGCATACAACCTATCTTCTTGTTTGAGCACTTTTCTTTTACACATTACGCACCAACAACATTAGTCATTAGCTTGATTGCGTTTTAACATTTTTTTCTTCATGTGCTTTGCTCATTTTTAAGGTCACCCGCACACATTTATGGCATTTATATTGCTCATCACCCATTATTGAAATACGTTGATTGTGTTAACCAGGGATAAGGTGGAAGCCCACAGCTAGTAGAACTATTTAGTTTTAATTTGTTTCACCGATGAAGTCTACTCGTCTATTGTGTTGAATCTACCGACACATCATATAATGGACTAGCAACCTCTAGGCCTACTTTCTCTATGTATCCTCAGTAACAAATTAGTTTACTATCATTTTTCCATTATTTGGCTTATCCTTCTCAGACTTGTAAGTTAATGTAACATTTTGAACATTTAAGTTTTTTTTTATGTCCCAAACAATTAGTTCCCTGTATATTATCATATTCCATAGTTTTGAATCAGTCTCACAGATTTGATGTCTTTGCTTTTCAGCTTTTCTGCCCGCCCTCGTTTTTTTTTTTAGTCATTTAAATACTAACTACTGAAACTAAACCTATTCTCCACCTAAAATTCTAAAAACGAAAATCTTTTTGTGTTTTTGGATTTTTAAAGACAGGAAAATAAAATAAAGAAAAATTAAAAAATAAAACATAAAAACGGACTAAGAACTAGATTCTTCTGGAATCACATCACTTTTCTTTTTAACGCCATTGACCTCTAAGAGATATAAAACCGAGGTTTATCAAACGCTTTTATGTAGAGGTCGGCGCGTTGAAAATCCGTATTAATTTTAACAACATCGATTAATTGCTTTTCAAAACAGTCACGTATAAAGTGATATTTAATACCGATGTGTTTAGTCTTTTGGTATTGGACCGGATTTTTAGTGACACGATTGCAGCAGAATTATCAACAACAATAGGGGTGTTAGAAAATTGCAAACCGTAGTCTTGCATTTGTTGTTGAATCTAGATGATTTGAGAACAACAACGTGCAGCGGCAACGTATTCGGCTTCACATGTCGATAGAGCAACCGACGTCTGCTTCTTACACTGCTAGGTGACTAAGCGTCTTCCAAAGAACTGACATCCCGCTAATGTTGACTTGTAATTCATCTTACAACCACCGTAATCCGAGTCACTATACGCTGTAAGCTCAAAGTCATCATCATGAGGATACCACAACCCAAGTGTTGGAGTAGCCTTCAGATAACGAAATATTCTCTTTACCCTAATTAGATGATTCACTTTAGGTTTTGCCTGATATCTGGAACAGAGACATGTGGCGTACATAATATTAGGGTGAGAAGCTATGAGGTACATGAGAGATCCGATCATCCCTTGATACATAGTGGCATCAACCATATCACCATTTTCGTCGGGTGCCATATCGTGGTTCGTGGAAAGTCGAGTCCCAGTAACCGTTGCATTTTCCATGTCAAACCGACTAAGGATATCTCCTACATATTTGGTCTAATGCAGGAAGATACCATTTGGTGTCTGATCTACTTGTAAACCGAGAAAGAACTTCATCTCACCCATGGCACTCATTACAAACTCCGCTTTCATCACAGACTCAAATTCTTTACACAATGCTTCATTCTTGGAACCGAAGATTATGTCATCCACATATATCTGCACTAGTAGTAAATCACCGTCCTTTCCTTTAATGAACAACGTGCAGTCAATGAACCCTTTGCGAAAACCATGTTTTAGCAGATGTGTAGAGAGTTTCTCGTACAAGGCTCGAGGGGCTTAATGAAGCCCGTACAAAGCCTTGCTAGTTTATAAAATCTATCTTGATGATATGGATCCTCAAATCCTTCGGGTTGACTGACGTACACCGTTTCACGGATTTCACCATAAAGGAATGCACTTTTCACATCCAGTTGATAGACTTTAATCTGCATATAGGATGCATAGGCTAGGAAGATACGAATCGCTTCCATCCTTTCCACAGGTGCAAACACGTCATTGTAGTCAATGCCTTCGACTTGCCTAAAACCTTGAACGACAAGCCAATCCTTGTTTCTGATTATGACCCCTTGGTCATCTTTCTTGCAACGAAGAATCCATTTTGTGCCAATCACCTTTGCATCTTTTGGTCTGTCCACAAGTGTCCAGACTCCTAACTTCTTGAACTAAAGGAGTTCTTCTTGCATAGCACTTAACCATGCCTCATCTTTTAAATCCTCGCTGACATGCTTTGGCTAAACTTGAGACATAAAGCATCGATAAGCACCATCGTGTAGATATCCCTTTTCCATGACTACAGCATAATCAGCTGAGTATAGCTGATTTCTTGTGTGAACTCATGATAGAATATCCCCTATGATGTTGTCCATGGGATGATGTACATTAACTCGAATTCAGGGAGTGGTGGGTACTGCAACTTTAGTGTCCAGATTCTGAACTGTTGGAGTATGCGGTTCAGAAGTTTTGGCTGCATCATGATCAGAGGCTAGAGTACTTTCGGTAGTGGGAACCTGTTCCTCCTATTCCACATTTGTGGTTTAACTGCTTCATCATCAGTAGAAGAATCACTTGCCTCAAGCTCTCCCCCTAAAGGGCTAGAAGTATCATCTAATGGAACTGATGATGTCGAATCTAGTGTAGGAGCATTCAGAACATCGTACATCATTCGAGCAGCTAAGTCATCATCAGAATGGGAAGGAGGTAGATTGAAGGATTTGAAAAATCCATCATAGTCGAAGAAAAAGGAAGGTCCTTTTCCCGCAGGGGGGTGGTGTGTCTTTGTACATCAACGTTGTACCACACTTCTACCTGACCAGTTGAGTTATTGTAAACTCGTTTGTCTGGTATACTGTATCCAAGGAAGATGCCTTCTTCTGCCTTCTCGCGGAACTTCCCTGTTTGATTCTTCTTTAGCAGCATGCAGGGTGCACCAAATGGTTCCAGATACTCTAAATTGGGTTTACGTTGTTGGAGCAACTCATAACAAGTTTTTCCATGATGTTTGACTACTAAGACCCGATTTAGAGTGTAACATGCATTAGCTACTTCCTCATTCCAGAATTGAACTAGCAGTTTGGAGTCAGCTAGCATTGTCATTGCTATCTCTATCAAGCTTCAATTTTTCCTTTCAGCAACACCATTCATATGTGGAGTGTAGGCAGACATAAACTGATGAACAATTCCTTTCTCTCTATAGAAGGCCTCCATCCATTGATTCTTGAACTCTGTCCCGTTGTCTGAACGAATCCTTCTTACTTTCAGCTTGTAGAGAGACTCCAATGTGGTAATAAGATGTTTTAATGATTCAAAGGTCTCTGATTTAGCTTTCAGAAACATCATCCAAGAGAATCTTGAGTAATCATCCGTCACCACAAAGCAGTACCAATCCCCGGCTATGCTTTTCGTGCTGACTGTCCCAAACAGATCCATGTGTAGAAGCTCAAGAGGAATGTTGATAGAATTAACCTTCTTTGCTTTGTGAGACTTCTTCGTCTGTTTCCCTTTCTTGCAAGCGACACAGAAATCTGGAAGCTGGAAATTCTTGACTGTAACTCCATCTACCAGAGCATTCTAAACCAGATGATTCATCTTCCTAGGATTGATGTGTCCCTTCTCCTGTGCCAGGAGACTGAATCTCTTTCTGTTGCTTTTGACAAGAAGCACTGAGCAGTAGACTCAGTTGTGGAGGCTTTTGATAGGTCCAAGACATACAGGTCGTTGTATCTTGAAGCTGATATTAGAACTTGCTCCTCCGGGATGACATACTCCTTCTTCAGTATGTAGCACCTCTTCTTGTCAAACACAACCTTAAATCCCTTATCACAGATTTAGGAGACAGAAAGCAAGTTGTTCTATAGTTGCTGAACATAGTTGACCTTGTCAAACTTCACTTTCTCATTTCCCACTTCGCCTTGTGCGGTGATGTAACCTCCTTTATTCCCAGCGAATGATATGTGTCCCCTTATAATTTGCTTGACGTTGAAAAGAAGGGATGAATTCCCGGTCATGTGCCTGGATGTCCCACTATCAATAATCCAGTTATTAGTGATAGCATTGTAGCGGACACCCTGCACATACAATAGAATGATTAGTTCAGGTTTGGGATCCAAGCCTTAACTGGCTTGGGTGTCCCAGAGGTATCACACATCATGAACTCAACCCACTGACCTTCAGAGGATGAGGACACATCTTTCTCTTCCTTGTCTTCACTATCAGACACAATACTTGATTTTTCTTTCCATAAACCAGTTTTTTTTAAGGCCTGTTTGTGGTAAATAGACGACTGGCTTATGTTTTGAACTTTCGATTCACTAATTATCCTAGATTTCACCTTAGGTGGCACAACTTTGCTTTTAGTTTGTCTGTGTTGACTTTGGTGTTTTGAATGAGTATTAGATCTGATTTAGAAAATCTCAGTTTTCATCATCATAAAGTTCAATTTTCTTTTTGGGAGTCTGATAGTAAGGACAATTTGGAGAGATGTGTCCTCGTTTTCCACAACTGTAGTAGGATAGCCCTTTGACAGTATGAGGAAAGCGTTGATATGGGGTTGAGTTTGGTCGGGGGCTGGGTAGTTTCTTTTCCTTTTTAGATGTTTCACCTTCTTTAACAAAATTAATTGTTTTGACATTTGGAACATCTTTTTCTTTCTTTTATTTAGATTTGCATGACTTACTGTTTAGGGTTTGTTGACTTAGGCTGTTTAGGTTCTGAAATAGATGTTTTTGAACCTGACCCTAAGTTAACCTTTTCACTTTCATCAGTTAAGTCCTCAACAGGCATCTTATCTTTAGATCCCAAAGTAGTATTCTTCTGTTCAGTGACAGACTTCATCGGTTTACCGTAGAATCTAGATCACTGACCAGAGGAGTAGACACCACATGATCCTTTACCAGGTATTATGGATTGGTCTACATTTAGTGTTCAAAAAGATAGCATGTGATGGCGGTACTACTTTATAGCCCAGACCTTTCCCGCCATTCGTTCTTTCACTAAGTTTTGAACTATGTGTGAAGAACTTGCCAAACTGTGCAGTTTTTGTTTTAAAGATTCAACTTCTACTTGCAAAACTGCTTTCTCCTTTTTAGTTTTCTAAAGAATTTAAATAGAACTTAATATCATTAGATTGATTTAAAGCAACAACCTCGGTTTCCTTAGTTGTTTCCCTAACATTCTATCTTTTCTTTGAAGCTACACTTATTTTGTTTTAACACCCGATTTGCTTCAGTGTAGAATTGTAAATCATTTACTAGATTATCATTGTGTTCTAATACCCTAGCAAATTTTAACTCAATGCTTTCTCTAAATTTTTCACATTCAGAACAAGCATGTTTATCAAATAATTCGTCTTTAGAATATACCTGTATAGGACTAGACGAATCAGCCATCAGTTTCGTGTCAGACTCTTCAGTGACTTGAGATTCTAAGTTTGCGGCACTTATCTCTACTTCAACCAAATGATCAATGACATTCCTAGCTTCTTCGATATCTGAACTAGCATGATCAGCTATGATGTCTCCCTCAATTGCAGATCCATCATCCAAGGTGTCAACTAATGCAACATTGGATTCACCCTCAGATACGAATCGGAAGGACCAGTCTTGTCCTTCATCACCTTGAGCAACCAAAGCTTTAGAATCTTTACTTGATGATGCTCCAACCTTCTCCTTATCTTGACGGTTGAATGTGGGAAAAGGATTTCCATTCCCAGTCTTCTTTTGCTTTATGCACTCACGTTTGAAGTGCCCTTCTCTCCACAATTGAAGCACGTGACCTTGGTTTTATCAAAACCAAATGTCATGTCTTTAGTAGCAACCAGGTTCTGCCCTGTCTTCTTGACAAACTTTTTGGCTCTTCTAACAGCACTTGCCAAGGCCCACATAATATCCATGCGTTCCAGCTCAATTTCATCAACTTGCTCGTAGTCCTCATCAGCAAGATGATAGTTCCCAAACTTACCAGCAACTAATCCATCATAATATTGAACAACAGCTGCTAGAAGGTCCATGTATTCTTTAGCAACTTCCACGGTGACATTTCCGAGATTCTTGGTCTTTAACTTCGTAGTATTTGCCTCAGGAGCAATGTATTGGGTACTAGTTCACCCTGACGTTTCGGTTCCTGATGAGCTGCTTTGGGAAGGAGCAAAAGAGTTAGACACAAACGCCGTTTGAAGCGGTGCGCCTGATGAGGCAAGGGTTGGAACTGATTTGTACAATGCAGGATTCCGAGCATAGGATCCTTTTTTACTTGTTTCTGACGCAACACTTCCTCCCTTAACTTCAGAATGAAATCATTTATGTCTAAAGTGGCAAGAATGTTGTTTTGTCTCAAATTAGACACAAATGAATCCCATTTGTCTGCCAGACCGTCAGCAAAGCTAGAGACTTTATCTTCCATGGATGTGGTGACGCCATGAGTGTGTAACTCACTCATCAGATGATAGAATCTATCAATGATATCATCTAAGCTCTTTCCAATGGTGAGAAGTTGTCAAATTCCTTTTTAAGAGCTTTTTCCTTTAGTGCTTTTAGAGTTTCATTGCCTTCGTATCTCTTTTCCAAGGCCTCCCATAATTTCTTTGACTGCTTGTTCTCAGAAAACTGATGAAATATGTCCTTAGGTATAGACTGAGTTAACAAGGTATGCTTTCTTTTCAGCATTATGCATAGTCTTCTGGGATTCACTCATTCCTTCAAAGTCAGCTTTAACCCATTAGCACTGACTGGTACCATATAACCAGTCTTAATAGACGTCCACAGATTGGGGTAAACTCCATTCAGGTAAATTTCAAACCGCTATTTCCATTGTGGGTATTCATCCAACGTTAACAGCTTTGGTGGTATTTATGGTTCCCGATCTCACTTTCCAGAAGTAGAAGATTCTTGATGCGTGAGTCCTTTCCAGCACTGAATGCAGAGAACTGATCTTCCATTGCTTTGAACTTGATGAACTAAGAACATGACAGATTGACTTATGTGATTGGACATGACTACTGGGCCAACCGTGCGATTGAAGGATGCGAATGACTTCAATCTTGCGATTGGATTCAGTCGTGCGAAATGAACAGGATGAATGAGGTCAACCGTATGGAATAACTCAACCGTGCGAATGGACTGTGCGAATGAGTCCAGTCGTGAGATTGAACTATGCGAATGGGATTCAGTCGTGCGATTGAGCTAATCGTGCGACTGAAGCTGTTCTGTTGCGGGAAAAAATTGAATTTTTGAACACTTGACTCAAAATTACGAATTTTTACGAACCCTAATCTGCCGTATGGAAAAAGGACGAAACTTTTAACACAGAGACTCGACAAAAACACAATTTGAAGAGAAAAAGTTAATCTTTTGAATGAAAACATTAGTTTTGACACCAAAACCAATTAAATCCATGCAAAATCACGAGCCTACGCTCTTATACCGCTTGTTAGAACCGTGTACGTACGGAGTACTGACGGATTCTACATGAAACCAGATCAAATAGCACGGAATTGTTAGGTCCCTTAAAAGATTAACATTTAGTCTTTTATTGTTTAGTGTCTATTTTGTATTTTATACTAGTGTAGGGACTAGTTGTGTAAATTTAGTTCCTTAGTTCTAGTATAAATAGCTTAGACGTAGTGTAGATTGTAAGTTTTTGCATATATTTTATGAGAACTGCTTTCTATCACTTGTAATCGTCTTTGCAATCAATGGAATATGAATTTTGTTGATTTGTCTTGATTTGATTACAATTGATTGTATTTTGCTTTGAATTGTTCATATAATTGATACAGATTGCTCTAATTGATCCTATCAATTGGTATCAGAGCTTTCGGTTGAGTGTTTTTGAGGTTCTGTCGAAGATAGATACTTCAAAAATCCACTGAAATCTGTAATCAATTGACAATTCAAGTGAAATATTATGAATCGAAGCTGTGTTTCATCATCAGAAACATGTTTTGAATCACAATTTGCAGTTATCTCATAAAAATTGAGTGAATTAGTGGAAAAAACAGTTCGAATATGTGTTCTTGAGTGTTCGACCTAAAATCTCTGAAATTCATAGAAAGTTGTTGATAATAACTGAAATTGAGGTTATAGGATTGATTATCGGCTAATCTTGAACTAATTGCGAAATTTCAGCTCAATTCATCAACAATTGAAGGATTTGAGATTTCTGAGTTCGTTACATTCATAAGAATCTGATGAATGTGCCGTATTAGGGATGAAAAACACTGAAATTTGACTAAGTGATTGGTCGTTTGAGAACTATTGGACTTTTCTCAACTGTTTCAGTCGTTTCACCCTAGCCGTATAACCACTGTTGGTTAGACACATCACTACTGTTAGTCGTTTTACCTTAGCCGTATAACGACTGTTGGTCATCTCAGATTGTTGTCGTATAACGACTGTTAGTCGTTTCAGCTTTGGTCGTATAACTACTGTTGGTAGTTTCATCA
Source organism: Flaveria linearis (assembly GCA_024085815.1). Taxonomy (NCBI): domain Eukaryota; kingdom Viridiplantae; phylum Streptophyta; class Magnoliopsida; order Asterales; family Asteraceae; genus Flaveria; species Flaveria linearis. The sequence goes on along the minus strand of CM044002.1, from coordinate 69,877,696 downwards.
TTGTGTTGGGAACTTTTTCTAAGGCAATCCCTTAGACTCACTGGTGGACTTATCACCACTGTTGACTTTCACTGTTGGACGTATTACAACTGTTGGACGTTTCAATGCTGGTCGTATCATCACTGTTGGACGTTTGACCACTGTTTCGGACTTTTCAGCCTTAACACTTAGAAATTTTTCATAAAATTTCAAAAAAAAAAACCCAAAAATATTTTTCTTTTCATTTCTTAATTCAAAAGATTAGAAAAACAACAAAAATATAAAAAAATGGCTAAATCAGAAGATTCTGAGAATAGAGTTCCAAACTTAAAAACAGAGCTGATTTTAAAAATGGTCTCTTAGGCTGAAACATCATTTGAATTCCATAGACACTGATCTGTGGAAATCAATTGAAAAGGGTCCATACATTCCTGTGACTACTGATGGTCCAGACAGAGGATTTGTGTATTCTAAAGATTCACAAGAGCCTTATCCAGAAGAATCTTCATGGTGATGATTTAAAGAAAGTAAAGAATGATATCAAAGCATATTCTCTCATGTGTAAAGGACTACCACTGGAAGTTCTTTCAAGGCTTGAAAACTATCAGACTGGATATACAATGTATAAAGCCTTGATATTATATGTGAAGGAGGGAAAGAGATTCAAGATCTGAAAAAGCAGAAACTGAAAAGGCAATTGGAACTTTTTGAGCACATCTCAGGAGAAACAATAAACCAAATGATGAACAGGTTTGTGCAATTAACTACAGAGATGTCTACTTTGGGAATCAAGAATGATCTTGGACTTAAACAACAGACTCTTGAATGCACTACCATCTTCTTGGAAACAAACTGTTACTTTGTTGAAACATACTGAGAAGTTTCCAATGGATCTTGATCTACTCATTGCTAAAATTGAATCTGTAGAAATTGATGAGAGTTCAAGAAATAATGATAGACATGCATCAACAACTCAGTATAAGTATGTTGCTTCACCAGCAAATACTGTTGAGAATGCATTTTGGCTAAAGACCAATCCACTCCTGAAGATGAAGGTGATCTATTTGTGGGAGCAGGATTCTTCACCAGTACACCTGCTTACTCACTCAACCACAACCACAATCTTCACCTAAAGCTCAAATGCCTAAACCTTCAACTGAGATGCCATCCTCCTCAAACTCTTCCAATCCAAGCAAAGCGAAAGATGTGATCAACATTCTTTTACAAGATGAAGAGTCAAAAACTGCTTTCACTGCATTCATGGCAAGCTTTCAAGCTTATCAAGGCAGTCATCTGACTCAAATGGAGCTAGTTTTACAGGATTTGTTTGAAATGGATCCAGATGATGTAGAAGAAATGGATCTTAATTGGCAGATGGTCATGATAGCTTACAGAACTCAAAAGCATGCTTACACTAACAGAAATTACAAACCCAGTGCAAACAAAACTGTTGGGTTGATAAATCAAAATCAAGATGCTTTAACTGTAACAGTTATGGTCATTTTTCAAGAGAATGTAAAGCTCCAGAAAACCAAGGAGGAAATACTCAAGGAAGCTCAAATGGTCAAAAGTATCAGCAACAGGCAAACAAGACTTTCAGAAGCCATACCAAAGTCTACCAATGCCGAACCCAAAGAAGAGAAGAATAGTGAGGAAACTAAGAAGGCACTGGTTGTAAACATCAAAGATGGTTATGACTGGAGTGCATATGCAGAGCAATTTAGCTGATCTCACTGCTAATCTGGCACTAGTTGCAGAAGTTGATGATGAAGACTGGTCTGAATTTAAAGATCCTAAATATGATGAATCAGATCAAGAAGAAGAGTATGATTGGAGCGACAAATCAGACCCAAAAGATACCACTGAAGAAGTTGCTCTTATGGCTCAATCAGAACAGCCAAAGGTGTGTAACTCTTCTGATACTGAATCTTCACATCATATCCTGAAATACCAGTAGAAGTGAGACAGAAAATGTGCACAAAAGCATGTTTTGAGCTAGTTGAACACTACAGAACATATTCATTTAAAATTTGTGACAAGCTCAAACAAGAAGAATCAAAACACAATAAGCTAAAATCAGATCACAAAATTGCTGATGAAAAGATCATGTCTCTTCAAGCATCATGGAACAAAACCATTAAAGAACTTGAACTTGTCAAACAACAACTTGAAGAGATGAACAAAACACATGAAAAAGAAAAATTGGCACATGCAGCAACTCAAATAGACTTAGCCAAAGTTAAAAGCTCAAAGAAAATTGTTGAGCAACTGGTGAATGGAAGGAATGAAAAGACAAAACAGGACTAGGATTCACACATGAACCTATGCCTGAATCTATCTCAAAAACATTACCTGATAATTCAATACTCATGATCATTCACCAGAAAACAAAGCTAAACTGAAGGAATTTCAAGATCAAAAGAACCTTCAAAAGAAAAATGTTGAAGTTTATGAAGAAACTGACTAAACAAGATCAAAAATGGTCATCCAATCAAAGTTAAATCTTATGAACCTCAACAAAAACAAAAGAAGCTGTTCGTACCAAAAGTGAAATGTTATTGAAACAACTGAACTAAAGAGTGAAAATTCTGATGTCAATAGCAAACAGAAAGAAAAATATGAAGAGGTTAAATCAGATAACATAATTCTAATGATTCTAGTTCTAATGAACTAACTGAAGTGAAAGAATGTCAAAAGGAATCTTCTCAAGATTCATCTAAACTTCAAAGCAAGAAAACTCATCAAGATTGAGAAATCAAAGACGAAGAAAAGCTGTAAAAGCAAAGAAAACTGAATCAACTAATCAGCCACAGAACAATACTCAATTAAACCTGAGAAGTTTGTGTCTGCTGGAACTTTTGACTTGAACACAAACACAAAAATAACAAATACACCTAAGATCAAATCTAACTCTGATCTGAGAACAAGTTCAGATCATAAGACTTCCGCTGTGTACAAAAGATTTGAATCAAAGGAGTCAAAGAATTTTGTTCAAGTTCAAAAGAAGAATCCTAAAGATCAAAAGACAAAATTTACACCAATTAAACAACAAATTCAATTGCCTAACCCAAAATTCAAACAAGAATCAAATGTTGCTTCAACATCAAGGGTTAATAAAATGTGTTTAAACATTCTGAAAAGTATTGTGATATCTGTGACATGTACAATCATGACATTTCTGAATGTTACTTTAACAAGTATTGTTATATGTGATATGACAAATCACACCATAGTTGAGTGTATTTTAACAAATACTGTGCTTTGTGTGATGAAAGAAATCACAATACCGATGATTGTTACTTCAGGAAGAACTCTACAAGGAAGGAATTCAATAATCAAGGTTTTGTAAATCCACAATTTATAAGAAATCAAAATATTGGATTTAAATTTCACAACAAACAATCTTCTTGGGTTTGAGATCTTCAGAAGAAACAATTCAGATTTTGTCAAATCACAGCAATACCATCAAGAAAAGTTTATTCCTCGATCTGTGAGAATAAACCAAGGAACATTCTCAAATGATTCATACAAGAGTTCAAGATTCTTAATAATGTTTTGAAATCAAAATCTCAAAGAGATAATCAGTGGTCTCCAAAAGAATTTGAACAAGTTAAAATTCAAAAGAAACCAGATGTCAACACTTCATTTTAAACAATTTACAATTGTTGACAAGTTGGCAAGCCCAAGACCATCTCGGCTTGGTACTAACTCACCTTAAATGTTGTGAATGCAGGTACGCCCGCGGAGACCAATCAACTCATGGTATGTGACAGTGGGTGTAGCGGCATATGACAGGCAATCAAGCCTTGTTGCAAGACTTTAAGTTAAAGGACGGTACTCATGTTGCTTTTGGAGGAGATGCAGGTGGAAAGATAACAGGAGAGGGAACAGTGTCCAATGGGATTATCAGTTTTGATAAAGTCAACTTCTGTTCACAGTTGAACTTTAATCTTCTAAGTGTATCCCAAATTTGTGACAAATCTTACTCTGTTCTTTTGATGAATCTCACTGTTATGTCTTGAAACCAGGTTTTCAGATTAGCAATGACTGGGTGATAGTTTAAAGCTGCTAGAGACAGAGATGTATACAAATTGGATATGTCTCAAGTGGATCCTGCAACTGAAACTACTTGCTGATTGCTAAAGCTTCAAATGATGAAAGCCAGCTTTGGCATAGACGTCTCGGTCATTCCAACTTCAAAAAATGAACAGCTTGTAGCAGGAAATCATGTATTGGACTTCCTTCCAAGAAGTTTTCAACAACTGATCATTGCTCAGCATGTCTGAAGGGAAAAAACACTAGAGCGTCTTATAAGTCCAACTAATAACTCAACACCAAACCACTCCAGATGTTACATATGGACCTTTTGGACCAACTAATGTTAGGAGTATTGGTCGAAAATCATATTGTTTAGTCATCATAGATGATTATACAAGATTTTCATGGGTTTCTTTCTTCAAGCTAAATCTGAAACTGCAGATTTCTAAAAGAATTATTAATAAAGTTGAAAATCAGCTTGATCAGAAAGTAAAAATAATAAGAAGTGATAATGGAACTGAATTTAAAAATGCTAACATTGATTTTGTTTGTGCAGAAAAAGGTATAGTTCATCAGTTCAGTGCCCAGAACTCCACAACAAAATGGAGTTGCTGAAAGGAAGAACCGAACTTTGATTGAAGCAGCCGTTCTATGTTAGCAGATGCTAAACTTCCAATCACTTTCTGGGACGAAGCAATATCCACAGCATGTTTGTTCAGAACAGAATCTTGCTTGTTAAAGATAAAAAGAAAACTCCATATGAGTTGATGTTTGACAGGAAACCAAACATAAATTTTTTAAAATCATTGGTTGTCCAGTTATGATTCTTAACTCAAGTGATCATTTAGGAAAATTTGAAGAAAAGCTGATAATGGATTTTTCGTTGGATATTCATCTATTTCAAAAGCCTATCGAGTGTATAACTCTAGGACAAACACTATTAATGAAACATTCAACGTAAAATTTTGGAAAATTTTTTCCATCAGTTTCAAATGGTCCTGCATGGTTATTTGATTTGGATTCTTTGTCAAACTCATTTCAGTTTAATCAATCTTGATCAATCTGTTTTTCAGGTAAGAAGAACTCAAGAGGAGATCTTGGATCTTTCAGTGATGATTCAGATTCTGATGATTCAGATGATACTCGTCCAGATTATCCATTTTTTTATTTGTCAAGGATTCAACAATCCATTTCCATGACAATGTTCCTGATTCTTCAGCTTCAGATCATTCTGTTTCAGCTGCTCAAGAAGCATCACAACCAATTCCTAATGATGGTACAGAAATTGGACATCCTGAGTCTGGCACATCTTCTATCTCTGGAGATGCAATTGATCAAGTAACTTTGATTACTTATCAATTCACCAACTCAAGTTCCAAATTCACTCCACATTCTTCTACCTTATTGCAACAGCTCTCCAATCTGAACCAAACAAATCTTGATGTTACTGTTCAAGGAAATGAGATTCCAATATCTCGTATCCCGGAACCATCAACATCACAGATTATTGGTCCTCTGAATGAAAGAACTACTAGGAGTAAATCTGAACATGCAAATGTTTGTTTATACTCTTGTTTCCTTTCTCAGACTGTTCCTAAAAATGTCACCGAGGCATTACAGGACAATGGTTGGATTGAAGCTATGCAGGAGGAACTTCTACAATTTCGAAAACAAGAAGTGTGGAAGTGGTGGAATTACCTGAAGAAGAAAATGCCATAGGCACCAAATGGTTGTTCAGAAATAAAACTGATGATCGTGGCATTGTAATCAGAACAAAGCAAGACTTGTTGCACAAGGATACACACAGGAAGAAGGAATTGACTATGATGAAGTATTTGCTCCAGTTGCAAGACTCGAATCTATCGTGTTTTCCTGGCTTATGCATCATTCATGAAATTCAAGGTGTATCAAATGGACGTAAAAGGTGCATTTCTGTATGGTCCAATCACTGATGATGTGTATGTCAAGCAACCTCCGGGCTTGAGGATGCAGAATTTCCACATCGTGTGTATAAGCTTAGCAAAGCTTATATGGCCTACATCAAGCTCCTAGATTTGGTATGAGACATTATCTCAACACTTGATCAACATGGACATACAAGAGGAAAATCGATCCACTTTATTCATAAAGAAGGATAACGATGATCTTATGTGTGCAAGTGTGTAGATGATATCATATTGGTTCTACCAGTCCAACTTTGTGCAAAGAATTTGAAGAAATCATGAAATCTCGGTTTCAAATGAGTTCTATGGGAGAAATCAATTTCTTTCTTGGATTGCAAGTTCAACAATCTGCAGATGGTATTTTATTAATCAAGAGAAGTTCGTTGATAAACTCTTGAAGAAATTAAACTGCATGATTGTCAATCCATAAGAACTCCAGCTGACGAAACACCAAGATTGAACCTGATCCTAAGGGAAAATCAGTAGATCAAACATTATACAGATCATGATGGGTTTTGATGTACCTTACGCATCAAGACCAGACATAATGTATGCGTTGTGTCTGTGCAAGGTATCAATCAGACCCGAAGAATTCACTTAATTGCTGTCAAAAGAATATTCAGGTATCTCAAAGGTAAACAGCCTTAGGCTTTGGTATCCTTACGAGGGTAATTTTGCGTTACAGATATACAGATAGTGATTATGGGGGATGTTGTCAAGACAGAAAATCTACAACGGGTGGTTGTCAGTTTCTTGGACCCGATTAGTTTCATGGCAATTTACATTGATAACACCTGCTGCTATGTTCATTACAGCTAATCCAGTTCAACACTAAAAAACAAACATATCGAAATTCATATCATTTTCTAAGAGATAATTCTGAAAAAGGTTTAATCATTTGATTCAAATAGCAACTGAAAAACAGTGGCAGACCTATTTACTAAAGCTTTTCTACAGGAAGGTTTGAGTATTTAGTGGGGTCAATTGGTCTTATTAACCATGTGTAAACCTGGTTACAAATTTGAATCTTTCATGATCAAATACTTTCCTAAATCTGAAAATTTCATAAGGATAACTTTTCATAGTTATTTGCCTGATTATTTGTGTGTGTGTGCTTTCTTTTATAGAAAACAAATACAAAAGTAGAAAATCCCAAAATCAAATAGAAAAATATAAATCAAAAATCCAAAAATAGAGTGCTTTTCATTTTCATTCATTATTTTAGGAATGAATCTGTTTTTGCCTTCTGTGAGAAATGATATACATTAGTAAGATCAGTTACATACTTCATCGCTAATAAAGTTGACATGATCAGGAATTGTTGTGTAGACACTATCATGCTAGTATATGAACAAGTAAATTCTTGTGATACCCACATCCTAGCTTGGTGTGTTCATCTAAGTACATTTGAGTGTATTAGCTTATCAGATTGACTGCTTGTTAAGCTACTCTGCTCAAACCTAATGGTAATGTGACTAATCATGAGATCTGTTACAAGCATCATTTACTTCTCTGTTATGAGTCATCATAGACTGAAGTACTGAGATATCCGTGTTGTAAGTCATTACAGACCTGGATATTCTCATTTGATGCAAAAGATGCCAATGTGCACACCCATTCAAAAGGATGGTAGAGTTGATCAAATGGTTATCCATGATCATTCTCTGTTAAATTAAGTAACATGAACTCTGATTATGCATATTTGTTAGGTAATAAGTTGAGAATAAGTGCTTTCTTGCATGTCTTGATGATGGTTGATCTCTTTGTCTGGTATGAGTCACATTTGTCATACACCTCTATCCATACTCATCCAAGAATTGAACAAGTAAGTGAGTGATAGTATGTCAAAAAACATCATTTGCTGTCCTTAGATCTTGTGTCTCCTTGTTGTGATATCACTGACCTGGAACACACTTGATCAGGATTTAATCATTGTCTAGACTATCCACACAAAATTTTTTATTTTAATGTTGATCTTATCTAAAATATGATCTCACTGCAATCAAAGATTCTAGTGTAAATATTAGATTTTTATTCTGCTTTAATTTGATTTTAGCATGTTTTCTTGTGTGCAGGCAATATAACAAAGTTAAGTATGATATTCTTATGATCTATTAATAAACTTCTAAGTTTTGTGAAACTTAAAAGTTAGGGGGAGTAATAATCCAGTAAGAATATTCTCAGAAAATCAAAATGAAAATGATCATGTTGAATTGAACGGATGATGCTTTAAATTTCAAAGTATGTGTGTGTTTATCAAATGATAAAATGATCTCATAATTTTTAGCAAGGAAAAGCTTCTTTGAAAAGTTAAATCAAGACAGATGTTGAAATATTTGGTTGTTCATTTTGAAACTAAGATGAAGGGTCAATCTTGTAAAAAGTTCAAATTTGAGGATAAAAATGAAAATTTGAATTTTTGAGGGTCAAAAGCGTAAATTGAATCTTTGAGGGTCAAAAGTGTTAATTTGAAACTTTGAGGGTCAAAAGTGTAAATTTGAAACTTTGAGGGTCAAAATGTAAAAATATGCAATATTGTTTGAATATTAGTATGAATATTACTAATTTGTTTAAACAGTGTGCAGGTGGAAGATTTGAAAATTCCAAGTGAATGTGGACTTTTCAGATTTATTATACGACTAATAGTGCTTATGCTACTGAAAAATTGCTTATGCTACTGAAACAGTGCTCATGCTACGGGAACAGTGCTTATGCGACCAACAGTGCTTATGCGACTAACAGTTCTCATAAGTCTGAAACAGTTCTCATACGGCTAGATTAATGTGTCTAACAGTGCTAATACGACTGCTGTACAGTGCTCATATGTCTAGATACTTAGTGAAATTTTTGACCTAATGAGTCTGAATGATCCTAAAACGACCAACAGTGCTATAAGTCTAAATTTTTTTTACTTAGTATAAATAGAACACTTGTGATATTCATTTCATTCTAAATTCAAAAACCCTCAAAACCCTCACAAAAACCTCTAAACTCTCGAACTTTCGACTGTTCTTCAAAAAAACCCTTATTCATCGATTGAATCCATCTTGAACAAAAATTCCCGATTGTTGATAGTTCTTGTGATTGTGAATGTAAGTGAATGAATCATATTCAACTGATTTCATTTTAAATGAAACATTTTGATGGTCGTTCGATCCCTGTCGGTCGTATGAACCCTAACACTTGAAAAAATCACAGAGTTCTTCAAATCGAGAAAAATGAGAAAAATTGAAGATGATTCTTGTTCATCTGATGATTTCGATCATGATATTAGGTTAATCTTGTGATAATCTGATATTTGATTGAATTTTTGGTTCAGGGTCACCGATGAACAGTCTCGGGGATGATGAACTTGTTGAAGAAGATGAACAGTTTCATTATTTTCAAAATAAAATAAAACAAAATTCAAAATAAAATCAAAATTGATAAAATCATCATCTCAGGAATTTAAGAGTTAATAAGTGATATAAGATTCATAAACAGAAGTGTTTAAAATGTTAATCAAAATCAATCTTGAAAATTCATCATTTATCAAAATTAAGTGTTTACACTTAAAATTAAAATTCAAGTTGTTTTTAAAATTCAAATTCAATTTAACACATCGTTTATAATATCTTAAATCATCACAATTTTAAACTCACAATTAATCATTTGCTTCAAAATACATATTATCTAACATCATTGTTCTTAAATTTTGCAGATGGCAGAACTGAAGTTTGTACCTAAGCATAATATTGTTTCATTTTTGGATGATGAAGCTCAAGATGCTTTTTCTTATGAAGAAATGATCAGATTTCTTCTAAGAACAAAATATGTTTATGCTATGTGTTACCAAACTGTAATCTATGACAGACTTATTAGACAGTTTTGGAACACTGCTCGGGTTGAAGTAGAGGATGGAAGAAAAGTTGTAAGAGGCTTTATAACCAGAGATAGAATGATAGAAGTGTCTGAAGATTCTATCAGAAATGCTCTTAGATTGGGTGAAAATGATCCAGAAGATCGATGTGAATTTTCTTTTGAAGAATGCAGAGAAAGTTTTATGGCTATGGGTCATCCTGATCAGTTTCCTAAGAAACAATTCTTTAGAGCAAGAGTTTATAATCACTGGAAGCTTCTTTGTTACATCTTCCAACACTGTTTGTCCAAGAGGAGTGCTGGTTGGAATTCATTTCCTGTGGACATAGCTTCACCTATTGTTGCTCAGCTACAAACAGGAGGTTCAATATGTCAAAGTGGATACTGAATGGATTTGCCTTTAATTTGGAAAAAGGAACAAGGCATAAATACTTAATGTATCCAAGATTCCTCCAAATGATTATTAATGAGGAATATCCTGACATTCATGTTTATGGTGTTGGTGGAGATCGATTGGAGATGGAAAATATGTCTGAAATGACATATAAGAAGTTATCAATGATAACAGGTGCTCAAAATGTTCCTATGTTTGACTACATGTTAAATGTAGCAAATGATGAAGTTGACATTAATGTGGAGCATTATCATTTGATAGAGGGAGAACCAATTGATCCTGCTGATCTGATAGATGAATTTCCTTTGGAAGAAGATGATCAAGATGATGAAATGATCAAGATGATGATAATGATCAAGATGATACTGATCATGATGATGATAATGATAATAATGATGATGATGATGGTGATGAAGCTGAGACTCACCAGGATATAATTCATGAATCACCAATTTCTGAGCATGAAAATGAAGCTCAAAACGAAGATGATGAAATAATGGGTGATGAAATTCATGATCAGGACAGTGAGCATGAAGCAGTTGATAATGTAGATGCTTTCATTATTGATGAAACTGCTCATGAAGAGATACATGAAGAGGAACAAGCTCACTTTGAGACTGAACAAGAGATGAATGTTAATGATCAAATTTTTGATTATGAGTTCATTGAGACATTTCAAATTCATTAAGATATACCTATTTCCACAACCCATGTGGCCATTCAAACTGAGGAAATTCTTGATGTTGATGAACTGAAAGCCTAAAAGTTGAAAATGAAGCAAAAGAAAAAGAGATTGAAGAACTAAAAGCAGAGCTTGATTTGTTGAAGAAAGCTAATGAAAAATTGAAAGAAGATGGTTTGTTAAAAGATGAAAAGATTGTGGCCTATGCCAAGACAAAGAAGATGTTATAAAGAACTTTGAAGTTATGATCAAAGATTATGATTTTCTGGAAGAAAAATTCAAGAATATGTCTGAAGAAAATGAAAGATTGAAGGAAGAATTATCAAAGTTAAAAGAATCAGCAAAGCCCTCTTCTCCAGAAATTGTGATTATTGCTGAAAACATTCCAATTGATATTGAAAAAGTATCTGAAAGGGAGAAAGGAAAGAGGAAATTAGAGATGAAGCTGATGTTGAATTTGTTCCTGAAACTTCTTCAAAAGTACAAAAAGTTGAAGAACCTATGAAAAAGAACATCAAGAAAGTCAAGAGCAAATGAGTCAAGACAAAATTGGTGCTCTTGAAGATTTAGAAGATGAATTTGATGATGACTGGTATAATGAAGTTTTAGATGATGATGATGTAGTTGAAGAATTTGAAAATCCTCCTTTGGAACATGATCAAGGAGTTGATTATATTCTATCAGATTTGAAGAAAGGTATAACTATCTTGTAAAAATGAAGTACAACAGAGTATTTTAGATGGATTAACAGTTTCTCAAATAAACGATGAATATGAGAAATGCATAGCTGCAGAATCCATTGCTCCAATAGATCCTAATGAAATGTGATTGAACATGGAGAGTGGAACAGAGAAAAAGAAAGTATCAATGTGGATGAACTTTCAAGTTCCGAGCTGCACCATCCAGATCCAGAAGACATGAGTGTGGTTGCTTTACGATCATGGTTGCAAGCAAGGAATTATCCGTGGAGAAAATTAAAAAGACTTCAATCTGTATCTTTGAGAAATTTGGTTAAAAGTTTCCAAGAAACGGAGAAACAAACAAAAAGATGATTATTTTGGATACTGACAATCCACAATATCTGGAAATCACAAAAAGAACTCGGATTTTAAAACCTCAGGAGATCAAGCAGATGGCTCAAAAATCAAGTATGCTTGAAAGGAGAAAAGAACTAATGAAGATGTTTCCAGAATCAGAGAAACAAGCATATAAGGCATCTGAAGATCAAATTCAAATTTTTGATAAATCAAGGTCAACTGGTGATTTGGTACGAAATGTGTTACAAAAAGGTCAATCAGTTGCTGAATTGTTAAATGCAATGATTGCACCAGACTTCACCAATCAAGTAAAAATCATAGCATGGAAGTATGATGAAGTGTTTGATGCATTTCTAATTAAAGAGTGAATGCAATATGTGATGTGTATCATTTTTATGCTAGCATCATAAAACTTCCAGTGCAAGATCTTAAAGAGTTGAATAGATTGAGGTTGATAAATCATTCAAATGTATAAAGAGGTCAAATGATGGTAGATTTGTTGAGAACAGGGTTGACCAGATCAAGTAATTTCTGAAAACAAGATGTGATCAGGAAGATAAAGAATATTTTATGTCAATGAAGAAGAAGAAAAGTAAGACAGTGAATCAATCAGATGAAGATCACTTCATGATTGAATTTTATGACAGTTTGGTTGAAAAGGTGACAACTCCTGGCATAAAGATGATTGACGGAAATCAAAAGTCAAAACCAATTCAAAGATGGTTTTATAATTCAGAAACATTTGAACTTAAGCTTGTGAGAAACTTAGAAGATTGGAATGAAGACATGATAACTTTGTTTGGAGCCTTTGAACTGAGGTTACTACACCCAAGTTACATTTCATTTCTATCTGTGCAGAAGTTTGACAAGTTATCAAATGAGACAGCTGAACAAGATAAAAAGTATTTTGTGTCAATTATCAATGTCATGAGTGCTGCAATGGAAAGAATTGCTTTGAGAAAAGCTTTGGCTTATGCAAACATTGTGAAGAAAGATATTCCAGATATTGAGTTCATGAGAATATCAAGAAAAGGAGTGCTTGAATTGTATACAAAAGACTGCGGAATTCCAATTGAGCTATATGCTAATGTTGATATAGCATGTTTGTCAAAGAACACATTGGAGAGAATGAAGCAGTTGGATATAAAAACAAATGAATCAAAACCAGAGCAAGCTGTTCTGGCAATTCAAGTCAGCAATTGAGAATGCATTGAAAGAAGTTGAATGTATAAGCAGAAGCCGATGTTCTCTGTAAAAGAAGAACCTGAGGATTTCCATGCAGATTGAAGATTGAAGAGAGAAGATTCAAGATAAAAGAAAAAGTCAAAGGATGCAGAGAAGATAAAATGAAGACAAAGTCAAGATCGAAGATAAAGAAGAAAAGAAAGGATGGAGCTGAACAGAAGACTGAAGACAATGTGAATCTTAGGGGGAGTATTGTTAGGTCCCTTAAAAGATTAACATTTAGTCTTTATTGTTTAGTGTCTATTTTGTATTTTATACTAGTGTAGGACTAGTTGTGTAAATTTAGTTCCTTAGTTCTAGTATAAATAGCTTAGACGTAGTGTAGATTGTAAGTTTTTGCATATATTTTATGAGAACTGCTTTCTATCACTTGTAATCGTCCTTGCAATCAATGGAATATGAATTTTGTTGATTTGTCTTGATTGATTACAATTGATTGTATTTTGCTTTGAATTGTTCATATAATTGATACAGATTGCTCTAATTGATCTATCAGGAATTCTATTTGATTGGCGATCCAATCAGTGAGAACAAAGAACCCGATCGATCTAACGATGTAACCAACGTTAATAACAGATTGGAATCGATCAGGAACAAATTATGAACTTGGATTTGCGACTTTGGACGCTCTAGACGGCTAGGGTACGAAAGTATTCAAAGTGTTTTTTTTCACGAATTATGTGGTATTTATAGGTTTTTAGTGTTCATTCGTACTGAAACATTAGCATGGTTCAGTCGTGCGACTGAATCATGCGGTTGACTCATACGCACGACTGAAGGTTCAGTCGTGCGACTGAATCAATCTATGTCTCAATCATACAACTGATCCAGTCACCTGGTTCAGTCGTACGATTTGGTCCAAAGTATGGTTCATCCATGCGTATGGGCCATAAGTATGGTCCAGTAGCATGAATGTCCTCATGACTAAGTTAAACACATTTCTAAGTTCTTATTGACTTAGAAGTATGTAAATCAACATCAAACCTATATATTAAGTTCATATATGTGAATCGAATTCAACATAATGATAACATGACATAATCTATCACAAACAAACATCACAAGCATTTCATATATCATTAATATCATCGATTACATCATATTACATTGTTGTAAGACATGAAACTTTTACATTTGAGATCATAAACTAGGAACATCAAGATGTATCAACAGATATGAGGGCTTTAAGATAAACCAAAAACATGTTAATCCAAGAACAAGCCTAATAGTTTATGCTTGAGGTCAAAGGTCAAGGCTTGGACAAACCTAATTCGTGCCTTTAGTGGCCCGACAATCAAGGCATAATTTGTTATAACTCATTTTAAGAATCTTACACTTCAAGTCATATACTATAATTCTTTTCATGCATTAAACTTAAAGAATGCTATTTAACAATGAATAATAGGCCCAGACACTAGCTTCTTGCCAGCCAAAGCCCATGACACAATAAACCTAATCCAATTCAATACATAATTTTTGTAAATCACACAACCAATTTAATCAAAGCATGGTTAATGCCTCTATAAGCTAACTAATATCACATTAGAAGTCCCCAACTAACCTGAACATAACCATGATGGATTGATATGGATAGTACTATCAGGGTATGACAACCCTTATTCAGTAAATCTACAGTTGTGTTATCCGTCACTTTTCGAATCCGCCATATAATCTAAATTCGAATATCATTTTACTAATGCATTAAATGATAATATAATTAAATTTGGTTGTATAATTAAATTCAGTTATATGTATATATATATATATATGATATGTATGAATGTATGTAGTATGTATGTATGTATGTATGTATGTATGTATGTATGTATGTAGGTATGTAGTATGTAGTATGTAGTATGTATGTATGTATGTATGTATGTATGCATGCATACACGCATGCATGGATGTATGTATGTATGATGTACGTACGTACATACGTACGTACATACGTACGTATGTATGTAGGCATGTATGCATGTATGTATGTATGTATGTGTGTGTATGTATATGTGTATGTATTAACATGATCTTTAAATAGACGTTTTAATTTCTAAAAATTTAAAATAATAGATTCGGATAACAATATATATATATCTATATATAATATATATATATATATATATTATATATATATATATATGTCTATGTCTATATGTATGTATGTATGTATGTATGTATGTATGTGTGTATGTATTATGGATTGTATGTATGTATGTATGTATGATGTATGTATGTATGTATGATGTATGTATGTAGTATGTATGTATGTATGTAGTATGTATGTATGTATGTATGTATGTATGTATGTATGTATGTATGTATGTATATGTATGTTGTAGTATGTAGTATGTATGTATGTATGTATGTATGTATGTATGTATGTATGTATGTATGTAGTATGTATGTATGTATGTATGTATGTATGTATGTATGTATGTATGTATGTATGTATGTATGTATGTATGTATGTATGTATGTAGGTATGTATGTAGGTATGTATGTAGGTTGTATGTAGGTATGTATGTATGTTGTATGTAGTATGTATGTATGTAGTTGTATGTTGTATGTATGTATGTATGTAGGTATGTATGTATGTATGTAGTATGTATGTATGTTGTATGTATGTATGTAGTATGTATGTATGTATGTTGTATGTTGTACGTACGTATGTATGTACGTATATGTATGTAGTATGTAGTACGTATGTATGTACGTATGTATGTATGTATGTATGTACGTATGTATGTACGTGTATGTACGTATGTTGTAGTATGTATGTACGTATGTATGTCGTATGTATGTACGTATGTACGTATGTATGTACGTATGTATGTACGTATGTATGTACGATGTATGTACGTATGTATGTACGTATGTATGTACGTATGTATGTACGTATGTATGTACGTATGTATGTACGTATGTATGTACGTATGTATGTAGTATGTATGTACGTATGTATGTACGTATGTATGTAGTATGTATGTACGTATGTATGTACGTATGTATGTACGTATGTATGTATGTATGTACGTATGTATGTAGTAGTATGTATGTAGTATGTATGTATGTATGTATGTATGTAGTATGTATGTATGTATGTATGTATGTATGTATATGTACGTGTATGTATGTACGTATGTATGTATGTACGTATGTATGTATGTACGTATGTATGTATGTACGTATGTAGTATGTACGTATGTAGTATGTACGTATGTATGTATGTACGTATGTATGTATGTACGTATGTATGTATGTACGTATGTATGTATGTACGTTGTATGTATGTACGTATGTGTAGTATGTGTATGTATGTACGTATGTAGTATGTACGTGTATGTATGTACGTGTATGTATGTACGTATGTATGTATGTACGTATGTATGTATGTACGTATGTATGTATGTACGTATGTATGTATGTACGTATGTATGTATGTGTAGGATGTATGTACGTGTATGTATGTACGTATGTATGTATGTACGTATGTATGTATGTACATGTATGTATGTACGTATGTATGTACGTATGTATGTATGTACGTATGTATGTATGTACGTATGTATGTATGACGTTTTTATTGCGACATGCAAACATTCGTACATTATGTCCACCAAAGTTGGCTCGTTAGCGTTTACATTAAAAGTTTCGGGATACACAAAAATAGAAATTAAAGTCCGGGTTTATATTGTCAATTTTCTCAAACTTAATAAGTATTTTAATGTAGAAGGTCCTAAGTGAACTATTAACATATTATATTACCAACACACGATTTACCTCTGCTCACTCCCCAACCCTAACCGCCCCTCCCGAAGTTGCTGCCACCTCCTAGACCCTCACCATCGCCACATTCCCTCCAGCCACACCCCATTCGCAACCACCCTTTTAAACCATTGCCACCAAGAGGCTTTGGTGATATCGTCATCATCCCGTCGATGCGTCGCAGGTAAAATCCATTTATTTTGATTTCGTTTTCGTTCCGTTTCGTTTGTT
Source organism: Flaveria linearis (assembly GCA_024085815.1). Lineage (NCBI taxonomy): Eukaryota > Viridiplantae > Streptophyta > Magnoliopsida > Asterales > Asteraceae > Flaveria > Flaveria linearis. The sequence continues at coordinate 69,860,524 of CM044002.1, read as the reverse complement.
TTCGGTTGAGTTTGGAAATTGCCAACGTGAGCATGGTGCGCGAGTAGGCCCCGGGAAGGCTAGCGTTGGTGTTCGGGTTTGGTTTGGAATAGCCATGTGTTCTATGGTGTGTGTATATATGGTTGTGTATGTGTGTATATGTGATTATGTAGGTGTGTCGTGATATGTATGTATGGATTCATATGCAATGTGTGTGCATGTAGACATGTTAATATGTGTGTGTATATACATAATGTGTGCAGGTCCATAAAATTAATATATATGTGTGCTTGTAATATGTGTGAGTTATGTATATATATGGGTGTGTGTCCAAGATAACATAAAATAAGCGTCGGTTGGATTTCGAGTCATTGTGGTCAATAATTGTGGGATGGGATCAAAGTATAATTGTTGTATTTTTGACAGCTTGCTGTCAGAAATTTGGGTCATTTATAACGGTAATAACTTGGTCATACGAAGTCAAAAATGAACCATTTTAAGTCTAGAACGAAGTTCAAGGAGTATATTTTCCAACTCAATTTGTCTCATCAAAACCATGAAGTTTTGAGCCCTCAAACAGTCGATACACAAAGAGGGCAAGACTAAATTTTCTGGCAGATTGTTGGTCTGATTTTAGAAACACATATGTTCTCATTTTATCGATATGATATGATTTTCTCCAGAAATTTATTCCGTGTGTTATATTAAAATCCAATTGGTCTTGCATCATTCTACTGTTTCAACCTTTAAACGACTTTACAAAATCTATGTGCAAATAGTAGGTATGCTGAAATATTTGTATATATATATATATATTATATATATATAATTGAGTTTAATCATTTAAACATCTAAAATAAGTTAGTAATTTGGAACTAAGCCTAATAATATGAATTTAGTGTTTAAACTCTAGAATAAGTAACTTTGTAAACCAAATAAAATATAACAAAAAATTTACATGATAACAATGATTTTAGTGGTATTTGACACAAGTCGGATGCAAACCAACAATACTCAACATCTTAGTTATCGAAGTAGCACGTCTTGTTGTGAGAGTATAACAACGTGAATTACAAAGGAAGGTAGCTAGTTTGAATAAATAGTAATCTTCGTATGTACTATTGTTTGTAGCTTGCTAAGTTGTGGTTAAAGAACAATCTTCTACATACTAATCAAGGTGAGATCCGTGGCCCTATTTTTTTACAATCATTTGATAAACATCAAGGGGGGAAAAGTATGTTCAATATTTTTTACTGTGACATTAATTATTCATTTGTGATATGGTTACTGTATTGCAAGTTTATACCTGGTACATGCATAAGTTTTGTGCGGTTCCTTATTCATAACTATTAACTCCGGTGTTGGAGCCGACAAAAGGTATTGATAGTACTATTGGGTTGACATCCCCACCCTTGTTTGTGGCATACTAGTCGGGATGACAGTTGTCACGGACGGACCCTTGGGTGAATACGATCCCATAAGATTTGTGTATAAGTCGTAGGTTTAGTTGTGAGGCTCAGGATTACATTTGATATTACTTACTTATAACTGTATGCACTTATGTCCTACAAACTTTTACCAAACATCAATTTTTATTCATTATTTAAACCTACGATCCACTAACCAGGTGTTGACCTTTGAGCATATCTTTCAGGTGACAATATAAGGATAGCTATAGTCGATACCTTAGAGATGAGCCTAAGGAATACATTTGGAGTTGCTCAAGCGTTCAAATAAGTGTGTTTTACTTCAAGTTATCACTGTTGGACATGTTTACCTTTACATGTTCCAGGTTGTGGGATTCAAAATATTAAACTTGTTTGACTATGTTGTCGTGGAATTGACTACTACGACACAAGTCTCCAGTTGTGTGAGGTGACATCATGGTATGTTGGTTTTATAATCTAATGCATCTCTATTAACTATCAAGTGTTTTGATGATCCGTCCGTTATATCCTCGTGTTTTCGCTATAAGCGAGGGTGTTCTAGATTGGTATCAGAGCCATTGGTTATAGGGAATTAGGTAGATATTCAAGCTAGACTATAACCTAAGTACCCAATGTAGTATGCATAATAGGATTATGTGTGCAATGAATACATGTGAATGTTCTAAATGTATATTGGTTATACTTAGTAGCCTATCATACTAGCTTTTTATGATATACTTATTACGGGAAACTTTAAAATATGAATTATCTTATACCTTGAGAAAATTTTAGGTAATTCATCCTCTTATTATGTATTTTACTTATATTCGCCTGGATTGATAAGTGTTACTATAAGAATTCTTTTAAGGAACTTTATTGCATGCATTCGTCGGAGTTAAATTTGCTATAGGCGCCCTTATTTACCACTTGTTAGGTTGAATTTTCGGAGACGAACAAGTTGGCTAACACGACAGAGTAGAAAAGAGACATAACACACTTATATCAGATGACTACTTCATCTGATTTCATATTATAGTACATAAATTCCTTCGACTGTTCCTTGATCAAGTGAGTTCCTTCTCAATCGATTTTTTTGTACCACTTTAGTTAATTAACTTTTGGTAAGTAATCATATCCTTGATAATTCAATCACGGATATCACTCTGTACTTTACAAGATAGGTTAGCTCAAGTAGGATGAGCTGAGGGTTGACCATGCAAAGCAAATTTCAATTATGGGTGCACATGTAATTACAATATGCGGTGCATGCGAAGCCTATCAAATCTTACCATGAGGCAACAATCATAGTTAGCACAAATCTTCCATTCTATATCTTGGGACACTTGAGTCTCAGTCCTTATAAGACTTTCTTAATAACAACAAAACATTTATAGCCTTTACTTATATAAGTTCTAATCTACCTTGAGCCTTCATAGGATTCATATCGTGACATTAGTCCTAGTTCCTACGATACATTGCTCTTTCTAGCATTGCAGAAATTATGCAATTGACTATTTGTTTAGAATGTACATAGTCTTTGGAGAGTTGCAGCAGAGTGATGATTCTTCATGCATATGTATTACCTTGATCACTGGATTGACATTAAAAGTTAGAACATTAGCAGTTTAAACATTCTAGCATTATACCTTGATGGAGTAATCGGATGTCACATAACCAATTTAAGCATTGTTCTCGATATATCATGGATGTGGTGGGAACGCTGCGGGGAACCCTTATATAAAGATCACCGGCATACTAAGAATGTGCCTGAACTGGGCTTATGATGATCTTGATGAATTGGAGTAGGAAATATGGAAATGATAATGTAGTGGGTAATGATACTAACACATGATTGGTTGTACATACAAGGAATTTTTGACTTGCTAGTCAAAAGAGTATGACAAGAAAAGGGAAGCATTAGGTCTGACTCGTTAAAAAAAAAAAAAATGGAAAGTGTAATGGATACCAGTAACTATGCTTAAACCAAAAGATGAACAAGCAGACTCAAGTAGTGGAAATCCGTGACCGGAAAACTACAGAAACCGAGCTCATGTAAATCGTGGAAATCCAGCATGCAGTCGTGCATTACGAGTATGGAAAACGCTTGAGAAGACCAAACCGTTGGTACACATGTGGATCTCCATAATAGTTAAGCGTCTGTGTTACTGATACCGGGGTAAATGATAGATTCGATTATTCCAAATAACTCCTTACTTGGCATGAACCGTAGTTGCTTATGTATAGAAGTACAAGAAGATCATGTCTTTAACATAGACTTAATACCATTAGATTAGTTATCAAAACATGAAGCCGAGATAGTCTGGCGAGAGAATGTGGTACGCAATTCTTTATCAAGTTGTGAAATGCTTATGATTCAAGGAAAACGGCCTGGAAAGGACTTATGACTCATTTCTTACTTGAACACTCGTTGATGCTTATAGAAGTAGTATCATGTATTCTAGCATTATGTGGTGGAAAAGAAAGTAGAAAAAGCAATGCTAGAAGATATTCCCATCATACAGGAGTTACCAGAGGTATTTCCTAATGCCTTAATGGAGTTACTCCCTCCCTGTCAAGTAGAATTCTAGAATGATCTGATCTCTGGAGCAACTCCTATTGCAAAGACACCCTATCGGCTATAAAAGAATTATCAAGTTAACTACAAGAGCTCTTGGATAAAGGTTTATTCAATCTAGTCACTCGTTGTGGGGAGCGTCGACTTTTTTGGTTAAAAAGAAGAATGGGTCGTTCCATTGGTGCATAGATTATCAAAGTTGAACAAGTTGACTATCAAAATCCGATACCCTCTCCCTAGGAATTATGATGTATTCGGTCAGTTGCATGTAAGGAGCAAAGTACTTCTTAAAGATCTATCTCCAGTTAGGTTATTAACAGTTGAGGGTTCAAGAATACGATATCAAAAGACAACCTTTAAGACTTGTTATGGAATTACAAGTTCTTAGTTATGTTGTTTGGTTTGACAAACGCTTCTGTCATAATATGGATCGATAAATAGAGTATGTTAGAGATACTAGATAACTTATGATTATGTTTATGGATGATATCCTAATCTAATCGCGCTCAAAAGAAGACCTCGAACAACACTGAGGGTGATTCTAAAGTTGTTAGGAAAAGATAAACTTATGCTAGATTCTCTAAGTATGAACTCTAGGCGCATGAGGTGAAGTTCTGGTCACATGCTAATGAGGAGTGAATTCACTTTGACATGGGTAAGATTGAAGCAATCAAGAAATGAAACAACACAATACACCTTCAGAAATTTAAGTCCTTTGGATTAGTCGGGTACTACAAACACATTATGAATTTCTCATATATTGCCTAACCATGGACGATGTTAACCAAAAGGATAAGAAATTCAATTAGGGTCTAAGCTGGAAGAGGCTTTTCAAACATTAAAATACAAGTTTTGAAACACACCAATATTTACTTTTTGGATGGGTTTTATGGTATTCTACGATGCATCACACCAAGGACTGGGTTGTGTACTATGAAGAACGATAAGGTGATTGCTTACGCCTCACGTCAGCTTAAGGTTCACGAGAAGATTTATACGATGAATGACTTGGAATTAGGCGTGATGGTGTTCACGCTTAAGATTTGGAGACACTATCTGTACAGAACCAAAGGAGTCATTTATATAAACATAAGAGCCTTTAGTACAATTTTTACTAGAAGGAACTGAATATGTGCTAGAGGCGATAGGTGGAAATAAGTGATTACAATTGTGAAATCCGATATCATCCCGGAAAGACGAATATGGTGGTCGATGCCTTGAGTAGAAAGGAACGTGTTAAACCCTTCCGTGCAAGAGCCTTGGGAGTGACCATTCAATCAAATCTAAAGGCTCAGATCCTAATAGCACATGGTGAGTCATTGAAAGAAGAGAATGTTGCTAGTGAGCAGTTTTATGGGTTGGATAAATAGATGAATTATTAGGATGATGGCGTGCAATATTTCATGGATCGTATATGGGTACCTAGGGGGGGGGAAAAAATAGAAAACCTAGAAAGACATTGGACCTATATAAATGAATGTTGACCTGTTCCAAAGTTAAGGCCAAACATTAGAAAAACTTCGGGACTTTTGTAACAACCAAAGATTTACAAATGGAAATGGGAGGATATAGCGATGGATTTCATTAGTAAGTTGGAAAAGCTAGTAAGGCTATATTAGACTGTGATAGTTGATTCAAGTCGTGGTTCTGGAAAACACTTCATTAGCAATGTGTGCTCGATTATATCTAAGCACTGCTTATCATCCACCAACGGATGGTCTAAGTAAGCATACTATACAAACTCTCAAAGACATGCTTTGGGCATGCGTGATTGACTATGGTGGAAGTTTGAGATACTCATCTGCCGTGATTGGTTTTTCCTATAATAAAGTTTATCACGAGTATCAAATGTTTCCATTGAGATATTCTATGGGATAATGTATATTCACTAATGTATTGAGATAAAGTCAGTGAAAGTCAATTATAGGACCTAAGATAATTTAAGGGACCACCGATAAGACCTTCAAATCAAAGACAAACTCAAGGAAACCAGAGATCGTCAAAAGAGTTAAGCTGACAATTGATGGAAGCCCTTAGAATTTGGGTGGGAGATCGAGTTCTCTTGAAAGTTTTGCCTTTGAAAGGGATTGTGTTGTTCGAAATCATAGAAAGCATTAGCACTGTGGCCCATCGGTCGAAGCTACTTCGAGTTAATGACCAGCTTCATTTGTTTTTAGGAGCCAATAGAAATTATGGATAGAGAGGTCAAGAAGTTGAAGCGCGGTATGATCCCAATGGTTAGGATTCGATTGAACTTTAAGCGAGTCCTTGAAAATTTACTGGGGAGCAGAAGGGCAAGATGAAACATAAATATTTGCATTTGTTTACGCCTGGAACTTCAGAATCTAACTCTAGCTGAGTTTCAGGACGAAATTCCCTGAACTAGGGGATACCGTGACATCCTTCACTTTTCGGATATGCCATTTAATCTAAATTCGAGTATTATTTAACTAATTCATTAAATGGTTATATAAATTAAATTGGTTGCATAAATTAAATTAGTTATATATGTATGTATGTACGTATGTATGTATGTATGTAGTATGTACGTATGTACATATGTCTATGTATGTACGTACGTATGTATGTACGTAGGTAGTTATGTACGTACGTAGGTAGGTACGTACGTAGTTACGTACGTACGTATGTAGGTACGTACGTAGTTACGTACGTACGTAGGTAGGTACGTACGTAGTTACGTACGTAAGTAGGTATGGTACGTACGTACGTACGTACGTACGTAGTTACGTACGTACGTACGTAGTAGGTAGGTACGTAGGTAGGTAGGTACGTACGTACGTAGTTACGTACGTACGTATGTGCGTACGTAAGTATGTACGTACGTACGTATGTACATACGTACGTAGTAGGTATGTATGTATTAACGCGATCCTTAAATAGACGTTTTAATTCTAAAACTTATAAATAATAGTTTAGGATAATATATGTATGTGTATATATATAGTACATACATACATACATACATACAACATACATACATAAATACATACTATTCACAAATATCGTATCGTCCGGGCTCTCGACGTCACGAACTTTAGACGCACTAATCTTTTATTGCGACACACAACGTTCGTATATTATGTTTCATCAAAGTTGGCTCGTTAGCATTTACATTAAAAGTTTCGGGATACATAAAATAGAAATTAAAATTATGGGTTTATATTGTCAATTTGCTCAAACTTAAAGGATTAATTAAAGTAGAGGGTCCTAAGTATAACTACTAAACATACATAACATACACAGGATTTACCTCTGCTCACTCCCCAACCCTTACCGCCCCTCCCGACGTCGCTGCCACCTCCGAGCACCCTCACCACCGTGACCATCCGCTCCAGCCACACCCCATTAGCAACAACCCTTCGATACCCATTGCCGGCGATAGTGCTTCAGTGATAATCGTCGTCATCCTCGTCGATACGTCGCAGGTACAGATCCATTCGTTTTTTTCATTTTCGTTCCGTTTCGTTTGTTTTCGGTTGAGTTCGAAAATGCCGACGCGAGCATGGTGCGCGAGTAGGCCCGGGAAGGCCAGCGTTGGTTTCGGGTTTGGTTTGGAATAGCTGTGTGAGTTCTATGGTGTGTGCATATATGGTTTTGTATGTGCATATATGATTATATAGGTGTGTCGTGATATGCATGGATTATATGCAATGTGTGTGCATGTAGACATGTGAGTATGTGTGTATATAGATATTGTGTGCAGGTCCATATATATAACTATATATGTGTGCTTGTAATATGTGTGAGTTATGTATATATATGTATATGTGTGTGTGTCAAATGTAACATATATAAGCGTCGGTTGGATTTTTGAGTCATTGTGGTCAATAATTGTCGGATTGGGATCAAAGTATAACTGTTGTTTTGACAGCTTGCTGTCAGAAAATTGGGTCATTTTGAACGGGTAATAATTGGTTATACGAAGTCAAAATGAACAAATTTCAAGTCTTGAACTAAGTTCAAGGAGTATATTTCCAACTCAATTTGTCTTTCAAAAACCATGAAGTTTTAAGCCCCCAAACAGCCAATACAAAAGATGGTCAGGACTAAATTTCTGGTAGATTGTTGATCCGATTTTAGAAACGCATATCTCACCCAAATTTTATCGAAATGATATGATTTCCTCCAGAAACTTAATTCCATGTGTTATATTAATATCCATTGGTCTTGCGTCATTTCGTTACTGTTTCGACCTTTAAACTGACTTTACAAAATCTATGTGCAATAGTAAGGTATGCAAAAAGATTTGATATATATATACATATATACATATATATATACACATATATATAACATATATATATAACATATATATAAATATTATACACATATTATATACATATATATACACATATAAATATAGGATCAGGATCATTACAGAACCTAATAAATCTTCAGAAACCGAAAGAACCATTTATAGCCGTTGATTTGATAATTATTTTATTTTTGGATTTTATATCGATGAGGGTAATTGTGTAAAAACACAATATTCACAAATTAAAATCCTTTTTTATCTCATTTAAGTTAGGCAAGTCTGTATCATCTAATTACCATTACGATCAATCAATGAATTCATCATCTTGCAGCTTCATCATCTTCGCAGCTTCATCTTTCCCGTCTTTGTGTAAGTGATCATTTTCGTTGTTTCTCACAATCGATCTTGTCATCATAATCGATTAATCAATGCTTGAATTATATAGTTCTGCAATTTTCTGAAACAGAAATCGAATTCATCATCTTCGCATCTTCATCCTCTGCTGTATTCGTAAATAAACAATTTCGTACTTTCTGTATGTCGATTTTGTCATTATAAACCAGTGATGTATGTGTTATTTATATGGTATTGCAATGTTTTCGAACCTTGTTAACCGTATATGCATCTATATGTTCGAAAATTCAATTAACGATTTTTGTATTCATCGATTATATTTTCAATTTAAGATGTTCATATAATTATATGGAATAAACATGATTCATATAATTGTAGAAAAATCTAAACGATGGTTATATGTTCTGTATAATTTGTTCAGGTTTACGTATATGTAAATATACTGAATAAACTTCTTCCAACATACAAGTTCATGCAGCACTTTATTAATGTATACTGCTCAGGATCCCAGCAGTCTAGTTTACACATATGTAACCAACATAAAGTTCAATGCTTATGTTTAAATTCATTTACAGCTGTGTAAACCAATATATCAATTTAAACTGCTCAGGATCCCAGCAGCCTAGTTTACACATATGTAAACAATATATAAGTCCATGCAGCACATATTTAAGAATAAAATGTTATAAATGTGTACATTTTTACAGCTCAGGACCTTATCTTGATTTTTCCCGCAGGTGTATATTCATATTGCTTTTCAGATGGTTGTTATCAACATGCATAACAATGTCAATGATGGATCGTCATGTAACATTAATCAAGATTCATCCAATTTGAATGAACAATTGGATTTTTTTAATCATGTTCAACCAGAAGGTAGTACATATTTTCCAATGTTTTTTTTAATTGCTTGATTATAAAGTTATACATTTATGTAAATCAGTAGACATAACTTTTTATTAATTTTTGTTTTCATGTTTATTTGTAGTTATGAATGATGATGGCAAAGAGGAATCAATTTGCAGTAACTTCTTCCATTCTCCTAATGGAACTAAATACTGGATACCTAACTCGCCTGAAGATTTAAAACCAATTGTTGGTTCAAAATTTTCTAATTGGGATGACGTTTATGTTATCTATCAGTTATATGCTGAGATTGCTGGTTTTGATATAAGATTATCCACTACTAAGAAGAAACATGGCGTCATTACGCATAATATATTCTATGTAGCAAGTCCGGTAAGCCTCGTGGTCAACAGTTTGATTCTAGGAATAATGGATCATGTTATGGACCTTCACGATCATCTTTATCAAGGTTACTGAATGCCCTGCCTGCATAAGGGTCAAATTTAAGAATGGGCATTTATTATCCTATTAGTCCATTTTATTTTAGTTTTATCTAACTTTGGTTTTTTTCAGGTACAACATGATTTTTTGTTCTTTTACACCGTGTAGACCATCATAAAAATTGTCACATTTGTGCTGGTTTGTTATATGATGAACAATTGATTCCTATAAGTGGTTACTAGAATCGTTTATTAATGCACACGGTAAACAACCTAATTAGTTCTAACGATCAAGATGCCGCAATGAAGCAAGCTGTTACTGCCGGCCGTTCTAAACGAATCTAAACATCGTCTATGCATGTGGCATATCACAAAAAAAAACTCCCAAAGAAGGTACATCATACATAATTAATACATCATATTTTTTTCTTATCAAGTTAAGTTCATATCATGTACGTACTTTATTTTACACAAATGTACGGATATATTCCTGTTCTGCACATATCACTTTCCTGTTTTAACACAACTGTTAGTAAGTGTATAGGTTTCCCAAATGTAAGTTTTGCGGAATGTGTCCTGTTCTGCACATACCACTTTACTGATTTACACAACTGTAGTTACGTTTATATGTTTCCCAAATGTAAGTTATGCTGATACTGTCCTAGTATGCACACTAACTAAACTGTTTTACACAACTGTAAGTCAGTTTTTAGGTTTCCAAAAGCTAATTATGCGGATAATGTCCTGATCTGCACACATCCCTTTACTGTATTACACAAATGTAAAACATTATAAATGAATCTACATATTTTTACTTACATGTTCATAATTTCCATTTAAATATTTGTCTGTTATAATAGGTGTCTGGTGATGTATCAAAGAACAATGAATTCGCAGAGCAATTCACAAGTTAGTATGGAATGTATTCATAGAACCTACAGTTTTCGAAGAAAGATGGCGTTTACTTATGGGTGAGTACAACCTCGAACATCATGAATGGTTATGTGATATGTTTTCCATAAGGGAACAATGGGTTCCCCATATTTTAAAGATATTCCAATGTGTTGTCTAATGAAAACAACATCCAGATGTGAGAGCTCTAATGCTTTATTCAAACTTAATTCTAGTGGTTCTAACACTCTTGTTGATTTTTTGTTATGTTTTGATTCACAATCGAGGGTCAACGTTATCAACAACGGCTATTAGAGCATGGTACTAGCACATCGAAACCTTCGCTATGAACACGTTTACAAATTGAAAAACATGCATCTTGCGTGTACACGCGTAACATTTTTTATGAGGTTCAAAAGGAGATTGTGAAAGCAGTATGGTTTTGTAGGTTTCAACTGTGAAGTTGTTGAAATTCTAAGATTTATATTGTTCCCATAACAAAGAACAGTCTGGTTGGGTTGGCGAGTCAAGGTACATATTTTATGTTTAATTTCAATTAATGTTTATACATTCCATACAATGCTCCACAATCAGATTTTTCATTTATAATATGCAGGTTATTTTGAATCTAACCATCATTCAGCCACTTGTTTTCATGCATGTTGTTCACAAGGATTGGGTATTTATGTAGACATGTTTTTTGTGTTTATAAAAACCAGAACATTCATGAGATACCTAACATGTATTTATCGAAGAGATGGATGAGGAATGGTTGCCCAAAAGACTTTTTAATATGGAAAACAGGTATGGGTGTTTACAAATGAAAAAACAAGATTGAGGCACGAGGCTTTTGATTTGTTTGAACAATGTGCGGAGCATTTGGGTGGCAACCACAGATGGTCTGCAACTTTGATAGACAATCTTAAGGAGCTGAATCGTAAAATCATCGAAGATTTCCCGTACCAAACGCGTCGACAAAACAAGGATGTTGTTATTGAGGAACTTACTGGACATTCGAAAGAACAGGGAGTAGATGTTAACCCACCTCAAGGCATTCGGAACAAAGTTGTGGAACAATAGAAGATTGATTGGACCTGTTGAGAAAGCTATTACACGCAGTCAAAAACCAAAGAGATTTTGTCGACATGTAACACATATACCATGTCTGATTCTCGAAATGTCCGATGAAGAAGATAAAGGCGCTGAAGCAGATCCATCAGTATAATTATTGATCAACAGCAAACGTCCCCCTACGTATTACATGTTTTCTCATTTTTACATTTTGGTCACTATCGAAGATGTTGGGTTCATTTTTTTTTGGCAGTTTCATTTTCTGTCAGTAAGGACATGTCATTTCGCATTTGTACTTTACATTTGTGTAAAATAGTCTAAATATTTCAGTATTCACTTTTTAACAGTACACGTTTTCTATTTTGTTTATATCGATAACGACATGTTATTTATGCATTTAAGGTACACAATTTAATAACATTTTAGTCATACATACAATCTTCTTCATTTATGAGCAGTGATTGTACATACATACACTTTACAGCTGTGTAAACCAATATATCAATGTATACTGCTCAGGACCCCAGCCGCGTACTTTACACATATGTAAACCAACATATGTGTAAATACAGCACTTTTATTAAATCAGTTATAATGTACATTGTATCAGTTGTTTTTATAGCCATATGCCACATTCATGCTTATGTTTAGATTCATTTACCTGGGATCCTTAGCATGAATGTTGGTTTACATATGTGTAAACTAGGCGGCTGGAATACTTATATGTAAACCAACATATAAGTTCATGCAGCATTTTATTAAATCTGATATAATATACATTTTTACAGTTGTTTTATAGCCATATGCCACATTCATGCTTATGTTTAGATTCGTTTTCAGCTGTGTAAGACAATATATAAATGTATACTGCTCACGTTTATACATTTATATAAAACAATATATAAAACAATATATAAGTGCTGCATGAACTTATATGTGGTTTTCATCTATGTAAAACAATATATAAATGTATACTACATTGTATCAGTTGTTTTATAGCCATATGCCACATTCATGCTTATGTTTAGATTCATTTACAGCTGGGATCCTTAGCATGAATGTTGGTTTACATATGTGAAACTAGGCGGCTGGAATACTTATATGTAAAACAACATATAAGTCATGCAGCACTTTTATTAAATCAGTTATAATATACATTTTTACAGTTGTTTTATAGCCATATGCCACATTCATGCTTATGTTTAGATTCGTTTTCAGCTGTGTAAAACAATATATAAATGTATACTGCTCCGTTTATACTTATATAAAATAATATATAAAAACAATATATAAAACAATATATAAGTGCGCATGAACTATATGTTGGTTTTCAGCTGTGTAAAACAATATATAAATGTATACTACATTGTATCAGTTTTTTTATAGCCAATGCCACATTCATTCTTATGTTTAGATTCATTTACAGCTGGATCCTTAGCATGAATGTGGTTTACATATGTGTAAACTAGGCGGCTGGAATACTTATATGTAAACCAAATATAAGTTCATGCAGCACTTTTATTAAATCAGTTATAATATATACATTTTTACAGTTGTTTTATAGCCATATGCCACATTCATGCTTATGTTTAGATTTGTTTTTAGCTGCTGTGTAAAACAATATATAAATGTATACTGCTCACGATCCCAGCCTCCTAGTTTACACATATGTAAACCAACATATAAGTTCATGCAGAACTTTTATTAAATCAGTTACAATGTACATTTTTTTGTTTTTTTAAAGCCATATGCCACATTCATGCTTATGTTTAGATTCATTTACAACTACATCAACAACAACTTCTACACAGATGTCACGTTAACAAACCCTTTTTTAGGCATGACCATTATTTAATAACATTACTAAAAGTTACATAAGTGTAAATTTATCAAGCATATCAAAAATGCATACCTGCAACTACATAAATATTTACATTTCAACAATTCAAGGATTAAACAAATTAAAGAATATAATCAAAAAAAGACATATACTTCATCCAAATTAAAAAACATAACTCCATTAATCAATCCCAAAACAATTTGTTTACATGTTCAACAAAACAAACCATTAAATTTCTACTAAATCAGATTTTCATAATGTTTCCAACAAAATATATTTGTCTATTAAAGAAACATACAATCCACACTAACCATCTTCTGCTCTCAACCAAATTCAGCCACCAAGTCTATGGTTCCAGCTCTCTGTTTAACCTTGTCTTTGTGTATGTTCGCATCGGATGTAAGTATCTTGTACGTGTACTTGATCCTTAGATTTTTCAGCTGCACATCCTGTCCAGACCCTTCCTTCTTGAAGCCACAACTCCAACGCTTTACTTTGCTTCCCATGTATGACTCCATATGCCTCTAATAAGAAACACCCCCACAGTCAATGGAATTATTTTTTTGTCGCCCAACTCAACATCCTTTTCACAGGGTTACAAGCCCTTAATCCTTCAACCTTCTTATGCCCAATGTACATCAAGTATCTTGTAAATATATCTTTCTACAAGGACAATGACATATTAATTCAATTAGTATTGTTTTATTTTATACATTTCATTCATTTTATATAGACTTACGTCTTACGCATCAAATATGTGTCATGCTTGTGAGTAATTTACACCTTACATACCATTTGCATTATTACATGTTCATCATTATAATAAAAACAGTAGCCTAATATATTCTTTTTGGATTAACTAATGCTCAACACATCTACGTTAATCTGCTTCATATTTACATACATGTTAACATAGCATATGTGTTGCTGTTACATATGTCATTCTATCACATAATTACACTTTAATGGTCTATTGAAAAGATATACTTACCACTTTCAGCACTGTGTCCTTCTTATGGAAATCATTGGAATCTGTCACACCAACAAAGCTTCTAGTATGATGCATGTTGTCCACGACTTCATTGTACGGGTCCTTCAGATCAAAACAAATTAAGTAGTAGTGGTTCGACTCTAATATGGGAACATAACAATATCAACATTCTTCATGTACAGTTTATTCTCATCACCATCTACGACACTTCTCAAGTTGTCTCTAAAGGAATCAAGCCGGGCAACATTATCAAGTTTAGATCTTCTAACATTGCATTAGTCTGCGAAGGAACATTAAAAATGTTATTTTACATTACAATTATTCACCAATGTAATTACCATATTCAACAAACCACAATTTTTACTTACTATCACTCCAGTACTCATGAACAACCTATTAGGTGATTCAGCACTTTTGTTTATTTCTTCTAAGTTCAGTACTGATGCCCAACAATCTATCACATTGCTCAAAACAGTCTCCTCAGGTAGCAGTGACCTTAGTAAGAATCTTTTTGTTACAAAACCATTCTTTGTTTCAAATACTTCATCACTGCTCTCATTAACGCATGTAAACATAATATTAGAAATATTTAAATACACTTTACAAATGTAACAAAAAACACTTTATTACTTACCTGATTTAATAATATCATATTCAACTCTACTGCTGCTGCATCCCCATCAATCCTACATCAAAGATACAAGTAATCATTTTTATGCATAGTACGAATGGCAAAAAACAGATTTAAATACTAATATACATAGTTAGAATATACAATAGTTGAACTTACTCTATCATTTGTTTCTTTCATTATATAAAACACACTTTCAATTCATCATGTGTAACAGCCTTATTTATGTTAACTGGACGAACCAAGTATGGCGACTTGCATGCATCAGCTAGTTTCTTCAATCTTTTGGGTCTACACTGATCATTTTCTTTAACCCTTTCTGTTTCCCTTTATCTTCTCTCATTGATCTTCATCTACACAGTCACTTCTTACAACATCATTAAATTCTTGTGTTATCCCTAAGCTAAAACTTGGTATTGGTGAAGTAATCATGTTGTCATCAACTTCGAGTTTCTAATACGTACTGTTATTCTATTTTGGGCCCAATCAGCTATTTTAAACGATGATTGCGTCAGACTTACACCCTCATCTACCGCACCACTATAAACAACCAATCTGTTCTCCAAAGGCGTATGAAACACAATCGTTTGCTTATCTACTGCTGTTGTTTCTGCTCCCTTCTCTATTTTCTTCTCTAACAGGAGATTCCAACTCAGCTTCCTCCACTACGTCACTTCTCGCAATGTTATCTATACATATACCATGCTTGAATCCATCATTATATTTCTGTATACAATCCTTAACTTCGCTACTACCAGGATATTCTCCATACGCATCAATTACTAGCTTCTCGAACCTTTTCCTCTCTGTTAGCAACCAGTTCAGATGGGTCTTTAATTTTGACACCGTACTCTGTATGATCATGATTCACAATTAGCGTGATAAATTATTAATAAATAACTTTATCACTTTTACATATGTGTAAACTGGGCTGCTGGTATACTTAGCAGTATACATTTATATATTGGTTTACACACATGTAAATGTGTATGTAGGTTTAATTACTGTTTTCTAATGAAGTAGATTATATGTAAGAATAAAATGTTATAAAATGTGTACATTTTTACAGCTCAGGATCCCAGCCGCCTAGTTTACACATATGTAACCAACATACAAGTTCATGCAGCACTTTTATTAAATCAGTTATAATGTACATTTTTACACCTGTGTAAACCAATATATCAATGTATACTGCTCAGGATCCCAGCAGCCTAGTTTACACATATGTAAACCAACATATAAGTTCAATGCTTATGTTTAGATTCATTTACAGCTTTGTATACCAATATATCAATGTATACTGCTCATGATCCCAGCAGCCTAGTTTACATATATGTAAACCAACATATAAGTTCATGCAGCACATATGTAAGAATAAAAGGTTATAAAATGTGTAACTTAAATGTTTATGAAATATATCAATTTTACATATGTGTACAAATACATATTAAATGTCATTTTCATTATGTTTATATATTACATAATATATGACCACATTACCTCCAACCCAGGAACTTCACAGACATCTGCTGAGTAATCACTTCCTTCGTCATCACGTTAGTCCCCTCATCATTCGTACTTTCTTCTTCATTCTCTCTTCATCACTTTCGACATACACACACCCGCATGTACCCGTTGCCAAATCCTCCGTTCATTATTTCCAAATCTTCTCTCATCACTAGGTTCTCAAATGTCCAGAAACTAATAGGACTCATTGAACGCTGATCGTTTATTCCTTTGCAAGTAGTCCCATCAACATATAAAAGCTGCATTAAGACTAAAACAGTTACATACAAACAATACAATTTATATTTTTTGTTTCACACAAATGTAGATCAATACCGTAAGTATTGTTAAGGCGCCTTGGAAATGAGAGTTCAAGTCTCTTCTCCTCCATTTATTTTTCGATTTTCTGATCCTAGACACGATATAACCGCACCAGTCTATATCTGACAATTCCATATCCTCACTTATAAGATCTAAAACACCAACTTTACATTTACTGTTTTTATGACACTCTACCATTGTGTTCAAGAACAACACTATGAAATCCAATTTGAACATTATACCATCGTCATCATTTGAAAATGTTATGTTCCTAACAATATCCCTTAAACTAATCACCTTAGATTTATATCTATTCCTCCACTTCTTTCCTAATTCTGTCCACACTGTTGTTTTTTCCACTGAAACCAAATCAATTCCTGAATTTGGCAACCCTAACAACGTGTGAATTGCATCGCTATCTACCTTCAATGATCCTCTCTTGCATGTTATCTCCATTGTTTCTGTGTTCAGATTTTCTACCACAAAATACCCTAATTTCGTAGGAATCTGATGTGCTTTGAGTTCTAGTACTCTACCAAATCCTATGTCTATAACTGCTTGCCTTTGCTTCCTACCCAACGAACCCAAAACCGAACATAACTTCATTGGTATACATCGAGCTCTTATACTGAAATAATCATCATCATTGCTTGATTTTTTTTCTTCGAAAAACCCTCTTCATCCATTCTCAATGCCAACCTCTTCTTTCCTGCAAATAAATATTTCATTTCAGTAATTTATACATATAACAAATCATGTTTAAACACGTATGTAAATAAGTTTACAAATACTTATACCTTTACAAATAGTTTCTTGCCTTACACCACTTTTCATCACCAACTTTAATTTATCATCACCACCTTTCATTTTTCCCTTGATTTGCAACTTTTCCTTTTTTCCTCTTACACATTCTTTTGTCTTTTTTTTCCCAACTTCAGATTCTTTCAATGATGAGCATTTACCCAATCTTTTACTACTCCTAGTACCCTCTGTAATATATACATTTTTCAGAAATAATATTATTTTTCAATAGGAATTCATTTACAATACTTCATATTCATATTAAACAGATGTATATTGAACACAACTACTAAGCTACACATATTATACTTGCTAAATAATTTACATCAATGTTAATCTTGTTTTGTATAAATTAAATGTATGCTTTTTTTTACTTACTCTTTTTTGTCTTTACATCTGTTCGCTTCTTTTGTGATCTTTTACCTGTTCTTTTATTTACAAAACTATCATCCACATCCGCACCGTCATCTGTCAAAAAAAATATACACCAACATTCATGTTTCCACAAATATTAAAATACCAAGTTATATTTCTTAAATCATAATATCATACCTGCTGCTTCATTTGACTCATCATCTGTATTTTCAGGCGAAATTTCTTCATCAATCAAAATTTCTTCATTGTCTTCACATGGCTCTTCACCGTAATTTCCTTCTGAAGACTCGCTATTGTCAACATCTGACTCTCCCACTATAACAGGGCTATCAGCCTTATTTTTAAACTTTGAAAAAGATGTTTTCCTTGCAATTCTACCGCTTTTACGTCCTGCATACAAGTATATGCTCATTTCATATATCACTAACTTTTACATTTACAAAGTTATTTACAAAATGTATAAACTTACTTGACAAAGAATGAAACCTCATTTTTGTTAACTGCATAAAATGTTTACCATTAGTAAAATGTATGCACACCAACAATTATAATGTAATGTATATGTTTTAAATAAAAACTGTACACTTTGTTACAAACAAGGATAATGCACATATTTACATATTAATTTACACAAGTGTATTTACATACATTCATACAAACATATTACAAATTTACATGTATGTTATGTTCATATAACAAGTATATTGA